>PTEX01000101.1:682326-832338 GCA_003342815.1 Eudromia elegans | reverse complement strand
TTTCTTTCTCTGTAAATTCATGTTTGGCTTTCAGACATTTTGTGGATGCCAAGCATCCTGTTTCGCTTCTTAGGAGATGTTTAATTTCCTGATTTTGCTCTCCTTCCACCCTACCTTGCACACACTCCCGTATCCACACTGTATATTGTCTGTGGTATACTGAATGAAGGACACAAACTATAGATTTCATTCACCTTGTTGTTGTTTAAACCGGGGGCAGRGAGGACACACTTCCTGTGTTAAATAAATACTGAGTACAGAGACCATAAAACAGAGAAAAGAAGGCTGAAGGGCTCAGTAGAAATGTTTGAAGAGCCAACTGCCTTATTCAGGTGAAAAGGAGCTTTAGGAAAGAAATATTTCCAAGTCATAAAAATGAGGTTAATACTGGGGAGGTAAGCAGAAAGTTTGTGTTTCTGTACCTGTGTAATTAAAATTGGAACATTTGGTGAAGCAGATAAGTATTATCATCCCAAATCATTGTCAAGGAACCTGGAGTAATCAAAGTGAAAAGGGAAGAGATATCTAACCAGTTTAAAAATGCACAGAAACATGACAAGAGGGCTAGGCACAGTTTTTTTTTTTTTTTTTTAAAAAGAGAGAATAAGCAAATATTAATTAGTTATATTTTAAATACTCTCTCTGCCTTGTTTTGTATATGGRCCTACTGCTGTTGTTACTTTAATTGTCTCACATCTCTTCTTTAGGGAATTGTTAATTTAATAAGTACTACCARTGCTACTAATATGGTAGCTTGTATTTTAGACTTAATAGGGAAAAAAATTCTTATTTTTCACAGATAGTCCCTTTTCCTGAAAATTGGCATTATAATATATACTGGCACACATGAGAGTGATTTGCATAGTGTTAAAGACACATCTTTGTGTGGGATTAAATCAGGGATAAGTCCCAGCCTTTCCATAGGATTTGAAATCTTAGAACGTAAAATAAAAATGAGATTAGAAAACAGAGGAGATATGAAAAATTGAGTTGATGCTTTTATCTGCCATGTTGGCTAGGTAACATATTTAAAACACAGAAAATTATTTTAATTAGAAGCAGTAAGTACTGATTATTTTATATTTATTTTATTTTCTATTATGAATGTTAACGAAAGTAGCTGGGGAACCTCTTAGAGTATAAGATTCAAAGTAAAAAAATGTGACTGGAAATGTATGTAGAAATGCATGAGCCTTGGTTTTGGTTATTAAAACAAATATTGTGAATCTGAATTGGTTCTTGTACAGTTTAATTCCTTTGAAGGTAATCTTTGGTTTGATGCTTCTTTTTCTGTCCTGGAGAAAAGATGAGAAAGGACAATTTCCCTCTATTATTGCTTGTATCTGCATGGCATGATGGATAGCTTGTTTTAAAATGAGTATTGAAATATTTGCATTATATGTTTAGCCTGATTTTTTATGTGAAAGCATGACAGATAGCAATAATCAGCAGAGTCTCACTGTAACCCCTGTTCTATTTCCATGACAGGCATACATATAACACATTTTCTTTGTCAGACATAAGAATATATAACAGCAGCACCTTTTCTAATTCCTTTCTTCATATACACACATACAGCTCTGTTTGTATGCATTTTACTTCAAAAAGACATTTCTATGTCCCCATCYACTGTTTCCTTGTATTTATGGCAACGAACTTGTTTTATTTTGCYGCTAGAAGTCATGTTGCATCTGGAGTATAAAACAAATTTAGTTATTGTAGGGGTAGGGCTGTGTATTGGTTAAAGGCAACCTAGGAACTAGTTTTCTTGATGGTGATGGAGAGTAATGAGTCTGTCCTCTGTGAACCTCCCTTTAGATTCACCCACACACCACTGTAACAAATACAGAAAGCAATGGGTTGGTAGAGCAGTATTGGTGCCAACAGCATTAAGAACTTAACAAGTCATCCAAAGAAAGTCTTGGGTTTCTTCAAACACCAACGGGAATGAAACAAGGGCAACAGGAGACTGGGTAAGCTCTTTTCAAAAGGGTAACCTTAAGCCTTAATGTGTCTAAAAGTTGTACAGATATATAAAATCTCTTCATGCCTCGGTATGAGATGTTGGCCAAAGAGTTGGAAGTTATACCATGTGTCTTACACAGGCTTCCCAATAGGGGAGTTTGGCTTACATGGGAAGATGCTGGGTAGAGTCTGTTGTAAGATTAATGAGGGTAAGTGAAGGCTGAACAGCAATGACAATGAGAAATAGCAAATGAAATCCTCCTTAGGTCGTTCCTATCTGCAGAGTGTAACATAAAACCTTCAACTCCATGAGAAACCAAAAAACTCTTTTCTAGGTCATTTTATTTTTAAAGATTAACTTCAGATCAGAGACTTGCATCATGCTGTGCTGAGGTTTCGCATTTGCAATATAGTTTTTGGTACAGATTTTTAAGGACTATATTGCCAAAATAGTTCACTGGCTGTGTGAAATCTAATCATTTTGTACTGATTACAGTACTTYTCTATTTGAAATGGATTTTAAAATTTCAATTGCTGAAACTGCATCTTTAGCTGTTCYTTAATTGTTTGTAGATGTTACAAATGTCTTTGGATCCAAACAGAGTACTAATGTCTTTGAGCATAAATGGTCTTTGGAGAGGGATTCTTGGGAATGCTCTGGACACAGGGTACTATCTCACACGATGGAATGCGCTCTTATAAGAGGTATTACAGTGGCAGTAAAGGGAAGCACATTTTGCGTGCAAAGTGGAGGTGAGAAATAGGAAAAAGTAGGGAGAAGCTGATTTCTCATGGTGAAAAAAAAAAATCAGAAAACATGATTTTCATCACTAATTTAAGGTCAACACCTGCCACTGCTGCTAAGGGTGTTCCATTCCTTGTTTCCATTTATTATTTCAGGAGCCAAAGCCAATGGTCTTCACCTTCCCAGGGTCAGATACTGGTTAGCATAAGTGCCCAAACTGTCTAGCCTTTGTTGAATTCCAAATGCTTTATACAACTGTCCTAACTGGAAATAGCTAATATATTGAAAGGAAGTATATTGTATTTGCAAAAAGAACAGTATGAAAGGATCTGTGCCACAGCGATGCTTTGTTTACGGTTGCTGCAGAGTTGAAAGCCCATCTGCCCTCCTTATTATGTTAAATTCATTCAGGAGTTGCTTAACTGAAGTACCCTTAACCTAGTGCTTCTGCAAACTAGTATATCTGCAGAGAGAATAGTTATTAAAATAAACATCTCATTATCAACATCCTAATGCAGTACCATTTTAAGTAATCAATGAGGTCTCTGACAATCATGGGAATTATACAATATAATTGAGTTATCTATAATAAAATTGCTAAAGAGTTGCTGACCTTCCCAGATAAACCTTTCTTTTTTCCCTACAGACTGTCTGTCTCACTCTGAATTTTTAACACACCATATTTTCTTATTTGTCCTAGGATAATTTTAGAACAGAAATCTATTAAGTTGAGTTCTGGTTTTTAATAGGAGATTAGCAAGGAGTTGCACTACCRAGTCATGTTACGTTTCTTAAGCTTTAAACCATCACTCCAGGTAAGAATTTTATGCTATCCTCCAAACTGAAATAGAATTTGAAATGATATGAGACTTGTTTCTATACTGCTTCCACTCCATAGTAGTGGTCTATATCGTGCCCGTTTTGCCTTAGTCTCTAAGTCAGTCATGCAGTATATCCCCTGCACACCTATTACAGAGAACATATAGAAATCAAGCTAATGGTTCAGCCTCAGCTCCTAGAAAACAAATATGGGAATAAGAGCCTTCCAGCAGATACAATAAAGGAGTACAGATGCCTTTGCTTTGCAAGGGTCTGCACCCACACACAGATATTTTTTCCAGCTTCTGTACTGGGGATTACCCACAAACGGAAGGGCTGGCAGAAAGTGACCCGCGGCTACTCCTCAACTGCTCCTGAGCCAAGACTTCCAGCTTAACATGAACCACCAAGGSAGCCAAAGAAAGAAAGCCTTGCTGATTTAACACTAAAATGAATGAGAGTGCACCTGTACTCAGTGCTGCAGTTTCAGAAATGAGGGTGRGGATCTCCAGCAGGTGAATGCTGACAATCATCTAGAGCTAGTGAAGGTGTTAACCACATCCTAAATACATTATCTGCCCGTTCTCTAGCTGGATAGGGAAGGGGTAGTGTTTAGCTGGGATTTTGCCCCCCAGACCATCTGACAGCATAGAATATATATAAATGTAGTGCGCTTAAAAATATTGCAAATGTTTTCTTCTCTTCACAAGATGCTCAAGCAATTATTTGAACCCTAGGAGACAGACTGCCATTAGAAAGCAGCATTCACATCTGTAACAGGAAAGCTCAGTCATGAGTGCCTTGATGTCAGTGGGTTTGGGTGAATGTCATGGGATTGGAATAAGTCCCATACTTGTAATTATACACTCTTTTTTAAAGGAYGCCGTTCCTCCAGCCCCCCTCACTGTGGGTAGAGCATTTGTGATAATGTGTGCTGTTTTGAGAATGGCATTTAGGAACCCATCCCAATCACCAGCATGAATATTAAAGAAATCATATTTAAAGCACCAATTCTGCATTAAGAAAAACTACAGCAAAGTAGCATTTGAAACTTACCAAACAACTGACTTTGTAAATGACCTGGCTTCTGGCTAAAGTGTAGTTAGGTGGGTTTTATACTGACTGAAAAAAAGCTGAGCTAGGAAGGGCATCTCAGAAGTCTGGTGGGAAACCTCTCTTCTCCACAGGCTTGGTGGGCCTTGCAAACACTTCTGGCAGAAACATAGGGACGAAGGAATACGAGGAAGGTGGAGTTGCTAAAACATGACTGTGACTGGTACAAAATGAAAGTTAGAGCTACAGACATCCCTTAAAGATGGACAAGGGCAGATTAAACAAAATCTTGTAGGAGATGTTCTTTTATGACCTTTGTTATGCACAAGAGCGATGGTGGAGACAGGTTCTTGCCAGATCTTATTGTCCATTTGAAAAGCTGTACAACTGTGCTTCATGCTGGAGAGTCCRGCACAGGGCTACAAAGATGATTAAGGGCCTGGAACATCTGCCCTAYGAGCAAAGGCTGAGAGAGCTGGGCCTSTTCAGCCTGGAGAAGAGAAGRCTGAGAGGGGACCTGATCAATGCGTATAAGCACCTCAAGAGAGGGAGCGAGGAGGATGGGGGCCAGCCTCTTCTCCATGGTGGCCAGCAATTAGAGGAAACAGCCACAAATTGAGGCACCAAAAGTTCCACAGGGTGGAACAGTGAGGGTGACAGAGCCCTGGAACAGGCTGCCCGGAGAGGCTGTGGAGTCTCCTTCTCTGGAGATCTTCCAAACCCGCCTGGATGCCACCCTGTGCCACACGCTCTGGGTGTTCCTGCTGGAGACGGTGGGGTTGGACTAGATGACCTCYASAGGTCCCTTCCAACCTTAAGCATTCTGTGATTCTGTGATTCTATGAGCTTAGCTGAAAAAAGGGCAGCAGGAGGCAGGCTTGGGATAAGCATTCGCATCAGATGTGAAAAAAAGAAAGGGGTGTGTGTTTGTATGTACACTCACGTTTGCACGTGTGTATATAGGGGGGAAGTTTGGTGTTGTCTGGTTTATGGTCCTTCTGTGCCACCTGAATGGTACAAGGCTAAAAAACAGATTAATTGTCTATTTCACTGCCTGAATCGTTATGATAATGAAAATCTGCAAATGCTTAGAAGGATGAAACAAAATTTCAAGTTTTCTGAAGTTATATAAAAGATATTTTATGATAGATATAATATGAGAACCAATCTATGGAGATGAGAACCAATATATGGAGAAGTATTGGAGTTAGAAATGGCATGATGTGTTTGCAATGTGAGGGAAAAGAGCAACACAGTGAGTAACCCTCGCTAGGCTGTTTCCAAACGTCTGACTGCCTAACCATGCAGCCTTAGCGCTCTGTAACCGTATTTGTCATGCATACAGTATTATATAAGTATGTATAATACTAAGTCGCTGGCTAGATATAGCTATCTTATTTTTATTGGAATTTTCTCCTCAGTCTCCTCTCTGTTTCTCTCTTCACAGTTTTTCTTAAGTAGAATGTGAAACTAATACTTTAAAATTTCAGCTGCACTTTTGAACCCATGATATTTGAAAGCAATTTTTTTCTCATCACAACCTGAAACTGATATGTTGTTACACAGGAAATGCTGCACATCTCAAAACCTTCCACTTATAGAAGATGCAGTGCGTATCCTTTCAAAGATGTGGAACGCATGTGAATAAAGGTATCAGGATTGCTTTGCTCATTGGAAATTATCACTGTAGCTCTTTTTTCTCTCTCGTTTCTCACTTACACAAATACCAAAAATTGTCTTTCAAGAATGTTAAAAATTCATGTCTAAAAAATCTTTAGAATTCTTTCATTCTATTCTTCCATGTAGCTCTCATAGATTATTTCAAAATACATGCTTATCCATGGAAATTATTTATATATTTTGATATTCATAGTACATAACAAATGAAAGAAAAGGAAATCCAAGCTAAGATGTGTAATTACATGCATAATTCCAGGTGCATGACTYCAGACAGTTACTATTAAAGCACTCGAATGATTCCGTAGCCCAAGTCTCGACTATCCAGTGAAAACCAATGAGATTGTATTCCTCAGATTCAAAAATTATTTTAGCACCCAAGCCATATCATAGATTTAGGTGCCTAGATCTTCTCTTTGATGGTGGACAACTGATCTCCATTTTTGGAAAAAGGCATGTCATTTGGGGGCCAAAGAGGAAGGAGCACAGGCCTGTAGTGCAGTAGGGATGATATTTTGAATATGAATTCCTGAGCACTGRAAGAAATTACAAAGTTGGAATGGAAGCTTTCTACAGAAAGGGTCACGAAGATGGAAATGCTGCATTTTTCACTTCCAAGCATGACCAGATATGAAMCAGGCATGGACATACCTAGCTGTGCCAACCAGTGGTGGTTCTGGGCTCACACTGGGTAACTTTGGGGTGAAAACTCATGCATCCTTATTTTTTCAGAAAGGTTAACCAACAAGTTTGTGGTCTGAATTCTTGGATCTAGGTATCTGCATGCCCCAGAAAGCCTATCTTTAATCAATCTGGCTTCCTAGACTTTTTCTTGATCAGACTTTTTCATAGATCTGAGTCACACAGTCTGATATGGAATAACAAAATGCATAAATTTTAGTGGATAGTAGTGCACACAGCTCTCCAAAGAGAGAGTTAAGACACTGCTGCTCTGTCAAACAGAGCTCTGGCAGGTTTCAGGGGTGCTAGTGGTATCTCTTCTCAGTGGTGGCCGGTGATAGGACAAGGGTTAACAGGTTTAAGTTGAAACCCAGGCAGTTTCATGTCCATGTGAGGARGAACTTCTTTCCCGTGAGGGTGACAGAGCCCTGGCACAGGCTGCCCAGAGAGGCTATGGAGTCTCCTTCTCTGGAGATCTTCCAAACCCGCCTGGATGCCACCCTGTGCCACGTGCTCTGGGTGTCCCTGCTGGAGCAGGGGGGTTGGACTAGGTGATCTCTAGAGGTCCCTTCCAACCCCAACCATTTTGGGATTCTGGGATTCTGTGTTTTCTTTTATATATATGCATGATAACTCTACAACCACTGCAATGTTATGCATCAATTTAAATTTTGACATGAGTGAGACACAATTCCGCTCCACTTCCTCTTTACTCCTGCCAAATATCAAATTCTGGATAGCAAGCATTTAGAGTACAGGAAAATAAAAGGAAAGTCAGGAGAGCAGATAATTCTAAGGATATGCCAGTTTTAAGTGTATATGGCCACCAGAAAGATGGTAGACAGCAGCAGAAAAAAGCCCTTCATCTCTTAACCTCATCAGACCCAAGATTTGTTTGGTTAGCTGATCATGCTTACTTTGAAAAGATCTATGTCTTTAATGCAACAGCTCAATATGCAACATTAACTTTAATTAAGAAAAGGCTTGTGGGCCTATAGATCTGTCATAGTGGTACTCTAGCTGAGGTTGGGGAATTGCCTGAAGGAAATAAATTTGAAACAATTCAGGCACAGGTAAATAGCCTGTTATTATCTATGAACCATTATCATTATGGTCACTTCTGAAAAATCATGTGTTTTCTATGGTTCATTAAATCTATTTTACTCGCTGAATAAATGGGCTACTTTGAGATGTCAACAATCTATCTGTGAAGAGTGAAACAACCGTAAGCAGAAGGATTAATTCTGGTTAATAGCTGGTGGGCAGCAACATGAAAGTTGTTCCAGAAAACCTGCCTTGTACAAAATTCATGGTTTTATTAATTCACAGCATTAAATGTATGTATATCAACTAACTACTGGCAGGGTTTCATCAAGATGATCATTTATAAAAGAACGGATGACATCGGTTGTTCTTTAATGCCTTCCCACTGATAGCTTTGTTCGTTCAGAAAGGCCTTAAAGTTCTCAAAATGTAAAGCTCAAATGTTCTCTTTTAGCAGGACTCCTTAGCAACTCAACAACAGCAAAAACATAAACACTTTGGAATCAGAAAAGGGGAAAAAAAGAAGCAGGGGACCTTGCAGCGTGCTCCCTTCAGTCGGCGGTTTGTGCTGCAAGGGGCACAAACTCAGACTTCAGAGGCTCRTTAATGTGACTGTGCTTCCTGAGTGGGCACTTATTTAATGTTACAGAGTACTTACATGATGCTACATCATATGAATGCCATGAGGATAGCAGAGAGAATGGGTGGTCATGTTGGCTGTGTGGTGTATATCCATAGTGTGGCCTTGCATATGGTCCACGAAAAGCACAAACTCCATCTATTAGCAAATATTGCCAATGTGGCCCAGACTGGCCACAGCTGGCCTATTGAACATGCTGTTTTTTCAGTGCAGCTTGGTCTATGTAACGAATGTGCAGTGTATTAGATTTGCTTCCAGGCACCTGCTAGACTTTGATGGCAGGAAATTTGCACAGCTCTTGTTGCAGACGAGTGACAGATAATACGAGAAAGGTGCCATTGTTGGAACTATCAGTATCAGATTTTCTAATACAGCCTTGTAATGAGATCATACACATTGCTCAAGCTGCAATCAGAACTTTCACTGAAGGAACGAGCCTGGATAATAATAAAAGCAGAAAGCATTTTAAGTAAATAGAATTTCCTAGATACTGCATAATGTTGTTTGTTATTGCTATCTTTTATGAGCCTTGAGAAATATATTGTATAAGAATGATTTCCTTCAATATAAGCTGTTATCATGGAGGTCTCCTATGTCAATTCTTATTTAAAATATATTTCCTTACAGTCTCAATATTATGAGAGCATAAATTAATGTGACCTCTTTGCTTCCATTCCATGTTCTTATAATGCCTTACTGTAGCTCTCCAAAGAACAGTTATTTGCTGCTTTGTACAAATGTAGCCTAAACCACTCCAAATAATAAGATCCATTTTGGCAGTAAAAAATCATTTTATGTTAAGCTTTCACAGCCCTTGAAAAGACAAGGTCTTTTGGTGAATGTTGCATAGRGCTTCTTTCTATTTATTTATTTATTTTTTMYAAACTCAAGTGAGAGTAAAGAAGAATGTAGATATCTTCCCCTCAGCTCACCTCATGGTAAACCTCCACGAGCCCCAACAAGAGCAGCTTCTTTTGAAGAGCTAGTGGCAGCGTGAACAGGGAGCCTGACAGTGCTACCAGCCAGTGTGACAACACCRCGCTGGTGAACACAGACGTAAGGGTGGGCAGGCTGCCTCCATGAGCCACAGTACATTATTTCCCTTTTGCCTGAAGCTTGCCATTGGCAAAAAGATAGTCAAAATGAACTGCTATAATGAAATGCACCTGTTTAGCATTTCTGTACTAATATAATTTTCCTGTTTTGTGATGTTTGCCTTTTGTTTTGATTTCTGTTATATTTATCATATTATTTATCTATTTGAATTCATTATTTATTTTAAATAAATAATTTTATATATTTGTTATTGCTGGCAGTTTATAATAAACTCTTTTAAATTATTTCAACTACATATATTTTTGAGCACTGGATCTTTTTATAGTATTTTCTATTAGAGTAAAAGGTCTGTATGTTATCAGAAAYCCTTTCCTTAGGTTGTACTGTGCTCAAAATCTTGTTTATGAGCAAAGATGAAACACACCTTATTTATAAAGCTACCAATTTATTGTTAGCGTAATTGAAATCTTAACATCATAATCCAAGAATCATTATCACTCTGGATATAATTATAATATTATTATAGATATAATAACAACACATCTATGCAGAAAATATTTCARTAATAACAATAATAGAATTTAAATTGTAATGTATACACCTTTTAGTTTCCACTCCTTTTCTTGATGTTATACTGACCTCTCCCTTGCTCATCTGGGTTSTCAAGTCAACGCTTTCATTCTGGTGATAACAGCATAAAGTTGAGTTTTCAGCATCTGGAGTCCTTTGCTGAAAKGAATATGATGTTCGTGTTGGTGTTTTCTGCTTTCTTTTTCTAGGATCCACTTGGGCTTATTTTTATAGGCCTGKTTAATATCCTTTTATACTTTGCTTTTCTTTTATTGGTTGGTAGTTCCACATCACATTCAATTTTACACACGACTTTTACTTATGTTAGATACTATTACTTTATTCTCTCAGTTATTCCTAAAACTGTTTTTGGCCAGCTCTAGGTCTGCATTTCTTTCACTGACCTCTGGTGAGTTTCTTTAGCTTTCTAATGCCAGCTTATTCTCCATCTCTCACAAGGCCGTGCCCACGCTCCTCCATGCTGCATCCTGTGTCATCACTTCTCATACCAGGTCTCTGTTTATCTATACTACATCATTTTTTTTAGAGATACTAAATCACAGTGGTGGTACTCCATGAGAAAAAATAAATTAGTCATAGGCACCTGTCTGGTTAGAGAAGTTGTTGTCATAGTCAAACAAAGGAAAACARTGCTGCAGGCAGATCAGAAAAAAGTACACACAGAGGAAATCCAATATAAAGTACAGAATCACATGGACAAGATGGGTACAAGTTCCCATCTGACCAGTCTTCACTGTCAGATGAAGTTTTCACTGTCAGACAGGCTCAGGGAACAGCTTGTCTGAATGACTGGTTAAGAGCTTGCTGAACAGAGTGTGCATCACTAGACAAGGCAACAAGTCCCATATAAAGAGAAAATTGTATAAGTAAAATGARAAGAAATAAAGGAGAATAAGTTGGGGTGAAGTAATGGGGTTTTAAGACCTTTCGTAAGTTCCTGTCTTCCACTATCTTGTCATAGTATTCCTAATACAGRACCACAGGTTTTCCCTGACGGCCCATGCATCAGCCTGTCAGGTACAAAAGAGTTGTTGCTCTAGCATCTGCCTAGCAAAGCAGATGCACACGGCATCTGAAGCTGGAATAGCTGGAATGGGCCCTTCTGCATGACTGACTTACAAATTGGCTCCCATAACTAATTCAGAAAATGTAAGGCTTTATGTAAGGGTGTAAAGCTTTAAGGCAGGGTGAGGTTAAGGAGGAGGCAATGTAGCCCTCTGCAATTTCCTACATCAGTGCTGTTTCTGCTCTGCTGTCCATACTGGGAGCTTTCTGCTAATTTTCTAGTTGTTGCTACTGTTAGCAGACAGCACAGGAGTGTAGAYGGGTAGGAAACTGCAGATTTACATCACTTAACCATCAGAGCAGCTCGCAGTGGAACTGTCGCTGTAAACGATAACATCACAAAGAATCTGCTCKACAATAGGAACCTCTTTGGGGTTATGCTGACATTAACCAAAGCAGGACATTTTCTCAAAGTCCCTTAGTAYAGAGAAGTCTTACAAGAGACAGCACTTTTCGCTTTGAAGCATACAGAAAAATCTGTCTTGAATCATATCTAGGGAAAAAAAATATACAGGTCACTGGTAGATTCTTGGCTCCAGGTATCACTTATTACTTGGGGTTTTTATTACTTGGGGTTTCTGCTTCTATCTAATTTCCGCTAATTTTATAGATCATAAGTTTTCGTAGAAAAATATTTATTTTCTCACTGGAAAAGGCAAYAGCCACCAACACATTGAAAACTGGACTGTTAAACTGGTTTGAATAAGAAATATCAGCTTTTATTCTGCAACAGGTAAATACTGCTATTTCAATAAGATCTAGATTTCCCAGGCAGAGATGGAAGACAATTCGACAAGGTACCATCTACAAAGACAGTGAATAGCAGCTTCTATCCTGATGAATTTACAATTATTCACTTCATTTATCTCAATGAGACGTGAACTTTTAAGTTTGCATAGTCCATTAAGGCCTCAAGTGAGCAAGGCATTAAAGCATGTGCTGAAATCCATCCATATTCAGAAAATCAGTTAAGCACATGCTTAATTTTAATGATGGATGCTGTAGCRAGGCCTATGAAGGTAACCTGCCATTAAACTCAGACAATGCCCCCTTTCTTCTTTCTCMAGAAAAATAACCCAGGAAGTTGTATGCAAGAACTCATATTAATGCAAAATAAGGATATTCAATTTTTGTGTGCAAATATCAGGAGTTTAAATAGAGAGGGGCAGCTGTAATAACATTAACCTACCCAGTAAAGCAATACACTGGGAGGCAGAAGGGGTTAGTCACAAGGGCTCACTTTTGCCTAGGGAGAGAAGGCAATTCAGAGTGGCAAAATTAGGCTTCTGTCTCTYCAGTGACTATATTGGCAGCCTGGAGAGATTCATATAAGTAGCATAAAGCAACAGTTATTCAGCATTTGTGCAGCTAGATCTTGATTTCAGCAYGCTAGACAGTAGAAGAGTACAAACTGAATTAGCCAATGCCACATGGCTTATCCTGACTTCTGTGCATTTTCATTTGTAGCTTTAATCATTCCATTAACAGTTCTATAGATGCCTTTACTTTGTTTTCTAAGCATTGCTATCATAAGAACAAGCAAAGCCATAAAGCTCTTTCACACTGAGATATGCATGAYGCCTATTGATGTCAAAATTAAAGGTTTCTGGAGAAACAGTGCTGCAACCTTATTATTAGTTCACTAATTGCTCATCCAATTTGGACTTTGTATGACATTTCATAATATATTCCATTTCACCCTCTTTATCACACTATGCAGGGCAGCTAAGTACTTTTGAAAGCTTTAAGGAGATCTTGCTATTTATGAGGGTAAAGGTGATTTATAGGCAATTCTTAATACYATATGCTTGAATCAGTGTAAAATGGAAATGAAGCAGGGATATTTTTAAAAGGAGATTCATGGAGCACTGACTTTAGCAAAGTTATCAGTGATGTCTGAAAATCCTGAAAAAAAAAATGCCTCTTGAGGAAATTAAAGAAGGAAACAAATACTACAGCTTAACCTTGGCATTAATGGGCATTGTGAGCAGAGTTTGGCTACTSCCTGAAGGACTAATTTTGATCCATATTAACTGCTTCATCTAGGATGTTCGCTTTAATACCAATAAGAACACAGAGTACATATTTAGCAAATGAACAGACATGAGAAAAATTCAAAGCCYGTGCTAAGCTTGTACTACCAAATACAACTGTTACATTGGCCTGGGGCACAGGACAAGTGGGAAAACAAGAAGTTAAAGAGACCAGCACTCTATTCATAGGTAATAAAGTTATACTTCTGGAAAGAATTATGTTTTTCTTTCATAAATGTAGACATTGGTGATAATATGATTTTTTTTTTAAGTGGTGAAGAGTCAAATATTGCTAGCTAATTGAATACAGTGGATTGATGGCTTGTTTTTGCAAAGAAAATCATAATAAAAAGGACTTTTTTTTTTTTTTTTTAGTTTGCAAGAAATAGTTAAATATCAGTTGGGCTACAGAGAGGAAGGCAATGTGCTGCAGAAGTGAACTGAATATGTACTAATCCAGAAGGAACAGAGAAGATTCCCCTACCTCCAAGGATGTCTATACAATGGCTTACTATGGTAAAATATACCAAATACTGACACACTTCTAGGAGGAAATCTCTTTTTCCGTCTTTCGGGTGACTACCCAGGCAACACGGCTRCTGTGTGCAAAGTGTGCTGTGCTCCTCCATCGGCCATGTGTTAAAAGAAAATACTACTTGCCTCTATCCTATAGATGTACTCTGAAAACCACTAGATATGTGGCATTCAAGAGTAAAGTTGTTCTTATAGCTCTAGGGACATGGGGAGTTCACATTCAAGAGTAAGCTGCATATGGTGTTTGTGCATGTCCAAAATTAGAGCACTAATTAGTAGGGAGAGGTTCCAGGCTTGCAGCTGTAGCATTGGGGTTTGTGTCCTGTCCTGGAGCCTACTGTCTGGGAGGAGCCCTGTGACAAAGCTCTCCTCAGTATTTCTTCCCTGTCAAAGCTTCTTCCTTCACAGCAGAGCATCACCTTTCTTCTTCATTTTTTCTTTTTATTTCTTTTTGCTGTTTTTTTTCTTTTTCCTTTTTCTGTGTGTCTGAAAATGTCCTAAAATCATACACCTTCAATGTCCTTTAAGTCATCAAAGAGCTTAAAACAACCCTCCTGAGAGGTACCTGGAGACAGAACTGATTCCATGCAGCCATGAAAAGTGACATTTTGCTAAGGTGCAACATGAGTCAGTGTTTTACTGCAGACAATTATTTTGTTGCTATCAGAAGGCCACATGTATTTCATTTTTTTAAGGGCCCATTCCTTAGTGGGACTGCACATAGCCACCGCTTGCTCTTCATTTTTCCTAAAAAAAAAAAAAAAAAAGGAGGAATTAATTAGTTGAAGAAATAGGAGGAGAGCCAAAGCTATGTCATATAGTCTAGACAAAAAAGATGGAAGCACAGAAAGCTGAAAGGGCTTTCTACTAGCCATATTTGTGTTATTAGTGAGCAGGATCATATGATAGTGTGAAGAAAGCTGACAAAAWTTTTTTTTTAAACAGGGATATGTGGCCTGACAAGCAATAGAAACATGTTCCTAAGCATCTGCTACATATGCAAGAAATTGAGATGAAAGAAAAATGCTGTATAACCTTTCTCATTACCCTATATGCCTGTATGCCTGTGCCCACCCAATGCATATTGCTCTAACAGCTATTTCTACTCCGGATACTTTTTTTTTTTCCTTTGATCTTGATGGACCTTCTGTTCTTTGGATGAATTTCTCCTGAGTTATAAACGGACCATGTGTTTTTGAGAGTACGATCTCAAGCCTGTCACTTGAGAGCAAGTGCTAAACGGATGCTTACAAGCCCAAACGGAAGTTTGATACTTATAAAGTTGTGAATTGGAAAAAAAATGACCTTAAAGATATGCCCAGGAACATTAAAGGTTAGATCTGTAGTCAGTGTTGAAGTGTGTAGTAACATGGACTTCCATAAAACTGCCCTGGTTTTCACTACTTGTGCAGCTGGTGCAAGGCCAGGATGGAAAGATTTGGGCAATAATTAAACATTCTATTTTGCAATTAGAAACCACAGATGAAGGAATGAAAAGCTTCCAAGAACATCACTTACCATAATATTGTGRAGTTTTTTTAATTAGTTCTTAAAATTAATTCCACCTAAGTGACAAACTAGACAGTCACTGTTCAGCTTGGGGAGGGCAGGCAGGCTGGGATAACCAAAACAAACAGGACTGAATTGTTTCTGATTTTCATATTAATAGGAGAGTTCAGTCTAGATAGAAAAGGTTAATTTGCTTTTCAGTGAGTTTATGAAGGGAGTGCTCATGGCCAGGGCAATAATTTACAGTTAAATCATATGTTTAAAGGCAAAAGTGATTACACAAAAGCTAGAGACAGCATTTGCAGTATTGTGTCACTGAACTGTCAACAATGTTCTATGTGCTCTCTTTTTCTCCCCAAAGCATGGATTTGAGAAACAAACCAGAGTGATAGTGCTGCCTGTTGTAGCACTATTTATCTCAACACAGAAGGTGTTTTAGTAAATGCAGAATGAGAGACAACTTTGTCTCACCCAGCTTTAATGCTGCTTGCTGTGATATTCTGAAATATTGTTCCTTGAATACATTTGATTTTTGGTGGGCCCCACAATAATGCTGTCTACAGGTACTGAGTTTTCACCTGGATAGCACTCTTTCTTCAGATTTGTAGCTTTGTAGGCAAGAAAAGMTCACTATGCCTGAGATGATTTCTTGGCATATATAAATGCGTTGTAATTATAGGTTGGATATATTTCTTTATTTATTTAAATCCAGAAGAAATGGTTTATCTGGATATATGATATGCTAACTTATCTTTTTGATATGTCTAAGTCTAGGTGAAATTTTAGCTAGCCATCTGCAGGGCTAAGTTGAAATACTAATGGTAACTATGCTAATGGGCTAATAAATGCTAAGATAAATTTTCCGTGATATAAGTGTGTGAGGCATTTAGAAAGAGATGCTAATGTTGTCAGGAAATATCTAGAGTAAAATGTATGATACTAAAGTGAATAAGGAGCACCTTGTGCTATGTTATATTGAAGAGCCACAACTGGACAAATTCACCAAGATTTTCCCTTTGCAATTTCAAAAATAAAAAGTGATAACTCATTACCTTTCTGCTACATCTGCAATAATTTTCTTGGCAGCAGGAGGTTAGCTCAAAATAAAATAGCCATCTGAAAAGCCTCACTTTCTATATCCTTTTTTTGTGAGCATCTGAATTTAGGGATTTCCAAGGGAAATATAAAGAAAATAAGAGTCACTCAAAATGTGCATTACCTGAAATAATCAACCATGCAGTATTGTTAACACTGTCTTTCTTCTGTCGATTTCTCTTAAAACAAACCAAAAGAAACTATAACAAAAATTCTGATTTGTTTTTTAAGGTTCAATGGAAACCTTCTTTTCCATGAAAAGTGGTCACAAAGTCATATGTGGTGTCTATCAACAGATATTAACAAAATTCCTGCATGGATGAATGCGACCTGTTTGAATTGAAAGTAACTCTTCAGGTTGTATGTGGCTTTTATTGTTTCATATTGTATTAGCTGTCACTTTAATCAGAAACACTTTCAATATTCACTTCTCAGTGTACTGCTGTTTTCAATTTGTCCATAGATGTCCCAGATATTTAGATAAATAACCCCAATTTCTGTCAATGAAAGCTACCCATGCACTTCAAGGCCTCAGTCCTACAAACTTGTATACACATGAACTGTCCCATTAGATTGAAAGAGGGGTTTTGAATGCAGAAAGTTTCTCGGGCAGAAAGATCCTGGAAAGATCAGAGCCCAATATATCACCTGCATTCAAAAGAGAGCTGATACTTACACTGCTTAACCTATCCACAGGGAAAATGATGTACAATGCACCTAAAGTCATCAGTGGGTTTTATTTTGGTTGGCTGTCACCACTTTTTTTTTCATGTCAAGRCAGAAGTGGACCAGTGAAATAGGCATGTGAAACACTGAACATCTTAATCTTAACAGTAATGCTGGCGTATTACAGGAAGAGCAATAAGCACATGCTGGATTTGTCTGACATGGGCAGGATATGATTGGCATTTAATCAGAAGGGAAACTAGGGCAGATCAATAACAACTGTTTGAACACCAGATCTTACAGACAGCTCATAGCAGAATAAAATTATTGGCAACCTATATGATTGATGCAAAATTGTTTTGTCCAAATAGTGAGACCCTACCAAATTGTCACTATTTTCACTGAGCAGGAGATGGTATAACCATGTGCCAGAAGAAACAGAAGAATTTGAAACAGCTTGTAGCTTAAGAGATAGCAGTAACCTCCACTTAGAGCCATGACACGACTCAAATACACTTAGAAAGTTCAAATAGTTTGGCCAGCATATGGCACTGCAAAAGCAGTTTTTGAAAGGATTTTTGTACATATCTTATTATTTTCTTTCGAGCTAAGTTATGTCCATGAGCTTCATTTGTCGAATGGGAGATGAAACAAATTAAAAATGCCCACATCCAAGCACTTTTAAATTGCACCCAGACAAACTGCTTTGTGTGTGTAAAAATAACAGGTCTTCATGAAAGTGGATTCCCGTTTTCAATACTGAGTGCAAATTCTTAAGGAAAAGGAACTGGTGGTGTTCCTGTTATGGCTTTTAATAAAACATGGTAGTGAAAACAGACTGCCTCTTGAGCAGTTGATGCCAAAGCGCAGCACCTTCACATAGTTTTGTGCCACTGGCTAAGCTTTGCAGTTTGAGGCTGAACCTTGCAACATCTCGCAGTTCCTCTTCAGGATCATGTCTGAAGTTCACAAAGCTACAGGAGGCAGGTTTGGAAAGAGGAGACTATTTCCAATCCTGGCCAGCTCTTGTTGCCTTTAAGCAGGGATAGCGATATCAGGAGAGGAGCTGAGGCAGGTTGCTACAGGGACGCATCAGACTGGAACTGTTTTGACTCATATTCTACTCCAGCAAGGTCCTTGATGCTCTTGAAGCAATGGGGAAACAAGAGCATACCCCTGCAGACTGCAAACACCCTAGGCTCCCACATAGAAAACTGTACATAGGGATATTTTCACAGGCTATGAAATGGGAGTTCAGATTGGTCAGGAAATAGATAAAACTTGTAATCCTCAGGATGCAATCTGCTATAAAGGTTATGTATTACAGTTCAAAAAACCAGGTAAACAAGAGTATCTTCTTTGCCATAGCAAACGAATGGTTGCACCTTCCACATTCCCAAGCTCATATGTGAGCATGATAAAATCTTAACAATACACCATTAAATATGCCTCTACAACATCCCTTCCACCTCAGCTAGATATATCTGTGAATCTTCTCTTTGTGGTGGAGATTAAATAAACTCCCTGGACAGCTGAGAAGAATTAAAGTATGACCTGATAGTTTCTCTGCTTGACAAAAATGTTGTCTGTCTGTTTGTGCTGTATCCAAGATACTGTTCTCTGATCCATGTTYGGAAAACAGATATTGATGGGTTTAGCTGATCAGCACCTGTATACCATTTGGCATTTCAGTCTAAAACCATATTTTGCAAAATGTTCCAGCAGGTGGTTGCCTACAGTCCTGGGCTGTGGGTACTGTTGCTCAATGCAAATACTTGTAGGCAACACCTAACTAAGGTGTTGAAACTCTTTTCTGTCTCAAGCAGACAGTGGCACTATCGAACGTGGCCAGTGGGGCTCTGCCTTTCAGCTGAGGCAGCTCATGTACCCTGTGTAGAAACGTGGGAGGGATGTCCCACTGTCCACATCACCCAAGCTGCTTGCTGCTCAAAATGCYAACACTTCTGCCTCCCAGTCACATCCCATAATGCTAGATACGCATCTAGACATGTGACCAGACAAGGAAGCAACTCCCTGTTCCATGCTAAAGTGCCCCACCTTGTACATGGCAATGCCTGCACCTGTCAAACTACTCTAATAGCCACATTGTGGTCAAGCAGCAGATGTACCTCAAGTCAGTTGTGAGGTGCCCTCAAGAAAATGGGCAGAGGAGAGCAGAATATTGAAACTTCTGCTCAGTAGCCTACTCCCTGCCCTGAGAAGCCTTTCAGGAAAAAGGCTGCTCCTGTGGATTTGGTTAATAAAACAGTAACACAGACCTTTCATTCATTTAAGCTTTCCATCAAAATTCCCCGAAAAAAAGCTTAAATGTGGAGTATATAGACACTAAGTAAGAAGAACAGATGATAGTGATGCATCTCCCAGAAACAATCAATAATGTTCAAAGCTTGCTAGGAGAAAAACTGAGTGCAAAACAGGTTGGATCAAGCGGCTTTCAAGAAAAGATCAGTTTTCTTGAGTTTAACATCAGTTACTTTTTWAAGTAACTTCTTTAAGCTTTTAAGTTTAGCACTTCCCAGAATAAAGAACAGGTAATCGGCACAAAAAGTTAAATTCACTCTTTCTGTGAAAAGCTACAGAGAAGAAAACTAGTGAGAATGTCCTCAAAGACTTTTCCCCTATCTGTCCTGTCCACAGAAAATAGACGGAAATRCTCAGTCAACAGCTGTTGTTCAAATCCTCCCACTCTCCTGTAAAACAGCTGAAGGCACAAGTGACCCACTGACACATGGCTCTTGATGGGCTCCAAAGGAGATGAGCACCCATAGCCGGAGGGTACATCGCATCGTTCGGACTTGCACTGATCCCAGGGGGAGATGGTGAGTGACAGGGGCACCACACTCCCTGCTGACCCTCTCTGTCTGCTGCCCCTTGGCTCTGTGTCGCTAGAGAGACCCAGGACTGAGAGCAGCTGAGTAAAACAGCTGAAAACTTTTTAGCTCATGTTTTTCAGTTTATGACCAAAATGTCCTGTCCCAGCTTCAGGTCAAACAGCAAGAGCCTGCCATGCCATATAGATTGCATCTGTGTGGAAGGCAGTGAAAACAGGATAAATTAGCCAGCAAGTGTGTGGTAGTATAACAAGGATGATGAAATACAATCATGGCTATGTAAGAACAGTATATGTTCTAGCAGGTATAACAATGAATTAAGACTGCTATGAAATTTTTTTAAAGGAGAATTTATGTGTGGGKTTTTTTATTTTATTTTCATTAACTTCTGCTGGCGTGGGAGCCATTCCTGTACACACTTCCAAATTCCATAAAGTGATTTATGGATCATTGGAAATGATTTTAGATATTCAGGCCCATGTTGCAACAAACTTCAAGCTGATGGCTGAACTATAACTTTGGAATCCAATTTAAACTGGCCATTTTAGCACAAAGCTACACACATTTTTTATTGCAAATTGATAGAGGAGACATTCTCCGTTGTAAAACAAATTGTATTTTGTTTATCTAGCATTTAAATGTCCAGTGCTAAAGCAATACATAAAAAAAGAGCTGAAGTAATGAATAAGACAAATTCCAACTCAGTTTGACACTTTCCTCCAGCATGGTGATTTTCAACCTTTTTTTTCTCCATTTTCAGACACCTCCTAGCCTTTCACTGCAAACTGCTCCCATTTGAATTCATCTTTCTCAGATCTGCCTGATTAGAATTGGAGACAGTACTGCAGATGAGGTCTCAGCGGTGCCTTGTAAAATGGCATGGACTCTCCCTCATCTCTGCTGAAAACACCCTCTCAGAGACATTTTTGGATTGCTGTAGCCTTTTCACAGTGCTGGTGGCTCTCAGGTGTCCCATGGACGATACCCCCAGATCCTGCTCAGCGTTAGTCATCCCTAGCTAATGAGCTCCCAGCATAAAGTGAAGAAGCAATAATAGTCCCCAAGTCCAAGACCATTTACACTCTGTACCATAAAATTTAATTCCTCTTCTATTACTCTTTTCCCTGGGGTCATCCAGTTCTCCCTGTATGATAACCTGACCTTTCCACTTCACGTGGATTTCTCCTCATGRTGTCATCAGCCAATTTCATTTGTGCCACTTTGTATCATTTGCATTATTTTTCATTCCAGCACCACTAAAACAATTATTCAGTGGAAGCAGTCATATTACCTGCTGTGTTGTGAAAAAAAAATGAGACTAACACAAATACACAAATGTCTTTCAACAGGAGGCACTCTATGCAACTATGAAAATGCTTAGGCAAGTAGAGACGTCTCTRTAGGACACCTCCTCTCCTCCTGCCTTTACAGCTCCAGCTGCACTGCAGGTCGCGCCTTACAAATCCTTTGGAAGTGTGTGTGCTCCAAATGGATTTCAGATGGTGTGTCCAGCACACGGCCTTACTGGGGAGGAGGAAACACATTTGGAAGAGCAGCCCTATGGCASAGCCACAAGTGGCCAGGAAGAGCACTGGGTCCCATCGCAGGCCATGGCCTGAGGCTGACACACAGGGCTCCCAGGACAGCCTCAGCCCCATGGGATTGGTGAGAGCAGGACTGGCCAGCAGCAGCCAACGGGCAGGCAGGGATAATCTGAGACAAAAATAAAGGCAGGGCACAGGCCAKCCAGGTGGCAAATACAGCAGATGTCTCAAATTTTATTTTGATAATTTTCGACTTGCCTTGCCACCAGCTTTTAATGCCCTGCGTCCAGGTGTCACTTCTTTGTCCTCCAGCTCTCACCACAGTCATGTAACACACACACTTCTATTTGAAGGAAGCCCAAGTAAGTGAAACTCTAYGGCCTCGACTTTTATTCTCAGCACCCCATGCAGGTTTTGTGAAAAGAACTGTTATAAAGATTTTTCAAAGAAATTGAGGTCACCTGCTGCAGTGAACTGAACATAATTGGGAAGTACGGTAGATATCCTCTGTTTGGAAATGCATTGCGTGCGGATGATGGCTAGTTCMGTTTTATATGAGTTTCTGGCTCCACATGCTATTTTTAAGAGCTGCAAATGGAGGAGGTCCTGCACCCCCTCATTCCATCCTCACCTCCCACTCACTGATTTTTCATCTTAAATTAAATGGGGTATAAATATTGTAACAAATAATTTTCCATCTACAATAATAGAACCTAGTCATAGACAGCGGTTCAGACACAGCAAGTTGTGCCTTTACAAGATAAGATCAGCAGTGGGGCTTTCTGCCACAGAGTTTGCCTTTAAAAATTGTAATCATCAGCTTAGCATGTTTATCACCCTCTAARAGGGATACTCTTACCACAGCATATGAAGAGAGACGGCTGTGATAAAAGATTGCCTTTATGTTTACCAGAACCTTTTAATTGCACACAGCATGTGGCCCTTGACGGTCTAAACTGTGGCCCTCACAGGCGTTTGTAATAAGAAGGTGTCACTAGCTGTCATTTTAAAAGATCTTCTTGGAGCTGCGTGTTGAAATGGAACCATCTGCATCAACTCAAATGTAAAATGGGAACAGCGAGGATGTTGCCCTGCCCAGCTTCCTCTGCCCATCCAGGTGAGAGCAGTTAAAAAAGCATCTATCCTTTCCCCCTCTGGCTGCTGCTTGTTTTCTGCTTTTGCACTAGTGAGCCCAGGTGACCTCATTTTCTTTACTTGGGTCAGGAGGATGCATGCAGCARAGGGAGACTCCCCCTTGGTTTCCCACAGCCTTTCAGGGCTACCTGCCCCAAAACTGACAATAGAAGCTGCGAACTAACTAGTTACAGCTTGCTGATTCAGCCTGAGCTCAAGCTCTTCCAGTTTGTTTCAGACACTGACTGTTTTATAGGGTCAAATGCCAGCTGGAAGTGCATCCTCAAACCCCACAAGTGAACGTTCTCCTTGCACTGGTTCAAAGAGCAAAAAGCACAATGTAAGAAAGCATTTCTTGCAAAGCTCAAGGCCTCTTCAGAGCGACACATTTGACAMACAGGTTGAGAAGTCTAGCTATCATTGCTGTAAATCAGACCTTCCAACAGCTGTCATTTCTTCCTCTTTCCTAAATTCCCGGCACTATTTATCTTGTACCACAGGTCTCAGGCTGTTTCACCTTTTTGCCTAAGCAGGTGASAAAAAAAGCAGGGTCTTAAAGCCTTTTTCGTCTAAGAAGAGTGCTTGAGGGAGGACACCACATAACTTGTGGATAGCTGCCTTCTTTCACAAGAATGTGCAAAGTCTCAATTTTTCCCACTTCAGGAGGAACTGAACAACATGCACTTACACCTTGGCTCTCAGAATCAGATCTCCTTTCACAAAGCACATCCCAAAGATTTTCTTTAGGCTAGACATACCAGGACCATCTTACCTCACTTATAAGGTTGTGCTGAAGCTACCATCACTGTCTGTCCGCAGTGTGTGCTTTGTGTCACATGCGCATTTAGCTCAATACAGAATTGACATGAAAGCCCATTGTTCTGACTGTTTGTGTTCCAGCTCAATGAAGCATCATTTCAAGCAGAGGAAAAGGCTTTTTCTTCCTTTGGAGACCAACGTGAGTTCAGCCATCTGCTTTCAGGAGCTTTGGAGCTTCTTGCCGCCGTCTTCAAGAGCCATGACTTTGCCCTACATTTTAACCCAATCTTCAACAACACGTTAAATCAYAGAATCACAGAATGGTTAAGGCTGGAAGGGACSTCTAGAGGTCATCTAGTCCAACCCCCCTGCACACGCACTCACACAAAGCCACGCTGCAAGGGAATCGCAGCCCTTGACTCTTGATAACACAATCCCCGGTAACACAAAACTTCCCCATGCTGCATGCAGGGGTACTCCTGCAGCCTGCTTGCAAGACATGCTCCTAGCAATTTTGTTGTCTACTCTTCCCCTTCCAAAATGAAGACTCATTCTAGTTTTGCAGTCAGCGACCCTCAGAAACAGAGTGCTAGGGTAGGAGCAGGTGGAAGTACACAGCAGATAGTGGCATATCCCTGCAAGTTTAATCTACCTAACACAGGTAAGAAAACAGCAGCAAGAACGAGCCTGCTGTTTTCTATTGCGACTTCCTCAGGAAAACCAGAKTTTTGCTACTGTAGCAGAATGTGAAATTGTCCAGATACCAAATGTTATGAATCCAGCAATAACATAACTCCCCTGATAATGCCAATGGTTTGAATATTTTTTATTATGAATAGCTCTGCCTGCATTACCAATATCTATGTTGTTGCTTGGTAACTATTTTCAGATACCAGGAGACTGAAAAACACTTTTTCAAAACTAAATTCCGATTCTGATATTATTAAATCTTGCATTTTAATGGTCTCAGTCTGTCCTATGAATTGCTGTCCAGCTACAACAATATTCTTCAAAATGTTCTTTTGTGGCATGTACATTTTTTTTCCTTTTTTTMATTGAATATATTAGAGGAGAAATAATGCCAAGTGAGTTTTCAAGTAAGTATTTTAAACTCCCTCTTTGAAAATACTGATGCTGTAAGAAGAGACAGTGAAACAGCAAAGTAGGAATGCAGGTGATCTCAGATACCAGCTGAATAATTCAGGCAAATTTTAATGATATAAGTTAAAAAAAATTAAATTATCAGTGGACTAATTTAAAACTGCCATATAAAGTAGAAAAACTAATGATATTAAAATGTGRCATGGTACAGAGGTGAATATTTTTAAGTATTAGTCACAGTTCCCTGTACATATTTTGCTGTTGGTTCAGCGCTAGCAGTCAGGTATTTTCCAGAYGCTGCATTGTGTGGTCATGAAGATAAAGGAATATAATAGTAACAATAATAACAGTAATAGTAATACTAATAAATGTAAAGTAATGTAACTGTTGATAGGATCATAACTCAGCAATGAATAAAATGTTACAGTGCTATACTAAATTACTTGTTAAAATTTACCTCAGAATAAAAAGGATAATTAAAAAGAGGAAGGAACAAAACCTCACCATACTGCAGCTTTAGAAGTGTGTCTACTTATTCCCTCGTATGTTGCAAATTTTATTATAAAGCCATTTCTTCCCAATTTTATGAGCATTAACTAATTCGATACTTTCACTGCTAACCTTTCCAGCACTACAGCAGGTGCTTGCAAATTCTATGGCTTTTTGGACTTGTGGATACATCTAGAACTAAAGAAATGTTGCAGTTTTGTGAGATAACCCCTAAAATCTCTCTTCTGCTSTCTGATGATGCCAGATTGTGCAGCAAGCTGCCTAGGGAGCTGTGTTCAAAACGAAGTTCCCACCTCTCCAAATATGTGCAGCGACTTTATGAAACATGAGTGTTTTTTAGAGCAAGTATCCTTTGTCTACTTTTTAGCATCTCAGAACTRCAAAGGTAGATGATCAGAAGAAAGTATATAGTGTGGGTTTTTTTTCAACACCTATTATTAGTAGTAAAATTATAGCTGATAAGTATATAGATTATACTGCTTATATTTAGGRTCACCTTTGTAAAAGCAAAGAGAGCCTTAAAATTACTTTGAAACATCATTTTCTTCTCTCTGAGTGAAAATATGTTAAATAATGAAGAAGTACCAATCTCATAAAAGTTCACAGACATTGAATGTACTTCTTAAAAAATATATTCTTAAATTATAGACAACTGGACCAAGTGAACGAACTTGAGAGTTTCAACAGGTGCAAAGTTCTATAATGTGAAAATGCACATCTATAGCAAAAGCAGCTTTCTAAAACTTCTGTTAGTTCACCAGGTGAAACTACATATTCATGTTTTCAAAGGAAAATGTAAGGTTTCTTTCACAGTGTTTTGCTTAATATGGTCCTAGTATAAATCTCCAGATGCTCCATTCCCAGGGAGTCTGTGGAGTCTATCACTAGAAGTCTTTAAAAAACAGGTTAGACATTTCTGCCAGGAGAGATAGGCACAGATGGAAGCAAACTTGCTATAAATTAAGGGAATGGCCTAAAGGTCATCACCTCAGGTTACTCCTTTTGTTTTATTTCTAATAGTATTAGTAATGTTCAGTAAGAATTAACAGCCTTATTTGTTTTGTTCCAATGCTGGAAATACTTAAATCAAGACAAGACAGCATTCAAAAGCTACATTTACATTATACTGGGCTTCAAGAAGAAATGAGTGGGTAGATTTTGCTCTGTGCTATGGAAAATGTCAAACCCCAAGCATGCAATAGTCCTCTACAAATTCAGTGAATCTAGCACTGCATTTGTTTATTTGTTATTTAACTAAAAACGTATTCAATATTATATAAAAGCAGGCATAGTGTGCGTAAGCCTTCTCTCTCCACCCCAAAATATGACAACTGCTGTTCATCAAATTGCTATGGCAGGGTTTCACTCCGTCACCTGGCAAACTCCTGAGGGAAAAAAGGGGCATGTGGTCTCCATGATGCTACTAACCACAAATATTCAAAAATAATGAACTCTATCTCAAGAATTAATGACAATGTTGCCTAAAAATATAAAATTTTGAAAGCAATTTGTCTTGCTCTTTGGTTTTGGATTTTTGAACTTCTAGGAGTCATATCAGTTATTTCTTCAAAAACATGAAGTTCTGAATTTATATGACTTAGCCTGCTGGAGCTTTACCATATCAATATCCTAGAGAGGATAATGCTGTTGAAAAATTCGAAAATAGATTCTGTTCTTCATTGGGGGTAAAAAAAAATGGTAGTTTGGGGTGGGGGGATCATTAATGTTTCATGACTGCGATGGCTGTGATATGCCAAGAACTCAAAACTCCTTGTGAGCTCTGGGAATTTATCATCTCAAAGCACTGAGCCCTCACAGAATCAGGAATCACCATCCTGTAATTTGTTGATCTTTTACAGTTAGAAATTTTCCTCATGTTTTTTGATGGTTTCATTCATTAATACTGCACTGTTTAATTCTCTCCTTTTATTACTGTCTCAGCTAAAATAACATATGGGAGAGAAATTCACCAAAAAGAGACAAATTCGAGTTTTATTCTCACCCTCACATTGCAAAATACAGTATACCATAAATCTGCAAGTGAATCTGAATTTGTGACTTWTGTGGGCCATTAATATTCAATAGATGCAGTACTTGGTCTTTTGCAGGTTTGTCCATATCCTCTTCTAATGTCTTGTAAACAGGCACCAGATAATTTCTGACATCTCTGGAGCAGGAAATGGCTGTGTATACAAAACTCAAACTGTGCTGAAGATGAGAAATGATAGCAGAAATAAGTGTTAGAGCCCTTTGATCCCCCCTTCCTCTATGCAGCAGTAAATATATTCAGAAAGGCAGCACTGTAGATTTATAAATGTTAGCACTCTGAGTGAAGTCAAACTAATTCACTCTATAAACTTCTCTGACATTATGAAAACTTTACAAAGAGATCATTGCATGTGAAGTATTAAAAGAAGTATATAATTTTAACTTAAAAACCCACTCACTACAGATTTAAGTGCATCTCTGTATATCTTCTCTGTTTAGAAGGGCTTTATGAATAAGTGGAAACACCGTAAAAACACCAAAATAAAATATAGCTCCTAAAGTTTAGGAGTAAAACTAGCATAAWATAAGATGGGATGAATCCATTTTTCACAGATCCAGACTCAAATGTTAGATCGAGAAGCTAGGGAGAACTGTAGTAAGAGAATTTTGTTCTGAATGAATCCGTGGTGATGAGGAAGATCGTGATAACACRGGAGATATCTAATATGGTTGCAGAGGGCCTTGAGCACAGATCTCTTGTGGGACTGGCTAAATTAGTACAGAGCAGTGCCTCTTTACATCACTTTAGCTGCAGCAGATAGGTCAGACCTTTCTTCTGCTCTTAGCAGTGATTTTGCATAGATATTTAAATCCAGATCTATCTCCTGGCTCTCCTCAGAGCCCATGCCTCAACAGATATCTACAGCTCTGAGGTCAATGCCTTACTTGGCACCTACAGTTTTCTGGTACTGGACAGGTGCCCCACATCTTTTCTGGTTCCTGGTCAGATGATGGTTCTCATCACTTTCCGATCATAAGGCAGTAATATAATTCATTCCTGATCAGCAAGCTGTATCCGCCTTATATAGCAGCTTAGGAATATGACTATACAGATTTCAGCCCTAAGTTAGACTGCTTGGAGCTAGCTCRGATATTTTTCTTCACAGCACCATCTAGTGCTGTTTTTGCAAGCCACAGTTTTCTCTGACCTTGCCGTTTCTAACATACATAYGCAATCACATATATATCTTAAAACAAGTGCAGAATAAATCTGAACCCTTTCCAAAACAAGATATTTCACTGAGAATTGTTCTTTCTCTAGCAAACTAATGCAAAAAAAAATCACAGCAATAGATGTGTGGCCACTGCATATAGAAACAACGTTGATGAAGACATTACAAGACAATAAGTAGAATAGGAAGAAAGTCCTCCACTCCARAAACTCCACCCACTCCCCAAAAAATTTAATCAAGTAAAATGCTTCTCTTTTGGCAGGAGGTCTTTGTTTGTTTGTTTGTTGGTTTGTTCTCTCTTTTTTTTTATCAAATCCTTATTACCAATAAACAAACTTTCCCAGTCATTCTGAAAATGATAAAAATATAGAGGAGGAAGCTATGACAGACAGCAAAGGTTGCACAGGGATTTTCTACAGCACCATACTGKTTTGTTACAATATATTCTTACTCATTACTCAGGAAGTCACGGTGGGAACCACCTGCCATCTAGATCCTGGGAGCAAATTTTTAGATAACTAAGTACCTTTTTGTGATTTATTATGAAGTCCATATTCACTTTATTTTTAAAGCTAAAGAAGTCTTTGCAAAATACAACAGTGAAAAGTGGTTTTCTACACCCATAAGTGATGTGAAATGTGTCAAGTATAGTCAGAGCCATCTACAAATCAGCTGTAAGCGGTATTCTGTTACCTCGTGCTTGAGATGTTAAGTGAGCAAAAGAGGTAGAATAATGACCTGTTTGGCAGCAAGATGGTCAAAGCAAAGACACCAAGCACTTCACTACCAGAGCAAATATTTGGCAGAGTTTTTATGTACAAGTATACCCTCTGTAAAATAATGTCCAGTCTCATATTCATTGATTGTGACTTTGCAATTTGATCTTGACAGCTTGTAAATTTTCAGGGCGCTTTTCTTAAAAGCAATTCTTGCAGATTATGCTTTCAAAACACTAGTTTCATGGTTGGGCTTTATAGGGGAAAATATATGCTTTAAATGGCTTTTTTTTTTTTTCGTCTTCTTCATTCTTTCTTTTTTCTTTTAAATCCCCACAGTGTATGCCAAAGGCAAACTAATGACCTCTGGTGTAGCCACAAATGGAATTGGGTAATATATTGGTCTAAGCAGTAAATAGTATTTGATTTTAACACCAACTAGCATAGAATAACATGTCTAATTGAATTTATGAGCCTAATTTAAATCTTGGAGAGACCTGACACAGTAAAACTATTTGCTCTGTTGTTTCTGTATTTTTATTGGCTGCCCATCAGAAAATGGGAAGGACATTGATGTTAATTTGTTCATTTGCTTAGGCTGCTGGCATTTCTTGCCTCCTTGTGGCATTTTTGCAAATAACTCTAGCTGTTCTTAATCCTGATTCAAAGAAACAATTGATTTTCTTGTTATGATTTATTATCATTGATCAGGCTGCAAATAACACATTTTTGCTTTTGGCACATTGCACAGCTTCAGCTATGGTTACCAACTTTTTTATTTATTTTCCTCTGTAGGGAAGAAGTGACTGTGGCTCCAGACTTGTRTATATCCTTTTACTGTGAGCAGCTCTGTGCATGTGAATAAATCCCAGTGAAGTCACTGGGATAAAGCACGTGTGCAACAGCGTACAGCTTCAGACCATGACACTAAGAGTTTAGCTCAGCTGGAAATCCTMTTACCCTCCCTGTCTTCATGACATACGTTTTTAAAGACTTCTAAATTGTTTTTTATTAATAACTATGAAAGCTGAGTCTAGATGACTTGCAGTTTTAGTGCAACCTTGAGAGACGGCAAAGGCTCTTTAGAATAAGCAAACAAAAATAAGCCCAGATTTGTTTTCTGGTATTTGAATGTTTTATACTTTATGAGATATATACTGAAGTGAAAGAAATAAWCTCTCTGCTAAATCCTCTGCAGAAAATAAATAAAATAAGCATGATCAACTTTTAGCTCTATGTTTTTACTATCTGGTAAAAACAAATTTATTAATCAGAAATATTATTTCGACCTTCATAGGAAGAATTATATTTCTGCTTTTTAATATTCCCTTGTACTGATAAACTGTGTGGCTCTTACTTGACTTTTGATACCCAGCTTCTGAAAGAGCTCCTCATTCTGCACTCAAGTGGCCTTTCCTCAGCCACTGAAGGAGAAATGGAGGAGGAATTTGCCCTCCTGTGACCTTCTGAAAAGTTGATTAATCATATTTTCTACTTCTTAGGAATGGCCCCTTCCTTCTAGAAAAACAGTCATGATTTTTTGGAACCATGGATATGGATCAAGACCAAAATAATACATAAATAAAGCATCATTAGAGCATAATCTCAGCATTACCTCACCTAGACCTATGTGGTTTTGATATTTAGCATTTTTCTAAATGTGTCCCTTGTGCATGTGACTAGATCTTGGCAAAGCAATGCATGACAGTGCATAGTAAAGCAACGGCAGGATGCTTCTGAGCTTCAGCAAATTTGCTTTATGCAAGTAAATATTAGATTTGCTGAAAACAGAAGTAAATAATAAAGATCTTGATGACTGGCTGTAATGGTAGCAGGATATGGCACAGTAATGATAGTTCTCCTGAAAGATTTTTTTTTCAAGACAGGAGTTTCCTGAAAAACCTACGGAAATGACTCTGTAGCTCACCTACTCTTGCTTTCCAAACTGCACTGTAACAAAGAAAGAAAGATGTCAGCTAGCCCACCCCTGAAAACAGGAACAGTGATATTGAGAATTTTTTTACCTTCATGAATTTATACTCTTTGAATGCATATCCATCTAATGTTTCAGTGTTTCAACTACATTATCTGAGACATTACTTGAAACTACAAGTATTGCAGGCTTAGTAGCAGTACAAAACTACAGAAAAAATATATAAAAATAATGTATATAACATGTATTTTACTCTGAATCATCAATAGCTAAATGACTAAAGGTAGAAATGTTTTATATGTGTGTGGAGAAAAAAATAGATTTAGACTGGAAACTTTTTTGCCAAGTATGAGTCTAATAGTATCTGAAGTAGATGAGATATTGATCCCTAAAATAAATAAATAAATACAGATGTCCAAGCCTTTTAAACTCCTAGTGCCTGGAAAGTTAACAATCTAACTTTCAAAAAATTGATTAAAAAAAATCCCTTTCAGTGAAATTGCCGTGAAGCAGGACTCTTGCTTTTCCACYCTAAGAAAAAGAGCAATTGTGCATCTGCGTGTGGCAGGAGCAGGAGGTTTGCACAGCTAAGACAGGGAGCTGTGTGGTCCAGGCATATACTGGAAGCAGTTGAATCCAGTTTGATAGACACAGATATTTAAAAATTATTGTTCACTTTCCGGCCTGGCTATTAGAACTACAACCACATCAAAATCCCAGCCTGCAAGGAAACCTCATTGAAATTGAGATCCCAAAGATCTCTCTTTTCACGTGGCTCCAAGCCCTGTGCAAACAAATCCGGCCTTTCAGCAGCACTGGTAGCTTGTATCAAGCTTGATGGTCTCTAGTGACTAACCTGAACCTATTTATGGCTGGAACAGAACCGGTATACCCTGAGTGCTGCACTAAGCAGAAAGGCTCCTTCCCAGTGACAGTTTTTTCATAAACATTTCTTATAATTCCCTAGCAAGCTYGTGCTGTCCATGCCCAGGTCACACTGCACAGGTGCAACAGCTCTGCTCTCAGGCGATGGCAGAGGCACTGTCCTGAATCCAATGAGCTGAGCATCCTATAGGATACGGATGTGCCCCTCCCGCAGGTACATCCCAGCTCCGAAAGGCAGGACACTCTTGTCTACCTCCCCTGGAGGGCTAAGTACATTCAGAGCAGAAATATCTCCAGATACATGACGGTTTTCAGATGAGAGTCAAAGGCTGGGTTGTAAAAGCAGAGAAGAGACCGCACGCACCACTAAGTGATCTAAGAGTACACATTGTGTAGCAGAGTCGAATGCGTACACTAAGTTCTCCCAAGGTTATTTCAGCAATAAAAGGGCAGCAAGAGCATATCTGCTGCAGCAGGAGCAAGCACCGCATGAGAAGCCAGCTCTTTCCTTACATCTCTTCACACAAAACCCTCTGCTGCCCAGCACTGATAGTGCAATAGCACAGAACTGCCCTATGGGGCTGCGTGAAGGTGGAATGGCTCCTGCTGCAGCACCGACTAGCTGCATTTCCCAGTGCAGCCGGGCAAAGCAGCTCAAAAATCATGAGTCACTCGTGCTGTGTTCACAGATCTCTTAAGGGTAGATGAAAAGTTTGGGGAGTTTCACCTACTTCCTCTATCATTAGTAAACACCAGGAGACTCACTCATCTTTTCAAGCTTTCCCTCTCAAATGGCTGCAGATTTTCTCTTTAGAAAAAAAATAAATAAAAATTAAAAGTCTGAGAAATATTACCTGTACAATGTACAATCACTAAATATCTAAAAACTGATGAAAAATTGGAAGAATTAGCAGAACTGGACTTTGGTACATATTATGAATCACACAGGGGATTCAAAATAAATCTCTCAGCAGAGAAGCAGCTCACTTTGAGGTCATAAATCCTACCTATAGATGACAATGTAAATGTTTGCAAGTAGAGAACTTAAATGTCTAACCACAAATCACTGAATCTTCTTTTTTTTTGTAGTTTTGTGCATGCGTGACAAATTTAAATTTGATCCTGATGAGGTTAGTTTATCTGAAACTTTTTAGTTTTATAGAGATTAGGTTATCCATTTCACTTATTTAATAAGCCCAAACACAATATACAATGAAAAAGAAAGCAGTTTTGTATCTTAAAGCCCTCATTTCTTCTCAAATAGAAGCTTAGTCCCAGCCTGTACACCATACAAAATCTTTGAATGACAAGCAGTTATAATAAAGAGGCATATCTGCATGCAAAATAAGATGCAGAYTTTATGGCAAGATAAGAATAAATCAGAAATAAAATCACTTTTAACCATGGACTGTTACCATGTTCCAGCCTTAAGGTGGGAAGTGAGAGTAAAAATCTAAACAACCCTTAAATACTTTTACAGCCTCTGACCCATTCCTCCACCTCTCATGGGTAGCTAGTAACGCTCTCCCTGCCTTAACAGACCGTTACAGATAAAGCATTCTCTCACTCTGACATGTTCATTGGTAGGAAACAGGCAGTGGATTGGGAATATTTTTTKGATATTTTGCTACCAGATGGCTTCAACTTTGCAAACCACCTGCCGCAAGACCGAGCCGTGCTGACTCTGGCTGCAGCAGAAGCAATGACTGCTACGGCGTCAGCCTGCCTTTCAGACTGCAACGAGAGRGTGTGACATTGCAGACACGGACGGGAAGAGAGAGGATACAGACCAGCACCCTCCAGGAGCCATTTTTCTTGTAATCTTTTCAAACTGTGCAACCAATATTTTACTGAATGCAGGGCAGGTGGGAGGGGGGGGTCTCCTAATGTGTTCAGATGTAGTTACAGCCCTGACARTCTCTGACACAGCACCAAGGCAGCACAGTTCTAAAATGAAACCCCATACCCAGTGAGAAGCGCGGAGCCAGCCCCACCTGAAACACTGCAGTCACGACCACCAGCAGCTGGGCAGGTCTGTGCAGGCAGATTAATTATCTGAACTATTGAGATATCGCTATTATACCTAACACTTCACACTGTAGAGCATGATCCATATGAAAGAATCATTAATACCTATTTGGTGGTATCAGTGGGAGACTTTTTGGTTTGTTTGTTTTTTGTTATTACTGAAGCTCAGACTTCAGAAATAGAATTACTACTTGTTGTATTGCAAGGTGTGCTCGATCCTCATCACTTTATTTCRCATTCACAGAGCTGCAAGTTTTGAGAATTTTCAGATAATGAAAAAGGTCGGGTTAGTAGTGACAACAGGGCATCCATGAAGGACATGAACACTATCATCCCATAATTCCGAGAGACCATCCTTATGCATTACCAGCACAGGTGAAGAAATTGTTTCTGGATGTTCAGATCATGGAAAAAGAAATCTGCTCAACAGTCAGCAAGAAGCTGAGAGTGGAGCAAGGCCCTGGAAGCGCAGCTGCTCTTTGCCAGCAGAAGGTTCATGCTCTTGCCTGGGGCGCCTAGAGTACAGGAAACACACGGCATCATGGCCAGTAACCAACACCGTGCCACTAGTTAGATAAGGAGACATACCCGATCACTGTAACCCTAGATCAACCCTAGTAAAGTCAATGCACGTGAGCAGGCTACCTTGCTGCAGTAAGGAGAAGAGTTGTGAAATAAGGCACCTGAAAAGGACACTTAAGCAACTCAGGCCGCAGATGAGACCACTGTTTATACCTTATATTAAGGCACTGATCCTTGTGAACTCAGATGATAGGACAACTATGCATTCCAGTTTAACAGCAGTATAATCCTCTGTTGTAGATTATCCTATGGCCTTTATATAGCAYCAGTCCCCAGTGACTGATATGGCCTGCAAATGCAAGTAATCACATTTTTGAGCACGGATGTTTGTATTTCTCTCTGTACTACGAATGCTATGGATATCCTCCTTCATTAAGCTGTTAGACATGGGGAAAGCTTTGACCTCTTCACATGATGCTCACTCACAAGTTCAGGGAATGTTGGGCACACTTTGGCAGCYTCAATTCTTTTAAAACTCTGCAAGGATGTGACAAATAAATGCCAAATGAGAAGAAAGTTGGACAATACCTGCCCTTTCCCTTCTAGATTATAGAGATTGTGGAAAACAAAAAATCTCCTCAAAATATACCTTTTGGATAATATTTGGTGAAGTGACCTATACTAGTTCAGAAATAACATTTTTCTAAAACCTATTTTATTAAAAGAAAATCTTTATTGMAAAAAATCATTTTAAAATCACWAACTCCACTGCAAAAATATATCCTTTATAATCTTTTTTTTTTACTGCCCAAATCTCTCTAATCCTTATTTCATTCATGCTCAATATAGACTATTTCAATATTTATATCCTATATAAATATTGATACAATAGATGAAATATTCTATCATCTTTAAATTCTCACTATATTTAATTTATATTTCTCTATAATAAACCAAGATTAATCAGAATGCATTATTCTCTACCATCTATTTTGAAATCTCATGTTGGAGGCTTCTGAATTTAGCTCATCAATAAAATAGCTAGTATTTGGTTGAATTCAGACACTTGTTTCAATTGTGTGTGATAAATATGCAGAATATTAGATTGGCACTTATAAACTTGAGTAAAATAAAATTAAAAATGTGCTTAAAATGTGCTTAAAGAGTGATTGAGCTCTGTTATGATTCTGTGTCTAAAGTTAAAATCCCACAGAGTTCTCATCATCAGGCTTAATGACCTGCAAAGTTAAGCAAATGATGAGGTGCTTGATGATCCCTGGCCTTAGGATGTATGATTTTTTGTCACTTTTTTTTTCTTGCCTCTTCAAAAAGCAAATTCTCTTCCTATCTTATTTTTAAAAACATGGGGTTTTTTTCATTTGTTTGTTTGTTTTGCCCAAGAAATGTATTTTTTCAACTAGAGAAGAAAACCAGGTCAACAATACTAAGTCACATCATCAATATCTTCTTTAATAACACCTTTCAAATATATACATACATATATATATATGTGTGTGTGTGTATTTTACCACCTCACTCTAAAAGAAGCAGGAATATCAGGTCCATAATCCCCAAGCAAATTCACTGAATAAATTTCCAATGCATTATCCTGAGTGGATAATTAGAGTGTTACTCATTATGAAAAAGGACAAATATCCATACAAGCCACTTTGTATCAGAAGCTCCTCTACAACATATTAGAACAACCCCATGACCCCAAGAGATCAGGCTAGCAACATGTAGGTTATATWAACGTACATATAATCTAGATTTAGAACGCGCAGCAAGTAGTATCTTTCATTCAAATGTGAATCACAGAGCTTTAAGAGAGAGGCTGAGCAAACAACTCACCGTTTTGTGTGAGGACCTTAATTTCATGTGTTTAGACTTGCTGAAGTTTCAGTTTTCTTGAGGRGCTGGGTTCTACCTCCCAGGCTTGGCACGTGCTTGCTGGAACTTGMAACCTCCTCACCTTCAAAACATACACACATTGCTACATTTTATAATACTTACACTACGTGGTCACTCAGTCAGTGCTGCAATTTTGATATGTGCATTTCCAAAGCTTTTCAATGCCTTTGGTATGTTGACATGCAGCATCATATCCACTAGATGTCACTCAAAAGTCATAATACTTACCAGCTTTGAGCGGAAACATAAAGGGGGCAATAACTTATATATATTTTTCATAACCAGAATTATTTCAAAAATTCTGAAACCATCTAAAGTTAAGATACATGAAAGTTTGGCATGATTGCTTCAGAAGTAACTTCAAGATTGTATACCGACCTGATTTCCAGTTCCTGGTTCTCATCTAGATATTATTCATTTTTTAATACATCTGATTCTCAGATGAAAAACAGAAAACAAAAGAAAGAAAGAAAGAAAATATTTGGAGGGTGTTGGACTTGATAATCAGTAGTTGTGCCTCTGGAGCATGAACATACCACTCACTATTTTGACCTATATGATGCCTGATGACATACACCGTCATGTTTTCTAGCACATATGTTGAGCTATGGGTTGAGCTATGTTGAACAGCTTTGTATTTTAAGCCTCATTCGCATGCTGAGGAAATTCCTGCTCCCTTTCCCCACATTTAGAGCAAAATTAGGCCCCRTAAGTTTCTAGGAAAGCTTAAATTCCTATTCTCTTACTTATTTATAAATTTTGGTAAACTGGATATCTAGATGTAAGGAAGCAGTAGAAAAGATGCCAGAAAAGATGCTAGAAAGGTATCTAGAAAGCTCTTTCCATGGATCTTACTGTATATCACACACATCTAATCCTGCATTAAGCCCACAATTTCTAGTTGCCTAATGCTTATTTTATATATATCAATATAGAGAGATATATAGATATATATAAAAATATGAGTGTTAAATCTGTTTCTAGTAGCTCTGCAGCAGCTCTGCATTTGGGGAGAAAACTACCTGATTTGACTGTGTACTCCTGATTGGCAGCATTTTCATTTAGATAGAGTCCTATAGCATTGTTATGACATTTAGCTCAGCTGTTTCAAGGATATTGTTCTATCCCATCTATCAGTAGATTTGTATGACTAGCTTCCCTCACAGGTTCATATGTTTTCAAATAGTCAGTATATATTGACTAGTATAAATACATTTAATCTTTTCCCCTATATATATAGTGCCTTTTCTTTATACTGCCTTCTCTTCCCCTAACCCAAACCGACTTTTACCTCTGTTCTTTTTGAAATGGCACTGGCATTTTGGTCAGATGTTAAGCTCTCCTTAAAGAATCTTCAATTTTCATTCACCTTTTCAGTCAAAAGTTGTTCATTATTTTCATCTTCTGGAGTGGAAGGTATAGATTTAAATACAGATTCAAGTACAAAAATTGATAGTGCCAATATTGGCTGGGTTTGTCCTCTATTTGCCCAGATGAAGGCAGTCATGTTAATTACTTTGGTAACCAAGCTCTCAGCAACCGTTACTTCACTATCTTTTCCAGAATGAAATGTCAACAATATTTCTCCCCACTTGTCACCCAGTTTTATGGGGTTCTTTGTGTTTATCAGTTGCATTTAGTACAAAATATTTTCCTCCTCTTTAAGGAATGAGGAACTGGCCTCCTTTCTCCTTGTGGTCCTGTTCATCTGGAATAACTGTTGGAATTTGTCCCAAGCCTCTTTCAGGCTTCCTATGAAGATTTTCAAGAGAATTAAGTATCCATTTGCTTTCCTATTTATCTGCAGCAGTGACTTGTAGCCTTGTAAGAACACATTTAAAGAACACAATTCTTCAGAAAACCTAGGATCCTAACACACATCCTGTCCTAGACACCCTATAACTCTCCTACCTCATTAAAAATCCAGAGGAAGCCTCTTTATCTAGGAAGATTTACAGCTTTAGCATCTCTCACCATTACCACCACCAACCTTGATATTTTTAAACATATATATCACTGGCAGGTACAAATTCGGCACAGATCCATATTCTATCCTTTTCCATAGTGAGATGAACAATGAATGTTATAAATATTTTTTGCAGTATGATTTGCAAATCACCTCTTAGATGTGCATTAATCTTGCTATAAAATTAGCGTAAGGAGCCGTTGTCACTCCTGAGTAGGGTGAAATGCTCATTGGAAAACAACCATTTCCACCTTTTGATGGCAGCCTCCTTTACTCTGAAAAAAAGTATTATGGTTAACAAGCCTGAGAAGTCACACCTCAAAGACAGGCAGTGCTGCCCTGTCAGGAGACACAGGCAGCGTGGCAGGACTGGAAGCCTTCCGAAAACAAGTGGAGACAGTAAAATCTCCAAAACASTTGGATTGTCAGGGAACAATCCAGATCCATCTGGGTGTACTGTGCATACAGTGATGTTGCAGCTAACGGCCACAGCCATGTGGGCTCTTCTTTTCCAGTTTGTTCAAACACATTATGAGGGACTTCTGGCTATAACTCACATCATTATCTTTGAGCAAATATGAGTTGATATTGATTTACTTACTAGCATTAAAGATGAGTTCACCTGGGTTTATTATAAAAATTACAGTGATTTTAAGAGCCACAGACTTCCTGTTATTCTCTTCCCAGGCTTAGACAAAAACAGAAACTGAATGTCTGAAGTTAAGGGAAGATTCCTTTACTCTGAGGGGAACAGAGCACCTGAGTAGTGCTCAGAGAGGTTATGGAGTTTCCATCCTTGGAGAAATATCCAAGAAAAAAAGTCATCTGAATTGGGTTCGGGGCAATGATCTCTATATAGCACTACTTGATCGGGGGACTGGGCCAGGTGATCTTCATGTCCCCGTCTAATCTCAACCATTCTGTGATTCTGTGACCTAGATGCTTATCACAGCGTGGAATCTAAAACTAATGAAATACTTTTCATCATTGTAAGGGGTCCACAAATTACCTATCCCTTCTCAAACTCTTTTCCAAAGCTCACAGAATTGCAGTTTCTATTTTTATGCTACCTATATATACAACCTGGATGGGATGAGGTGAGGTGACCTAGCAAAAAATAACCAGAGATTTTCATTTTAACACTTATTTTCTGTAGCTTCTGTAATGCTATGTTGGAGACTTATTTTTATGAAACCTATAACTACTCTCTGTTTTGTTAAGAGCAGCTATAAAAACAAACCAGAAGAGTCAAAGGTGTTAGTGTGATCTTGTCGTTGGACAACATTAAAAATTTGCCTTGGTCCGGACTTTCAAAAGCAAAGGCTTAGCCTTCTTAATCACATAGCCCACACAGAGTGACGCTTTTCGTGTTTGCTACAAATGTAGGGATATAAAAGCAAAAACAAAGATGGGAAAGCACATGGAAATTAAAGAATTAAATAAAGCTTTCATTACATTATTTCAGCTTTTTTTTTTTTTTTTTTTTTTTTGCTGCCACAGTTTTAAAACACAAAGCCTGCTGCTGGTTGGCAAATCTATCAGAGGACGCTAACAAGGGAAATAACAGTCCTTTTGATGGCAAAGAAAAACAGCTGCTGAGTGAGCTGGAATTATTGTTGCTACTGCTGTTTCTATTATTGCAGCTTGATCCTTTTTCCTCAAAGACAAAGCAAGCTGCAAAAGGGCAGAAAACACAAAGAGCTATTCAGATTTAAAAGCATGAAGTTTCTGATGCTGTCTCTCACTTGTCACACTGGCAGGTACCAGCACAAAGTCTTACCTGTCACACTGAGATCTGACAAACTTCTACAAGTCGGGCTATGTAAAACATTGCCGGAGCTGCCTCTGTGACCACAGACTCYCTGATGCACTACAAAACAAAGCTAGCTACCCAGGCTTGACTCTCAGATGAAGGCAAAAAGAGAGGGAAGAAATACACATAACACAGGGGAAAGGAAAACAAATCAGACAGACACAAGGGAGCAGGACTTCAGGTGTCGTTGTCTGGCTGTGATTAGGATTTTGTTGAGTCTTGGCTCTCCTTCATCTGTCCTGCACAGGCGACCCAGCTCAAGGCAAGGATGTTGTCCCCTTTGGTGCAGAATTTTCTATATAAGAGCTCGCAKTCCTTTCATGCTCTCCAATCACTGTCATTTTCTGCACATGAAGAAAGGATGATGGACCTAAGAGTCAATTCTCCCATTACTCTGTTCACAAACCTACTTTTATTCCTAGCACACCAATATTACTTCATTAATTTCTATCAAAGTGCCAGGTATTTATCTGTCTTGATATCACTACATTTGTTTAATCTGTTTTGCCTGGCCTAATTCACAATCACTTTTGTTGACTTTCAGACTGGAGACTGACATATTTTTGCTTTAGATGGCTTAGAACAACAGGTTTTAAACAAATATCTCGTAAGGTCACACAATACGACTACTGTAATTACTCGTAATTCTAGTCCAAACCACAGGACTGCATGTGCTATCAGGCAAATCTATTTAGTCCTGGGGAAATAAGAACGAAGCAGGTGGGAGTCCCACTGCTCAACAGCTTTGTTTTCAGATGAGACATAATTTAAGTTACCTGGAGACTCCAAGCAAAACAGTGGTTGCACAGACAAGTGCCAAAATGTTTTTTCTTCCAAGAGCTGATATACTACAAAGGTAGAGGCACAGGCAAAAAGCAGAAGAAATAGTCTGACTTGTTCAAGGGCAGACAGCAGGCTGATGGTTTTCTGACTATCACATCAATGTCTTATCCATCCCATACTTAGGTGAAATGAGCACTGAGGGAAATCTTACTGCTCTTTGAAATAATGGAGATTTGCTTTTCTAGTAGTTAATTTAAGGCAGAATCTGTTTTCTTGGAGCAGTAGACATTTCATTTAGCAACCCCCGGTTGATGCACTTGATCAGATACATACATATTAGTCTAGAAAAGATAWAGTACACATCTGAGCATGGCATATGGTTCATATCTCTTAAATAAAAGTGTATGGCAAAGAAAGAGCACAAAACAATGCCTTGAGCTTACGTCAGTGCTTTTGCTGCCACTGTGCAGGATGGGAATAGCAGGCGATGATGTGAAATTCAKCATATAAAAATAATTATCGAATGAGCCTATGCCTGAGATTGAGGAAATAACTGAGCAAAAACTCTTTCCAGCGAAGCAGCTGTTAATTGTGCTCTGTAGCCTAGTGAGCATAGAGGAGAATGGAATGAACTCCTGACTGACTGCTCCTTGGAGAATTTTTTTCCTCCGCTCCCATTCACTGCTCCAATTCTGGTGTCTGGTGTCTGGGTGTCTGCAACGGCTGTCTCATCGCAGGCTCTGAGCCATTAAAACCATTACTACCTTTTGGATCAGCATAAACTTCTGAACATGACTTCCCCACAGAGGTCAGGATAGAGAAAAAACTCCAGCAACAAAGGCATAATCTTCCCGTCTCCTGGAAACAATGCCTAGTGCTTTCTCTGGGAATGCAGAGTCTTCCAGGAGTTTAGACCGTCACAACCCAAGGACACACTGGGCTTGTGCTGAAGGAAATAACTCACCCCTCTATCCTGTTCCTATTCAAAGTGAAAAGGGTACAGAAGAGATAGATAGTTTCCAAGGGAGTTATGGTTGGTGGTAAACCTCTTTCGCCAGATAGTCTCCTCTACAAAAACAAACAAACAAACAAACAAACAAACAAAAACCCCTCAACAACACTCTGCTAATTGTTGTTCTTGATGTGTTGTTCCTTTGCAAAGCTCTATTTATTGATTTTTTTTCCTATTATTTGCTTTAATCTTTCTGGAGTAAGGGCTTTACAGTCCCTCCTAATCACACCACGGTTATCCTTGTTTCCTTTATAAATAGCATTYCTACACACCAGGCAGACAGAGCAGCTAGTTCAGGTGAAGGCATCTGAGTTGAGAATAAAAGAATCTGAAATCAAGTGCTATGTCTTCAGTGATCACTAAAGAAAAAAATTTGTTTTCTCAAGACAAAATCCAAACACCAGCTCCAAGGGAYCCTGCAGAGCACATGGGGCACGTATCCTGGCTCTCCTGACCTCTCAGCACCACCTGGCACACTAATGCAAGCTCTCCATAGGTAGTCCATAAACTCTCCAAGGGGACCAAAGATAAAATTTTCAGACACATTTGCTTTGGAGACTTTTTTTTTTTTCTCAGAGCAGTATGGCAAAGCCAATCTGCATTAAGTAAATATTTGACAATGGAAAGCATCTCATACCATASAGATAGGAAGCTTAAGCTGTGCTTACCGAAAAGTGGCTTTTGGTAGTATTAAAGGATATACAAGTATAGCATAAAATTTGCATTTGTTTTCATTGAAGCCAGAGAGCTTTGCAGGAGTGTATGGAAAAATCACAAAGCTCTTCCACATACATCTTATAGYTTTTTTAAAAAATGTTTATGTATAAGAAAAAAGGAGTCAGCCTAGAAATAGACTCAAAGCCCTACAACAGTTATATCAAGGGGACTAGAGTGCTCTGCAAACCTGAACTGTCTGCCTATGAACAACCAAATTAATCATTAAGGAGACCCTGTCAAAAGCATAGACATGCTAAAGATAAGCCTTGCTTTTGAAAAGCTACAGCTCAGCGGGTGCAAGAACAACGGGACTTTTATATCATTGAATCAATACACRAGCAACAAAGATTCATACAGGACTGAGCACTGAAAGCTAATTTAAGTATTTAAATGGCAATTTCAAAATGTAAATTTTCAGGTGATTTCATTAGTTGTTCACTGAACAAGGTATACTGCAGACTTTAAAAAGCTCCATAATAGAACAGCAAAAGAAATTCTCTTAATGCTTCTTATGGCTGAGCAATTGTGCACCCTTTTCATATTCTGCATCTCTGTAGCATAAGTGGTAAGGATAATTAAGAAATAGTTAGGAATCTGCTGAATGCTGCATCTCCTCTAATGTGCTTTAAAGAAAGACTGGCCTTACAAATGCATGAGCAGTCTTATTACTTGATAATTGCATTTTAAAGTTTGGCATTTTAATTATGTTAATTCATATGGGAACATATTTTAAATTTAGCACCTTATTTTATTTAACAAGTGGTATAAGTTCTTGCCCCAAGATTTATAAAATGTCATGGAAATATGGACCATAACACCACATCACTTTATCCTCATGYACTAATTAAATGCTGATATTGTTTAAATGAGTTAAATTGAGTAGTTTGGTTTTGTGCATGTTTTTTCAATTCAAAACAAATTTAAATTAAGAGCCCTTACGAGAGTTCCATGCTCCGTCTGGCATGCTGAATTATTATATGCTAATGGCTGTCGTTTAGAAGATAATATCACTCTCTAAATCATTCTCCTGGCTATTTGAGAGGTAGGTTTGGGCCTGTCGGTTTGGGCTGAATATTTTGTCACCTATTTTAACAATGTAAGCAATCAAGCAACTCTTAGAAAGTCACTTCTCAAATTCGAACAAGGACAATTGTGGGACAATATAGTGTGCCCTATATTTTTAGAAGGGACTAGTGATCTTACCACCACTTCAACTTTTGAGACATCTTTCCTGAGCAAGATTCATTTTTGAAATTTAGGTGACTCACCTAAAGGTGCTTCACCTTCACCCTGAAGCATCAGGGTCCTTTTAGGTGTCTGAAGTTTGATGGCCAAAATAACTAATTGTTTCAAAAGTTTAGGATGAAAAGCAATTAATAAAGAAATCCTTGGAACTGATTATCCCTCTTAAAATGGTTTGCACACTTAACAAACACTGCCTCTAGGCTGCACTCTACTGTCTGCATTTAATGTCTGTACAGCTAAAAAAATAAACAGAGACAATGTGCTGTCTATTTTAATTTTGTAATTGCATTGGCACTGATGAAAGAGTATGCCTTAAACRTGATTTGGCTACTGAATTATACTGGCAACTCAAAGACCTTAAAAGGGGAGAGGAAGTGCAAGAGAAGGGAACTTACTCTCCAGTTTTAAAATTAGATGAACAATATTCTATAAACCTAAAATAATTTTAATAACACCAAAATATGGTTTAGGCCATCTGTACAGGTAGTAATTAAATGAAATTAAATTAAATTACATAAAAAAATGTGATTAGAAAGGAAGGATAGTGTAAGCCTGAAAATAATCAGAARAGCAAAATAATACCCATGGGAMYGACAGACAARAYRGAGTATGATGCTGAGAYAGAAGGAAAAACACAGGAATACTATGCTGAACTGAAGTCAGTTTTGAAGTTTCGGGTACATTCACGAAAAGTGGTCATCAGTTCTCGAGAATATCTAACGTCTAGACGACTGCACTGATCCTGAAATTAGAATAATTAAGKAACTGCACTGTTGAGTAACACCATCTGTACTTATTCATCTGTAGCTTTGGTTTGTACAAACATTTAGTCTTGCCTCTACGTCACTGGTAAGTTTGTCTAGCATTAGGGCAACATGGTGGCCAAAGGTAAAACTGACAGGATCTGCCACCTCCACATTGACTTGAGATGACTATGTGGCGCAGCACAGCCACAGCTACCAGTCCTGCACAGGTATTAGAAGCTGGAAAAGGTACCTGGAAGTCTGCAAAGAGTTGCTGCAGAGACCAGTGCTCTCCTTTTCTGAGGGCAGAGGGAGAAAGAGGAGGACAGAAAGAAAGAAGATGGCACTGAGATACCTGATACCCATCAGTAAATCAGAGTGAAGCTCCTAAAGGGAGATGCTGACATGCATACAAATGGGCTAGAGAACACCTGCTTCATGCATACACTTGAAAGATATTGCACCTGATAATGCACTCTGCTTCCTGCCAGTAAGCAAAGGGCAATCACTATGCTCCCRCAGTGATTAGGAGTATTTTTAAATTCTGTTTGCAATTGCTTGTCTACAGAGGAATGTTTAAGGAAATTAAGGCAAATCAGCTTCTGGCATAAAGTCAATGTCTACATTGCTCTGTCATCACCTAAATTCTAATCCTTTTAAKTGACCTGACCAGTGTTACTCAAATTATAGGAACCAAGGGAAAAGCAGAAAATGTCAAAGCGTGCAGCACTACAACACTTTCTATATGCACAGGAGCTCAGCCGTGTCTTGAATAGCAATTTGTCCTCTATTCAGCATACATGCATAAGAGCTGAAAAGAGAAAAGAGTTCTCTCAGAAACTCGAAAAAGTGGAAAAAATATGATTTCTAATTTCTTTTTTTAAGATCTAATACAAAGGTTTCAAACATTTATGAATTTACATGTTTGTTTAAGAAATATATCCTTTTCTTCATACCACATTCAGTGCCTCCAAGCACAACATTGCTACAAGCTTCCTTACTGCCACATAGCGGTGTGGAGAAATACAGAACCAGGAATCACTGTGCTCTTCCGCATAGGATTTCTCATGAGAAACATCCTAAAGAATTGAGAATAGGAACACTGAAGAAGATAAATTCCAAACACTGTGAGGCTCCTACATGGACAGAGCTGGATTTTGCTTTCTTCCTGACAGCCAGGTAAAGCAGAGGGTGGTATTTTCTAGCATAGAGCAGAACTGCCCATCTCCTGCCTGTTCTGACTAAGCATATACCATTATCTCTTCCCAGAAAGATGTGTCAGCTCTTCTCCCTTTACAGTAAATCAGTCTGGACAGTCATAAGAAAATCCACTTTCTGGATTCAACCACAATAAGTCCTAATGCTCGGCTTCTACCTGTTATCTTTGGAGGTTATGTGGGCTCTGACCCTCATTACCCTTCCGCACTTCATCTTTTCCCATCAGACATCAGCAAGTTCAAACCCAGGCCATGCTACATGCTTGTGAAAGAGGTTGTGTATACTCCTAAAACTAATACATACCTATTAGGAACAAAGGGTAACAAATTAAAATGCTCAAAGTAAACTCGGTTCCAGCATTTCCTAATTTTTGAATATTTCGTAAATACCTTTATTCTAGTATGTAATGGTATATGTAACAATTGGTACATTAAAAATACTTGCACCATGAACTCCTCAGGGAATGCAGTCCACACTCCACTGATGGCTGCTGTTTGTGCAGAGTACCAAAGCTCTCAGTCACTCTTGGGGTGACTTTTATTCTTGAGGATATAAAGAGCATGCCTCCGCACAGTAATGATGGCAGAAGATGCATTATGGCCCTACTGGGTCCAGAGAACTTTGCTTTGCTTTCCTTCTCTTAAACATCCACAATAGAGCCAGCTGCACTGCTGCACTGCCTTCTGTGAGTCAAGTTGAAATTGTATTCTATTTCAGACTCTATGAACAGTGAAACCATCTAGTTTTCTATGTGCGTGCATACCAACATTCATGCATCTTGCCTAATGCCGCTATTAAATTAAAAGATACTGCTGGTTCTAATTGGTCTTCCTGAGTCAAAGTGTTTTACTCATTCCACTTTAGGTAAAGCTCCATAGAGAGTCTATTTATAAATGTTGCCAACATGTGGTTAATGCTTTTGACCTTTGATGGTAAGTGATTCTAATGGTTATATAACACAGCAGCAACATTTTTCATTACCATTCTGGATGTTCTTTTTTAGGAACAGTCTGCTGGCCTCTAGTTCCCTCTCTCTCTTTTCTCTCTCTCTCTTTTTTAAAAGTCTGCCAAACAAAAGGAACTATTTTCTCAAAGGGCAGACTAACTGAGCTTTGCAGCAACTCATGAGCAATAATCCACAAGGTCATGTACGTGTCATCTTCTGGAAAAAGTGACACTTACCACATTGAAAGGCCCAGTCTTTTTGTCAAGGTATTTTTCTTTTTGTATCAGAGCCAAAATGAATGTGAGGGGAAGAGGTACCTGCACTTGTGTACAAGGGATAATGTATCTACACTTCTATCTTCATCATATGAGCAATGATGTGATTACCTCCTGAATTCCAGCTCTGGGCAGCTGAAGGGAAACTAAGAAAGGCCAGAYTTCACAGAATCACACAGAATCCCAGAATGGTTGAGGCTGGAAGGGACCTCTAGRRATCATCTAGTCCAACCCCCCTGCTSCAGCAGGRACACCCAGAGCACGKGGCACAGGGTGGCATCCAGGYRGGTTTGGAAGATCTCCAGAGAAGGARACTCCACARCCTCTCTGGGCAGCCTGTTCCAGGGCTCTGTCACCCTCCCGGGAAGAAGTTCTTCCTCACACGGAGATGGAACTGCCTGGGTTTCAACTTGCACCATTACCCCTTGTCCTGTCAGTAGCCACCACCGAGAAGAGTTTGTCTCCCTCCTCCCTACTTTCACCCCTCAGGTACTTATACATATTGATCAGATTTCTTCTCAGTCTTCTCTTCTCCAGGCTAAACAGTCCCAGATTGCTTTGTCTTTCCTCATATGATAGATGCTCCAGTCCCTTAATCTCTTTGTCACTCTACATTGGAAACTTTCTACATGTTCCACATCTCTCTTATACTGCAGAGCCAGTAATTAAGCATTTAATTGCTTAAATTATAAAGAATGATTGGATCAACTTCAAAGAAATGAGAAGACAGACTTTGTGACTGTTATGAAATTGTTCTTCTGCCTTTTCAACAGTAGTATTTATTTTAGTACACTGTTTGAGAGGTATCCTACAGACTCTACTCTGACCATGTTTATTTAGTGTGTGGTTCTCACACTGCCATGCATCCATCATTTCAAAGGGATATGCAGTAATAGTGACAACTCCTAACTCTGACTGTTTTGAGTAAATTAAATACATAAATGACAACTTCTGCTGTTAGGAGAAGCAGTTGTCTTCAAGCACCTCCCGCATAGTTCAGCTGCATGTCTTCACACAAGCAGCTGGTAGATAGCTATCTATAAGGCACCTGACGACACAGGATTAGTATCTCCAAACAAATCATTACCACCTACACCTGTGTACAGTAGAGTTCCATGTACCTCAGTTTTTCTCCAGTGAAAAGTAAGCTGGAAGAGGCCAGCTACTGTTGACCCCACCAATTCCTAATTGGCATACTGGAACAGGAGCAGAGGAGCACAGGGGCAGTTAATAGCACATACTCTAAGTGAACAAGAGGTCAGGGGAGAAATCCTGCCTTTAAAGAAGACTGAGGGAGAGGTGTGATTCCAGTTGCAGTGTATATCTAGGAAGAGTAAGTCTTGGAGTGTGGGCATTTTGCTCTTGGCTTATCAAAGTCAGCCTGAATMTTTCCAGTAGGTAATGCAGTCAGGATGTTCTGCTGGAGAGCTGGGGGCAAGGGGATGGGGAGCGACTCCTCTTACAGGACAACACAGATTCAGGAGCTSCTCGCTCCTGAATTGTTCCAGAAGTGTAGAATTTGGATTTAAAATGTCTAGTTTACAGTGTGGGAGAGGGAGGCTGAAGAGGAAGAAATATTGGYAGTCTTCCTTCATCCTTTTATGAGCTGTTGGAATAGAGCAAGATATGACCCCTGCTTGCTGACGTCTCAGCAAAGAAACAGGATTCCCAGCAGACTTTCAGGTCTGGGAAAAGGCCACCACTTACTGGCAGCCTGACACAAAGGAACCTGCACAAATCAAAAGCCATTTGGTTTCACCGGCAGTTCAGGCTTTCTTACTGAAAGGATGCTCATCTCCTATATTGTACCTTAAGAAAGATAGAACTCTGAACCCTTACATTTTTCCAGGAAGAAAACCCTCTTTGCTTCTACTTAATCTTGATATATGTTCCTAGTGTCTTGGAGAAAACAAACATGGCACTATACGTACACTGCATAGATGGGTCAAACACAGCACAAAGAAGGTAAGGACCACACCCCAGAGAAGCACCAAAGTACTGAAAATTCTATTTATTCCCAGTAATTCTAGGAAGAAACCCAAATAAATGTGATTTGTGTACTCAAGAATATGAGAAACTATAAGCATCTGTTTTTCACTGGTAGAGTTACTTGAGCATCTTACCTGGGGCCTATCAGGTGAGCATACTTTGCTTCTAGCTGCACCTACATGAATGTTTTAGTCCAGATCAGGAATGTCTTTTGAAATGAATCTCCACTCACTGATCCCCATTTACTGTACTTCAAACTGAGGATTAGTCTGAGCCCACATAGACTTGGCATCCTTCAGGTGAAACTGTCCTAAAAGATGAGAACCAAGTGTGCATCTGGTGCTTCTTAGCTGCCATGGAGCTCTCTACACACAGGCTCAGACTAGAGCTAATCTGTTTAAAACAGATATAAACAGTAAAACAGACTCTCAAATGCAGCATAGGTGCTGACTCCTCAGCACCATGTTGCTCTACAGACCAGCACCTCCTTCARCAACCTTTGTTAGCAGCCCATGAAACACAACTACACAGAAATTACAGGCATCCCTGCTTTAAAACAAGATTCTCTGAAAASCTGGAGCTCTTCCAATCCCACCTTCCCTGCCATGCTCAGGGTGGGGTGATTTCAAAGTCATACCAGCTGTCTCCCTTGAGAAGGCCTTAGCCACAAGCCCTGCAGAAGCACTACTGCTCTGGGGAGCAGAAATATTCCCTCAGCACGTAAACAGGAGTATTATGTGGCAGCCTAAGGGCTATGTGGGTAAAGGCACTTTCCCAAGCAGAGGTTCTGCTCACTTCCTGCTTTTTTTTTTTATAAACAGTCATTCAGTAAGAGATATTAGTAAGCTGGCAATGGAAACTGGACCCCAGGATTTCCCAACATCACCACCCACAAGCCACCCGCCTAAGCTGCTGTTTGGGCAATGTATCCGGTGATTCTTCAATACAAATCTGTCAGCAGATAGAGCACAAGGATCGTGTTCCCTGGAGTCACAAGCAACAGTCAGCCTCTCTCCTGCATTTCTGTGGGCTGACTGAGGTATGTCCCGTGGTGAGAGGGCTGGCTACTGTAAACAGGTTTTGGGGCATCTACCTCCCCRAATGTACTGTACAGGCAATTCTAGATTGTAAATTGTGCTTCTGGAAGAAGCTGCCTGAAAATTAAGTGTAGTGATGCTCAGCACCACTATTCTTACATTTTCTGGTGGGTCAGAGTCAAATTGGCTGGTTTCAGGCTAATGCCAAAAGTACTTGTGGGACTCAAGCATTTCTTTTGCATATTTTGACTATTTAAGTTACACACAGGTCACAGAACACAACGGGTGCAACACAGAGGACTTCTACTTCATTGGCACCAAAAAATAGAATTTTAAAGTGTGCTACTTCAGACTATAATTTGTTTGTTCTTGTTTATTACCACTAAACTATAAGTCATTTCATTTAGTGTTAATTTGAGTCAGTAAGACTTTGCCTATCCTGGCAGAGTAGGACAGCCTGTGATATTTATTCTTGACATACTGCTTGCAATATATAGCCTCTGAGGACACCTCTATCAAATGTCCTTTAACCTTCCTCAGTTGTGAATTATGCTCCAGGAATTTCATTACATGCTCATCTGTAAGGTTGCATATGGCTGAGTGACTTACTCCACATGCCCCAGGAAGGGAACTGTGAGTAATTAGGGTAATGTGTTAATGCCTGGCCCTTGGAGGAGTTGCCTGACAAAAAAAAAGAGAGAGAAAAGGAGAGAGTTACAGAAAAATGAGTGATCTACAGCATTTCTTCACACCCCTAGCCAGGCAACATCTGTTCAAATTAAACTTTGTGAATTTGAATTTGAGACTATCTGAACAACACATCCAGTCCAAAAGCTGCCATTAAATCCTTTTCCTTCCTTTTCCAGTTCTTACAGAAATAATCCACTCTGAAAACAGATTCTTTGAAAAGGGATTTGTGCAAGCAGATTTTTTTATGCCAAACCGAATTTCATTAGCATCACTAAACTCAGCATAGGTATAAGGGATTACTCATGAAAAGGTGGAATTTCAACATTTTGCTCTTCCAAGAACGGAAATATTTTGAAGACAAACATACTTCTTATTCATCTTTTCTCCCTAGTGACAAGTTGCTATTGGATATCTCATTTAATAGATATGCAGACTCTCTTGCAAAGAAGAGTAAGAAAATTCATCTCATCTGAAAATGGATTTTCTTCAAGTGGGAAAATCCACAGATCCAGCTCATTTGGCACGAGGATTACCATTCCGAGACAAGCTTAAACTGTCATATCTGTCTGCATTTTTTTTTTTTTTTTTTGGCCAGCATATGTAGAAATGGAAATGGGGAGAGGAGTGTCCTTAATAGCTGAAATTCTTCTGCCAGGTGTATTGGATCTATAGGCCAGGCTACAAAAAGGGAGGAAATTTAAAGCAAGACAAGTCTCCTTTTTAAATTTTACTACCACAGCTATTCACAAAATACAACTTTCTATGCCCCATAGAGAAGAATTCCTGCAGATTGAGTTGTAAAATCTTATGCCTGAATATTTGAATCAGAAATGCCAGCACATTTATCTAGCCACTGTAGAGTGCACACTGTTCAGAGCCATACAAGAACAGAAGAGCAGTCAGGTCAGATAAAAGATCTTCTCAGYAGTCAATCTCTGATAACAATCAATAGTAGATATCTAAGGACACCCCGTGTTCTAGAGTGACCCTTCCCCCGGATTGTCTTTGGAAATAAGCAAATTAAGGACAATTAAAATAACTTATGAAGTTCCTCAGACACTGCCTAGTGATCAAATTAAATTAATCTGTGATCTGGCCATTTACATTCCAAAAACACAAAAAGAAAAGCCAAAATTAGTCATTAGTTATCYGAAATTATTTGCTCATATCTAAAACTATTTCAACAGGATAAATTCTTTACAGATGTTTCTCTTTAGCTATAAATTATGYTTCACAAGATGTAAATGATGTGTTAAATGTTTAACTACAACTTTTAAAAATTTTAACATTTTAGATGAACTTTTGAAGATGAGGAGAGAGACTTTTTACAGCTTTAACAGGAGCTATTTTCCCTTTCAGGCTGCCTCCAGAATGGCAAATCAATACCACAAAGGTTATGCTATGCATCTTTTGCTCTGGAACAGCAAGCTGTTGATGATTTGCTTTTTTGTAAATGGTTCATTATATTAGTGGAGAAGTCGTGCATTGTCTCTTTCTGAAATTACTATGCCTTTAGGATTTCTCCCTCTCTAATGAAATACAGTGACTCTTGAGACTAGTGCTTAGAAGAAAGTTTGCTTTATAGAGCAAGATCTTTAAATTTACACATGATTTCATATACATGGCATCTTTGTCATGTTAGGATCGAAAATACGCCCCCRCTGCTACTGATGAGAACTCTCAGCTTTTTTTAATGCCTTTCAGTTATTCCCTTTTTATGCTAAGTAAGGAATTTCATACAACAATATAATTAAGCTGCTTAGAGGAAACGTGCAATAATCCATTCTCAGTGAAAATAGCTAATGAAAAYTGGGATTCATCAAATTCTGTTGATATATGAGACTAATTGCATCCAGAACRCATTTATCTACCATTCTGGCAACAGATAAATATATAGGCTCTCTTTTAATTAGAAAATCTGTCTCTCTCCATTTGATTCTATGAGGCATAAACATGARCAAAAAGAAGCTGAATGCTGCATGGGGTCACAGCTTTACTGAAGAGAAGGAATGTGTTCAAGATCATTTTACTTGTCAATCAAGGCATTTATAGTCCAGCCCATTCTGACCATGGCCTCATATGTAGGTATATGCTTAAAATGACAAAATAATGTGACATCTTGCTCAGCTGATCACTATTCAAGCAGCACCTAGGAGGAAGGGGCATGTGGTTTAAGGTGACTTCTGAAATGCAGACACATGGACCACCTTTGGCAGATGTGGGACAGGATACAACAACAGATAACAGCCTTGCTGCAGGTAAAAGGTTGCAGGAAGGGGACAGATAAAAGGCTGCAAAAGGGAGAAATTGAGCAACTGTTTGAAAACAGAAAGTTTTCCCACTGCTCCCACGTAGCCAGCCTTGCCCAGTTCCCCAAAGCTCTGGTAAGGGCAGGAGGTGGTGGCACTCAAAAACTCCTTGACTAAACCACAAATATTACCCTCAGAACAAAAATTTCACCCATTTTGACACTGAACAACTAGATGAAATTTTGGCCAACCTAACCCACAGGAACAATGCAAATTTTATGGCGACTAAATCTGTAAATACAAAGGGGACAATGTGCTGCCTCCTTTGAGTGCCCATGTTGCTGCATCAAGTCCTTATGTTATCAGCAAGGAGCTGTAGGAGCCAGAGATGTGTGTAGCTCTCATTCTTTGACTTCTTTTTCTTATTTGTTTCCTTCTATTTACCTACCCTTTCATTCCTCTTCTGCTCCTAAAAGTTTTATTTCTTGGTCCTATGTATAATGCACTGAGATTATTTTTCATTAATCTGCACTGAAAAGGCAGGATATTTGTATTGCTCAGGCTCAGGTGGGGATGAAAGAATGAATGAAGCTGAAGACTGTGTGCACAACAACTTGATAGTATCTATTATAGAACTCATTGTTAGGACCAATAAAAAGAAACTCTTTTTGCGTAAATATTGAAAAGAAAAAAAAAAAGGAAAGAGTTGAAGCATATTACACTTTCAATTTGCAGCAAGTAGAAGAGGAAAAAAAAGGAACATTTTAGCGAACAATGAAAAATGTAAACAAAAAGACCTTTTTTTTTTTTCACGATTCATGACAAATCCATCCCCACTTTATTTTCATTTAGAGACCATAGAAAAAGAAAGCACATGTAAGTTACTAAACGTACATGCACAACACTAGCAGGGGCTGCTGGGGCAGTACTCAGTCTCTTTCCTCCTGTTATACGTTTTATTTCTCATATGAAGCCTGTGTGGAAGAAGTTTCGTAGCAAAATGGAAAAACAAAGCTCCTTCAAACCATCCCATCATTGCCTGCTGGGGAAGAGGTAAATTATGGCTTCCAAGTCTGATGGCACATCCCTCTGATAACCTGTTCGATTCATCTCCATTAACCCTTACCATGATCTACCTCATTCTCCTCATGTCTACATTTTTAAACTGGACCTTCATGAAACCTATATAGCACAAGAAAGCCTGGTCACGATGTTAGTGTCATCTTTGCACTTGGCAGGAGCGAAGAGCCAACCAGCTCCTTCCTTCTCCCTCTCTGATAGCACATCTACAAAAACCACTGGCTCAGCAACTCTCCATTTCAAAGTTAAACCTAACTTCATTTACTGCCGCACGTTTACAGCCTCTTGTTCATCACCACTCTTTTTATTTTCCTCAGAAACAACTCCTGCTGCCTTTTGCTTACAGCCAGGCTTAGGAGCTGCAGCTGCCTGTCCTCCACCAGCACAAGGCAAGGGCAGGGGGATGGAGCCACAGCAGTGGGGAAAATGTGGAAAAAGCCTTGTCATACATGTGGGGACCCAGGCTGTTACTAAGCCAAGAGCTGGGGCATGGCAGATACCTGACCACTTCAGTTGTACTCAGATAAGGTAGGTTTGGGAACACCTGCTCTGGATGATTCCCAGAAAAGAAGCCGTAAAATATATCCAGTACTTATGCACAATAGACATGAATTCATATTTTTTGGCTTTCACAAGTTTCTTCTGTCAGTGCATACGACAGGAGTCTTTTGCATGGGGTGTTACCGTGCACTGACACAGACAGTGACACAGAGGCACTGCCTCCCTAAAGCCATAGGCCTCGTTCCAAGGAGTTTCCTCAACGGGAGTTTGTACTGTGGTACAGACACAGAGGCAGAAAAGGCATAATGTGGATTCAGCTTGTACTTCTTTTTCCTTCCACTGAGCTGCTTTTGCTCTTTCCTTTCCATTGATCCTCCTTGAGGAGAAAACACTCAGTTGAGTTGCAGCTATTTGTTGAAAGCCCTTATGGTGAGGGCATAAAAGGAATGTCAGAAATCTGTGTTTCACTTTCAATCCACTAGGGCTTGAAAGCCAAGATATCTTAGAGCCTAACAGACGTGAAATTCATGCAACTTTAGGTAAGCTATGCTAAAGTAATACAGAACCTACAATATTGTTATCTTGGTACAAAAGTATCTCCCTGTCAATATATCTTCCTGCCCTACAGAAAAGCAGTAACTAACAATGATAAAAGGCACTTCTAGGCTGGTATAATTTGATAGCCTTTTGAAGTTACACTGGTATATCTGTGCTAGCAAAAAAAAAATGTAAGTAAATGATAGTTCTTTTATATATGTGTATTTGTAAATATAAAATAGCCCAGATCCATATGCAAATTCCCTTGATATTCTTCTAAAAGAAAATTGTACATTTTGGTACCCAGTTCTGCATACCACATTAGCACTACTCTGTACAGGAATTGAGTAAAGCACATTTGCTAAACAGTGGAATGTTTTGCATATACTTTTTTCCTGGTGATGCATAGAGAAAATGAAAGTTCTGTCTCTGAAACTGAAGACGGACAGAGGTGAGAGCAACATTAATCAAGATATATTTAAATGGAAATCTGCATTGCATTTTTCTTTTTTCTTTTTAATTGCTTTAAGCAACCACGGGGGGGAAAAAAAGTTCTCATAAGATAAGGTCCAATTTGGACAGCTTTCTCATTTTAACATTAGGTGCTTTTATTTGGCTCACGTATCATATATTTTTAATTTTTGCATGCTCTTGCTAAGACTAAATGTGGCACAAGACTTGTAAAGCCATCCATTGAAGTATTTGAAATACTAGAACCAGCATTTTTTTTCCTATTTCCCTTTTTACTTGTTAACATAAACTTACAAATACAGCGACAGTATATTGCTGCAAACCCCCATCACATGCTAAAAGAATGTGCTTCTCTCATGACCCGTCAGCACTGCACCAATAGGGAGGATTAAACTTTGGGGATGTAAACCTCCAAAGCAATATGTTTTGTCTCAACTAAAAACACTTAGATTTTGGAAGATGGAAGTAAATGAGGATGCAGTGGAAGCCAAGATCAATTTTTAAAACATCTTTTAAATGCAGCTCAATAGCTACAGTTTTAAGCATGAAGCTTGCAGATAGAATGAAACTTCACAGAGACAGTTAGGAACAGTGGTGACTTCACACTACTTCCCTGCAGATCGCAGTCTGTTCCTCTAGCACCACTGTCTGACAAGACAACATAGGAATATACTTAGTTCCAAAATGCTGTTTGTTCTTTAGATTCATTTTGTGCTAATCCCTTAAAACAATATTACAACCTTTCACTTCTGTGTATTTCAGTAGAGAAAATTGCAACTGGAGATTTCTCAACATTTCACTTCTAAACTAAAAGCCATAACAAAGCCAGAATATGCCCTTTTCTCTTGTCTCTGTGTAGGCTCAGTTCATGTAAATACTGACCTTAGGAAGAAGAAAAGAGAGCTAAAAAATGCCATTTCAACATACATGCTATAATACCGTATTTGAGCTTTCTCATGGCAGAAAAGATGGCTCTAATGATGAAATATTAGGCTAGAAATCAAGATCTGAGATCAGTTGTCAGCTCTATCAGATTCCTTCCTGTGACAGCTCATTTTTCTATGCCTTTTTTTTTTTCTGCCACACTGTGTCCTTGTCTCCTGATCAGAAAGATGCACCCATTACTTCCCATCCATACTTCTTTTTATACCGCTTACAGTCTCATTCCTCAAGACTGTAATAGAACAACAGAGAAACAAGTTATTGACTGCAAAGGTCTGCTAAAAACAACTCTTTAATAGATTCTTAAAATTTGGCTTCTGATTCAGAGGYACCTTTTAGATCTGTGTTTCTGAGTGAGTTTCCTTTTAAAAGTGTTCTGTGAASAKGGTAATTTGTTTCACCAGTGTTCATTGATTTTTGCTATAAAACCACAGGCCAAACTTTCTCTTTTAAGAGAGTTCTTGGCACCGAAGCTTTTTACCCAATCAGCTGAACCAGAAGATGTGGAACGTTACATGAAGTAGCATTTCTGAAATCACAATTTGCAAAACACAACCCACATGGCAGATCAGACAGGTTGCAGTTGTTTCACAGAATCACAGAATGTTTAAGGTTGGAAGGGACCTCTAGAGGTCATCTAGTCCAACCCCCCTGCACACGCAGGGTCCCCTACAGCATGTGGCACAGGGTGGTGTTCAAGCGGGTTTGAAGATCTCCAGAGAAGGAGCCTCCACCACCTCTCTGGGCAGCCTGTTCCAGGGAGGGCTCTATTCTCTCAAATCCAAACAGACTTATAAAGACTTACCATACATACCAAGACTTACCATACATACCAAGACTTACCATAGCCCCATAGTGTAGAAACACATATTGATGTCATCTTAGCTAATATAACAAAAAAGATCAGCAGACATACAGTGCAAAGAATAAGTCTATTCTTAAACTCACTTGCTACCTGCTGAATTAACYAATCTACTAAACATRAACCATTAGATTTTATACCGTCTCACACCTAACRCAACAACACAGCAATTAAGTTTTACYCAGCARGRTAATCTCTCAAGCAAGGTCTGTCCAAGAATATGAGTCRGCTAAAATTCATGTTTCACTGGGCACTTTGCCCTCCGGTAAAATGCAAACTTTAGGAACAAAATACATACTCTTTGTATAGGATTTTCTGGTCACATGATWCCTTGGTTGGTGGACAGGAGCAGTRTGGTATAACTGGACATGCATATTAAGTGAAAAGGGAAAAGCATGACATAAGCAGCAGAAAAATATTCCCTAGGCATCAGCATTCAGCCTTCCTTCCATGCCAACCTCCTCCTCTTTCATTTCATGTGAATAATACATACAAGTGTTACATACTGCAGAAACTGGAAAAATTTGAAGTCATATCACTAAAGATGGCTATATGAACAATAGGTTATTCTCTGCTTACTGGAAAAGAAATTAAAAATTAGGCTAGCTCAAATCTAGATGTTGTTTTGTTCTATCTCCTTAATGAGCTTTGAAAAAAGTATTGAAAAGAGTATTGGGTATTTCACTTTGACAGCATCACAGAAAGATTTAGATTTACTTTGCTACTTTTTCTTTAAATTGTTTGCCATGTTTAATCTGAGTTGACAAAATAGCTAATCCCTTCAAGAAGTACATTTTTAGGAGGTAAATCTGGCGTTTATTGGTATCTCAGTTTCTACTATTTCATTTCCTTTTCAGTAGCAGATGTATTTGCCTAAAGGTGTACTAATWCCTCTAGCTGTAACTCTGAAGCAAAGCTAATCAGTTACATGGCAGCAAGGAATGCTATACAGTCATCAGTGGTTATTTTCCTCCGAGGTAGAGTACAGTTCAAACATAAATTACAGGGTAGATGAAGGAATTACTGGATAAAATGTTATGCCTTGAGTTAYGCAGGACATAAAACACAAAATATATTGGTTCCTTTGAACGTTTCCATCTCAAAGTCTATATTAATTGAGTCTTTCACAAAAGGCAAYGCAAATGAAGAATATCCATGCCAGGGAAACATTCCAGAAGACGTGATCAAAAAAGTCACTGTTATCATTCCACTAGCCAGTGATAGGCAAGTAGAGGAAAGTATGATTAAATGGAGTATTGGTGAATATGAAAGTCCTTTTGACAGGTATGAGCCAAAACACTGTCATTCTAGAATATGACACACATCRGGAGAATTTATTCAAGCAGTAAAATCATGTTAAGGAATTTTAAATTTGGAAATAAAATATATACAGAAATCCAAGGAAATAAAGTCATTATAACAGACTCAAGGCAACAGCAGAATCAATGCATTAAGAAGTCACCTAGTCAGATGTTTATTTCTTTAGTGCTTTAACTTCAGAACACAGAGCATCGCTGGTAATGTCAGCTGCAAATAAGCTTGACAGAAGTGTTTACAGTTGCTCAGCATGCTGAAGAGGGAAATTAAGGCTGCTTTTTACTACTGGGGGGGGTGGAGGAGAATTATAAGCATTCTTCTTGTGTGCCACTTCAGGAACCACCTGACATGGTGGTCAGAATTAAAGGCAGAACMTCTCTGTGTTTATGTGTATGTGAATATTACCAACTGCAAGGATAAGTCTGTAATGACTGCCATTAAATCCCCATGGCCACTTACCCATCCTCAGCATCCTCTCTTTCCATCAGCAATTTACCACACTTAGCCATTAAAACTAGCTATGACTAATATTAGGACAAGGATTGTCTCTAAAAATTTTCAAAATCTAAGCATCCATACATTTAAGATTTTTATTGCCAAGGCTGTCAAGACGTGCAGTAGTATCACAAAAGCCATGACTGTSTCTCTGCTAGACAGCTTGATATTTAGGATTCGAATGGTTTGTGCAGAGGGTTTTTATTTTCACACAAGTAATGACAGTTTGTTTTACTGAAAGTAACTGTGGTGTTTGGGAGATCTTTTAGGGGAAGATCTTGAAATTATGGCAGCTTTTTTACCCATGTCCATTTAAGAGTTGCTAACAGAGAGRCCAGGAGACTTTTCCAGCTCGCGTTTGAAATATGTCATTGCTGTGCTTCCTYGGGTTTCTCTATAGGACTGAAAAGAGAGGGAATAGTTATTTGTAATGTTGTCCACGAGGTGGCAGGAAAAGTTAACTAAAGGTGCTTCAGTGCCATCGTGCCAAGTTGCGAAGCTGGGGCTCAAACTACCTTCTCCAATGGACCCGCAATGAGCAGGAAGAGCGCKCGCCTCATCCAAAGCAAAGGGGCCAAAGTCCACGCCACGCACGGGTTGCTGAAATATAGAAGTCTCTCTCTCTGAGTTCTTGTTTTGCAATCTAACGTCTATGTGTGTGTAGTACACAGGCACTTCCAYGCACACATCGCTTTAAGGAAGTGTATCTATGGCAGCATTTCATCACCGTAACCAGTATCAGCAGTTCCATTTGATTTTTTAATTTTTTTTTCATACTTCCTTTCATCTTAAAAACAAACAGATTTTGCAGTGCTCAATTTATTCAAAAAGCAGCATTTAAAAGAATCCAGTGACAATAAATAAATGAATAAATAAATAAAATCAGCGGTACACTGATCACCATCGCCAATGTTCACACTTCATAACTATTTCTATTCAGAAATCTCATTAGTATTTTCATGTTTATCCACATTGTGACCACAAGAGCACCCACACAATAGTGCTAGATTTTGCACAGAAAAAGTCAGTACCTAATTTGAGTTAAAAATAAAAACAAGAAATAAAGAAAAAAATCAGCCTCTGCCCATGTTTTCCTAGATCTGGGGCTTTGCTCAGACCCTTTTAATTATTTCAAACTTAATTTGCCACTCATTAATTTTTCCTTTTCTTTCACAACCCCTGAGCACAGGAAAAAGAATCAGTCTTTCAGGAATTAAGTTTTGGTTAGAAACCAGCCATTAACTAAAATTAATAGAACTTGTCTGGCTTTGTGATAATTATTAAATGGTATCCACTTACTTTTTTCTTCAGCAGAACACAAAATAAATTTAGAGAAATTATTCAAATGTGACTAAAACACCAGACATGAGAAAAAAATCCAGAAAATGTTTTTCATGAGTCATTAATRCATGCAAATGGGGAGCCTGGGGCCAGAATGTCTAATACCATTACTTATTCAGATGTTCAAGTGATTTTTTTGTTTTGTTTTGTTTCTAGAAATACAAATATCACAGCATTCAAACTGCATCTGGAGAAGATACAGGAAGTAAGCCACTTCTCTTTTGTTATATGCAGCAAAAAAAATAGCTGCACCCCAGCGTGCAGCAAGTAGTTTAGGAAACCAAAAAYTTTATCTGGTATCAAACTTCTACAGGAGCAGGTCAAACCACTCCGTGGGCAGCCAGCYTTTGAAAGGGCCCTACTGTGGATTCTCGTATATTTTGCATGAGATTTCAGGTGCCTGAGTCTTTGCATCTTCCTAACTAGCAAATTTTACCCGTGCTAAATGTCTTATGCCAGGTGTAATTGAGATTTGGTATGAACTTTACTTTACTGAACTTCACTGAATTTTATGTAGATACATAAGATGCTGGAGGGAAGACCTCAGATCTTCCAGCAACTGCTGGAAATGAGTTTTCTCCATTTAACAACAGAAAGTAAACAGGCAAAAAGCAGCTTTAATGGTACCTGGCCAGCAGTGAGCAAACATCTCCGAAACCACACCTAACCTCACTTGAACACCGACAAGTTGTACCGGGACCAGGAGAAAGCACCTACTTTTTCTGAGTCATATGGCTACATCRGTAGAGGCTTTTGGTGTGACAAGGTCATGAGGGCAGGAGGTACAACGTTAGCAAAAGCAGGGCGCTGACATCTGCCCCATTCCAGGACTCTATGAAGGTTTCTGTCAGAGACAGAACAGACCACAGAAAGACAAAAAATGGGGCCAAGTCCCATGTTCAGCGCACAGGACTGACTGATTAGGAGACTTTGTTTCCTTCCTTAGCCGATCACCATCTTTGGATCATCAGACACGCATCAGCACTTTTATGACATCATTCATACTTTGTTTCTAATCACATGGATTTAATTCTCTCATTAGCRCTATTCTGATGACTGCTGCCATGAAGCATCGTAAGTCCCAGATACGCAGTTAAGAAGCAAGGCACAAAGATGTGTTTGTCATTTACTGTTTGCTTACAATGCGGGCCTTTTAACATAAATGAAGACWAAACCTACTGATTCTTAAATTTAAGACTCTCTAGGTTTTTTTTCCTTTTATGGGCTTACTGAGGATGCTCAGCAAGGTGAGAGCTCAGCCTCATGCTTTGGTTTCCTAAGGACGCTGAGAGGCTAAAATCAGGTCTGGTCAGGATAGGTCAGGATATTTTAAGATATTTTTCCAAAACAGAATGAAAACATGGTCTTTTTAAGTTTTTCTCCACTTGCATCAGAATTGAGTATTAAAGGACAAACTGTTTAGCTTTGCCATTAACTTTAAAAGCTGGCAATTTTAGTACTCCACCACAGCTGAAAGGATATAAATTAGCCTGTGTTCAGCAGAGGAGTGACGGCCTCATCTGAAGTCCTGCTAGCTCCCATGCTCGTTAGCTACCTCTCTGCTGTCACTTCTTGGGTCAGTACACTCACTTCTTGGGTCAGTACACAACAAACCATCATCAACTTCACTTAATTTCCTTCTCTGTCAGGATAACAAACCTTCTATAAACCTACCAATAAACCTTGGTATCTTGATGACCTGAGTGACATTCTTACTAGGGAGGATATCTGCATGACAGGTGCAAAACAGTATATAAAAAAACACGCCATGAAAGGTGTTAGCAGAGAACAATTCTGGATTTAATACTCTTCCATGTTTTCCTCGGAGACGTGAGGTGGACCAGTATGTTCATCCATTTTGGAGATAGTACTACACTGGCAAGGACTAAAAGCACAGAAATATACAAGTAGCACTCAGAAGGATTATAGAAGCTGCAGAAAGCACTCTGTAAATAAATAAATAAAACCTTCAATGGGCGAGCACAATGTTCTGCACCTGCATACGGATAAGCAAGTGCCCAAGACAGAATAGGAGACTGATCAGGAAGCAGCTTTGCTGATGGGGACCTGGTATTACAGCAGATAACCAAATGAAAGAACAAATGCTAAACTGGGCTAGGTAAACAGGAAATCCAATAAACTCATATCACAACACTTCCATTTTATTGTGTGTTGGTAAAGCTCGTGTTGGTATACAGTTTTTGTTCTCACATGGCAGGATTTTCTGATAAATATAATAAGAGTAGATCTGACATTTATCACAGGAATAGAATACATAATCTACAGATAGAATTATTAGTTTTCTTTACCTTACCCTTACAAATACTTAATCTTCAATTACAGGGCAGTTTTAGCAGTGGAATTCTGGTGTACTGAGACATTCTGGGAGTAAGGAATTAACTGAAGAATATATCGCTTATGCTAGGCCAGAAATGTTAGATGGCCAAGACGGCATGCTGGAGAGGGGTCTGTTACAAACATACTSCAGAATAAGAAATGGATATAAATAATGAACTTCTGAGTAAATCTTTTACATTCTGTTATTACAAGTGATGATCTTCTGAGAGGCAGTGTGTACGGATCGTGACTGTTACCAACAAGAGGCMCAGAAGTACTTGAGTGTAATAGTAAATTAGCTTTTCACTTTCATTAGGACAAAAAATTTTGAGGCTAAGATAGTGCTATTTTAGATGTAATCCTGAMAGGTTGCACGGACCTTAGAGAAAAACTGGCCATAAAAATGGTGTGAAATAGAGCTGTCATAAGTTTATCATTTCAAAAGGGCAAATCTGTAAGGGAATTCAAATGAACTGGAAACCTGAACTGAAATTTAGTCAAGGTAGAGATAGGCATATCAGAAGATCAAGTCTGTTCCTATATATAAATATGAAACACACATGACTTCTAGGAGACAAAGAATAAAATGGTACACTTAAGCTTATCTGATTCATGCTAACAATTTATTAGAAATTTATTAGAATCTACAGGGGGAAAAAAAAAGTAAGACAAGTTAAGAATTGACTGAAGGAAAAATAATAAGCTGTACCAAGTAGTTGGATGAAACTATAATTCATTGGCAAACTGCATCAAAAGGTCTGAATGAACTTGAGTACTGTGGTAAGATGTGATATGGAAAATGTAATTGAAAGTTATTCACCTTGTGTTTGGTTAGAACATTTCCCACAAACCCATGCTCATGAATAGAAACTGACTGAGAAGAAAAATATAGTTGTCGCACAGAATGGTGGATCGACCAGTGGCATATCAACATGAAAGCATAAATGTGAGCTCTCAGGCTATAATTTCTGCAGAAAGCAAAGAATGTAGATGAGCTCTTAAGTGGAGGTATAATATAGCGTTCAARAGATGCAAGGAAATTCTCTCAGACCACTAGCACAGGAATCAGAAATTCTATATTAGAGTCACTCTCATTAAACCTGCAAAGATTAAATGGTTGCTGTCTATCCTGCTAAAGTGAAACACTAGGGATGTGTAAGGTTCATTTAAGCTGAGGGACAACATTATCTGGTARGCTTGGGCCTTCAAAGAGTTTTGTCTGGAAAGTTAAAGAAGGTTGAATACTAGAAAATTATAGTAGTATTCTGGAGCAGACACTTAACAGAAGAAGTCAGACAACAAATCTCAGTAGTATAGTACAGAAAAAAAGATACAAGACATGAAATCTCATAACAGAAGACTAGACCCAGATGATTACTCAAGGACCATACTCAAGACTAGGTAAGAACCTGTGCACTTTAGCATGAACACCAGTCAGCATAGTTGAGAAAGATCAACCAAACAGATTCAAGCTCTRTAGGTTAATTTTGATTTGGGAGTTGGGTCAATCTTCTGGTCAGAGATGTTATTCTTCTCTTCTCCATCTTAAATATGATTCACTTATTGCTAACATGTGGTGTGTCTGAATAGCAGGAGGAAACTGTTCTGCTTCTGAAGCACGGGATAAAAAAAAAAAATACAGCTGGCTTGTGTATACACTCAAAAAAAATGGTCTTGCCGTTTTTACTCCTTTAGAAGTGTTGGGCAGCTTGTGCTATTAATGCCATATCATTCTTTGAAGGCAGATGCTGATATTTGTGCCAGGAGAAGAAACAACTTTCATCTTTTAAAAGAATTAGTTTCTAGTGCAAGAGGTCATTACAATGTTTTCCTGTGAATCATGGGCTGGATAATAAAGCCAATAGTCTAACGAGACTGTATCCCACTATTGCTCTGGGACTCTAAAGAATGAACACAGGAAACCTCACTGCAAAATATCYGTGACTGCACTCCACACAACCATTATTGTGGAAAGAAAATAACCAGTGAAGATCCAGAGTTAACAACACTTATCAGATTAGTAAAATTGATGCACCAACTGGTGCATGATAGTCCAAAAATATTGTGGGGGGTTTTTTGTCTGTTTTGGGGTTTTTTTTTTGTTTGCTTGTTTTTCTAATACAGTTTCAGAAATAAACCTCACAAAGTTCAACAAGGCCAACTGCAAGCTCCTGCCCCGGGGGAGAAATAATCCCAGACACTAGTATAGGCTGAGACTGACCTTCTGCAGAGAGGGACCTGGGCGTCATGGTGGACGACAAGTTGACCATGAKGCMRCAGTGTGCCCTCGTGGCCAAGAAGGCCAATGGGATCCTGGCACGCATTAAGAAGAGCATTTCCAGCAGGTTGGGGAAGGTGATCGTCCCCCTCTGCACAGCCCTGCTGAGGCCACGCTTGKAGTACTGTGTSCAGGTCTGGGCTCCGCAGTACAAGAGGGATGTGAAGCTGCTGGAGMGAGTCCAGTGCAGGGCTACAAGGATGATCAGGGGCCTGGAACATCTGCCCTRTGAGGAAAGGCTGAGAGAGCTGGGCCTCTTCAGYCTGGAGAAGAGAAGGCTGAGAGGGGATCTGATTAATGTATATAAATACCTTAAGAGAGGGAGTGAGGAGGATGGGGCCAGCCTCTTYTCAGCGGTGGCTGGTGATACGACTAGAGGAAACGCCCACAAACTGAAGCATCAAAAGTTCCATAGGAACTTAAGGAAAAAATTCTTAACAATGAGGGTGACAGAGCCCTAGAACAGGCTGCCCAGAGAGGCTGTGGAGTCTCCTTCTCTGGAGATCTTCAAAACCTGCCTGGATGCCACCCTGTGCCATGTACTCTAGGTGACCCTGAGTGTGCAGGGGGGTTGGACTGGATGATCTCTAAAGGTCCTTTCCAACCTTAATGATTCTATGATAGGATCAGAAATGTTTATCTCACATTATCTTCACAGTCTGAAATGTCACAGTGATTTGGCCTTAGACTCTAGGAAGTGAAGGTTAGAAAGACTATTCAGGCAAAACATTCAACTACATGCTGTTATTCACTGTTATAAAGTTTGTTGTCTAGTCAAAAATCTCCACATGATTCAATGACTCAAGCCACAGTAGAATACAGAGTACAACCCAGGCTAAAGTACTAGTGTATTTGTAAGGCATAAGATGAATTGCAAAGTACTTCAAATTCAGGAGATGGCACGACTAAGACACAAGAGTCAAGAAATCATCAGAATAATCAGTACTGTGCCTGGATAAGTTAAAGCAAACATATGAAAAAACTTTTCCCAAGTATTCTTATTTTCTCTCTGTTCTGCCAACAAATACCTCGATACTGTTTCAAGTACAAAGAGGAACAGGTTGCCCAGAGATGTGGTGGAATTTCCAACCTTAGAGACATTCAAAACTCACTCAGCAACCTGAATTAAATTCAGAGACAGCTGTAGCTGGAACTGCTTTGAGCTGGGCATCAGACCAGATGATCTCCAGACCTCCTTTCCTATCTCTATGGTATAAAATATCATCCATCTGCCTGAGGAAATCCTACCAAGCTCTATAGCCAGGCAAGCTGAACCTTGTCATTCTGCTAAATAGTGCTCAGGGATGTAAAGACAAATGTGAATTTATGGATTTTTTTCTCCAATGGATGACTCAAAAACAGACGCACAAACAGGGGAAAAGTTAGAATAAAAAAATTGGGAAAGAGAAAAGGGAAAGATTTAGAGCTTCATGCCTCATTTGGTGCCCMATTTCCTTCTTGGATGTCTTATATTCCCCTATTTTGAGTGAGATTGCTGAGCTGCATCTACGTTGAGGAGCTGGTAGGATGCTTGGAGCCATACCCAGTGTTACTCTAAAGTAACTGCCATTTTCTGACAAAGATCTAACACCCTTTGCATTCCTGTAATAGTAACACCACGGAGAAATCCTGCTTAGCCAATGTATAGAACTACCTAATTTTTGTATTCTATGTCAACTTTCAGGTCTATTTCTGCAGACTTTTTGACCAATGAACAAAAGAGCTCATTTCTCAGCTTTGCCTAGGATGTATGGATATAAAAATACTGACTTCTTATTTCACACACCAGGCCTTCTGAATAATAAAMCAAATACAGAGCTCCTCAGATATTTTAAATCATTGTCATATTCATTGCATCAATTCTATTCCTGAATATAATTCTATTCTACAAAAAAAGTCTTTGTAATGTTCTTGATTGTGACCAGTTATATAGATACATTCCCCAGAATTTTTTCCCATGAGTTAAACATGAGTAAAATACTGTGGAAAAAAAAAATCTTTCGATTTAAATTAAATTTAATCTCTGCTTTTTTTTCTAAAGAACCTTTTAGTGTTGATAATATTCTCATAATTCTAGTCATTTTTTTCAATAATTTTCATCATTTAGTAATTACTACATTACTAAGTATCCTACCATATCATAGTTTTTTTTTCATATTTATCATAGTGTATACCATATCATAGCTTTTTTTTTTCAAAAGCTCTTAGCAAATAATTAGCAATTTTTAAAAAGCCGATGACCCAGACCGCAGTTCCTCAGCAATTTCTGAAGTCAAGGGACAAGTTGATATATTAAGAGTATGCACACACTAGAGCATTTTTTAATTAAACTCTTGTACAAAGGTCACAGGCTAATGAAGTTTATGCTGTACAACTGTGCAAAGAGCTCTTTCCACATTGTATTTGAACATAGTAATTTAAGACAATTTTGACTTAAATGCTAGAATATAGGGCAAATATAGCCAGATAGGCAAAAGCCAATTTAGAAGGTCCTGTAGTAAAATCAAGATTTACATATATGTACATTACTTTTATATATATATATGTATATGTACATGGATATATCATGAGAAGTTGATCTTTCACCAGCGAGCGAGATTTTTCTCATGGTACAGAAGTGGAGCTTATACAGAYGGGAAAATTGTGATAACATTTCCACCTATCACAGGCTATTCTGAGCCCTTATAGACAATGCCAACAGAGCTTTCTCTCCATGTAAAATCTTATTTTTAAATGACAGTTTTCTACGGATACTTCTCTTCCTAATTTTGCATTCCTCAACTTCCAACATCCCATTCAGTGTCTCTGTGAGAGATGCCTCRCCACTGCTCCACAAAGACAGTGAGCGCATAAAGAGTTCTGGAACGCGAGAGAGAGCGAGAGTGTGTGCAAGAGTGAGTGCATTTCTGTTAACTGATAAAACCTGCCCTGCAGGATAAGAGAGTTCCTTGTTATTCAAGAAATGAGGCTAAGCCAGAGCACCAAGCTTTCCGCATATTTTCCTACTGTTAGAATCAAAATGGGTACCACGTATTGGGGCACTGTGTCACCACAGAGAAGATACTGTCACCAATTTGAAAGCACTTTTTTTTTTACCTCATAGCTGTAAATTTTTAGTAGCCTTGCTCACATTTCAAAATACAAAGGTCAATGCATAAATTACAAAACACTGATGTTTTCCTTCAATATTCTTCTGCTTATGCTCAGGTAGACAAGTAGCTACCCATAAAGCGTGCCAGTCCAATGCACACTTTATCTTGAAGAAAAGGAGACCTGAAAAATGAAATTCTCCCTTATATGGCATTATGTATCCATGGCCAGCTCGCATAATTTCACCCTTTTTGCAAGCACCATTCTTGCTATGGTACTCTTGGTATGGARTACAGAGAAGTAGCTCCTCCAAGACAGAAGATCACAAGTTTTGTTGACTGATATTTCCAGCACTTCTCTCTTTGATGCCAATGCCTCCTTGAATAACATTTTCATTTTGTCTAGAACTATGGCAACCAGGGCAGCTGCCAGAAGGCTGCTTTGGTTGACAGCTCAGAAGACTGATTCTCAGGCAAAACAATTAGTGGTAACTGCTCTTTTCCAGGGAGGCAGACTTTCTGGCAAATTGCACAGCTAAGTCAGAGAATTCGGAAAAGGAGAAATCCAGGCTGCTTTGCCCAGAGGAAGGAATGCAGGTTTTTATAGCGTGGAAGACGGAATTCTTTTGGTCTCTCACTGTAGCTGTAAATACCAAAGCTGTCTGTGGCAAGTCTCTGTCCCGAGGAGCACTGCAGGGTGACACAGTAGGCACTGTGCCACTAGGATATATTCAAGGTGAGGCACCATCGCAAGCTATCCCCAGGAAAAGTAGCACTGAAGAGTCCATGCCAAAAGGCTGAAGTTCACCCTTTGGCCTCTGGTTTAGAGGCAGAGGCTCAGCAATRCCCAGCACAGTAGCACAAACCTCCACTTCAGACCTGACAAAACATACTATTATAACAMAGTCTAAACTTCCTTAAGCTAGAGCTCTCCTGGCAAACCCACTCCCTCTGGCAGTTCATGTTATCATACAGCCTCTTATCCCCCTATCACCCAGGAACACACATTGGCAATTTGCAGCTTTTTCATTTGCAACCACAAAGAGGCAGTGCCCATTTGCAAACCTGTCCTTCTTCAGAAGTCTGGTGACCTTGCTGATGGTACCTAGGTGAAAAAAATCTTTTTTTTTTTTTTAAATGATTGATGCCTTTTGAAATCTTTCAGTTTTGTRATTTCTTTCTATTGGCATGTTTTAGTAGATCTCTATTAGATCTGTTCTGTATCTGCTCTCTACCATCAGTATACATGTACAGCCCAAACTTACAGGCCAGTTGAAATAAGCTAAGGGAAATAAGGGAAAATTATTAGGAAGATTCTGTCCCCAGGCAGTCTGCAGGCTAATTTATATACAAAGAGTAATAGTTTATTTCTAGTTAAGATAAAGAAATCTAATACTCTTTAGTAAGACATGCACGCACAGAGAATCATTTTGCCGACAAAACACTCATTCAAATTACCCTTCTTAAACMCAGGATAAATTTTATTTCTCTTCCTACATTTTAATTGAATGGCTTGCATAATTTTACTTTCTTAAAACACAGTAACAGCTAATACTATTATTTGCTTTCCATTTGTTTTCGCTTCCTGCTGTTGAATGAACAATCAGTGTTTACAGATTAGCAGCGGTTGTAAAGTGCTCTGACTTTCTCCTCCTTTTCAAAGTTATGAGTGAGAAGCACATTATATTGGTTGCTCTGGCATTTTTGGAGTAGCTTAGGCATTCACAGTGCAAACCACTGTTATTCATTCTGTTATAATTCCTCTGCAGTTAAGTCATTACTAGCAATCAGAGCAGGCTTGTAGTACAATTCCTTATTTGGGAATGTCATGTGAGATGCCCAGAGCAATATGAAAAAAATAAAGGCCAACTTGTCTGGCTGTGGAGGGATTTATAGCAGGCCCACTGGCAGAGATCTGCTGGGAAGTATTAAGAGCTCYTGCTTAGCTGATCGTGTAAACACCCAAACCAGCAGGTGCATTACGTTTGTACGCTATCTTTTCCCTTCAGGTGCAGTATTAAAAATCCTGTCATCACAGCATGTTTACAGAAACTTGAATTATAATGGCCTTTTCCTGCAGATGGTTGAGCTGTAGTTTTTCTTCAGGTGAATATGAGATTCATTTAAAAAAAAAACTTAAATGCTTGCATTTTGCTTTTGGACAATGACAGTATTGCTAAGAAAGATTCTACTTCAGACAATATTTTTCTTTTAGTAAGAAAGAACTCTTATTTACAATAGAAATAGCTGGTTTATTAGCTGCTAAAGACAACATCTGATTGTGTTTATTTCCAAACAGTTGGACTCAAACCAAAATCCTCCTTCACAAAATATGGCAAATTCTCCCAAATGTGAAATTTTGGGTATGGAGCTTTAAACTTGTTTCAAACCACAGTTTTTATTACATGTAAATGTGACTTTTTTATGTATAGAACAATCAACCAGATTAAAATGTAATCTGCGTAATTAGGGATTAAACAGAGAAAAGGAAGACTAAGGGTAATGAATGAAGTGATATTTGACYGAGGGTACAGTTATAATTAAATTATTGGGAACAACCTGCACTGTGCTATTTCTACATTAAAACAAAATCAAAACAAARCAAGCAAACAAAAAATATGTAAGTGCTTGGATGGCTAAAGAAGTAGAGCCAGGAAATGGATAAACTAATATTTTACATGTAAGTTAACATAGCTCTCCATCCCTAGTGCATTAATATGCAGACTTCAATTGCACAATCACATTCTTTCCCAGCAGTCCTATGTGATACATAACTATTTTCTACTGTAACGCTTCATGAGTCATTACTGTAGAAGAAATTATGCATGTTTGTGAGTATGTGTATTTAATAGCATTATAATAGAGCCTAGAAATTTTTTCCTGTTGTCTCCTTTTATGGGATTCAGGACAACAAATTGGAGAGAAGGCTTAGGAGAGAGAAAAGATGACCCCATAGGTATGGTGCCATRTCACTCCTGGAAAACTTGTCCTCCTGCAACCTGAGTTAAGGCACTTAAGGTAAAGTCCTGCAGTGTGGCTGCCCTGTTTTTGCTCTTCATCCAGTGGCACTATTGCTAAGTTAAGTTCCGGCTCAGTCAACAAATATCTCTCAATAAGTAAACAACCTTCTTTTGTTATAGAAATAGCAACATCTTGAAGCCAAAAGTATGTATGAAGTGGAGCTATCTCCCTTGCCCTCATCCTGATTGTTGTCTGAACCCACTTCACTGGGAGAAAATTAATCAATGACAACAAAAAAAAAAAAAAAATTTTTTTTATCAGTGTGGTGAGCTGAATCATCTGCACTCATCAGGGAACAAGACAAGCTACAGTACCAGCCCAAGGAAAATGAGGGGATGATATTTTGGCAGCAGCAAACTACCAAATGCCTAACTTTGGCACCCCARTTTGATTGACTTAGGATCATGTCACCCTCTCTTATCACTTGTATAGTAGCATTTGTTACTTCCCAGAGTTTTTTTGAGAGACACCATTACAAACAGAAGGGCTTTATATGAGTAATGAAAAAATTCATTTACTGAAGTAATATTAAGCCAAGATCTATGAAGAGAGAATCAGTACAACAGTGCCTCAAAACAGTAAACTCAACTCTCCAATAAAATACCRTATTAGAAAACAAGTAGTTTTATATCTCCATTAAGTTTTGCAGTGAAGATCTAGAAAAGTTGCAATTTATAACATGTGAGAGGTGTACTCTCATAACACCACTCAAGGCTTACCTCTCAGATTCTAAGCACCTCTAACTGAGCAATCTGGTGTAAGGAAGTGTTGTACCAAATCACACATCCTGTGCTAGAGMTATCTTCCACTAGCACCACCTTAAGTACATCCTCCCTCCTCCCCCAGGAGTCATCCTGGCATTTAGCATTTGCAGTGCAGCAGAGCAGCCACTCTTCTGCTCTGTAACCTCATATGTTATACTGATTGCTCTCATCTGTGATCTGTTCACCAGCTGCTCCTCATACAGGAGAGTGCTAAGGAAGAAGCAGAAGGTTGTGCAGTGTGTCCCCTGTAAGGGCTGCACCTAGATCTTCATGCCATGCAAGACCCTACACCCCAAAGCAGCTGGTACTGCCCTCAGTGTTCTCTGCTAACCTGGGTACCAATTGCAAAAGGGCAAAATAGGCGAGACCTATGCAAAGATGACTGCAGATAAGGCATAAATAACCCAGTGCATGTAGCAACCCTAGTGTTAGTATCCCATAGGAGTAATTATTTTGGCGGCTAAGTGGCCTGTATATGGTGATTGCTGGGTTGCCAACAGAATCCAGGGACTACAAATATTTAATTATCCTAACCTGAAGAGTTTGAGATACATGAAGAAATGCTTGAAAGTAGATCAGTGTGTGTTTATAAATTGGATAAGCCCCTCTGTAAGAATTTCACCCTCTTATCCAAGTCACTCACTGGTGTGAGGTTAGCACTGTGTGATCCGAGCCTCATCCTTTCTTACAGACCTGGTACCACAAGCCAGGCCATCAGGGCTTAGTGACCTGGCCAGCATGMCAGAACTTTAATCAGAGTTTTTTTCACGGCATCTGCTGGAAATTTTAGGACCTGAACTGAAATATTTGGAAGAGCATAGAAAATGAAATACATGGAAGAGCAGAGGGAGAATGTGAGGGGTGTAATGGCAGAGTGTTGAAAAGAAGGGTATTTGTAAGGCTAAGAAGAACTGAGGCTAATAGTCCCAGGAGTTTATGCTGGCCTAGAAGAGAAAGGAGGGACTCACTATTTCTCAAGAAAAAGGGAATGCAGAAAACAAAACCTGTAAAAGTCTCCTTAAGGATAAAACTGAAGGTCTTTTTATTTTCTTCTTTTCTAAGATAATCTGATGACTGTTTGACTCCACTCAGCAGGAGTGATTCCCAGGTCTTGCTCTAGGGAAGTAGAAACTAAAACAGGATGAGTGAAGGACAGTACCTTTATCTTAGTCAGTGGACAGATGTGCCATACTTTTCTGGACTATTTAGCTAATTCTGCTGGTGAATCTTTATCCTTTTCTCCAAATACTTCAAATTATTATCACCTGTTGTGCCTGAAATTTGTATTATACATGCTCTACTTGTTAGAAATCTGTCTGTTTGAAAAGAGTTCCACATTTTTCCTTTTCCTGAACATTTAAAATAAATACGCTATTTAAAGATAGCTGCTAGCATTTTGATCATGGATGTCTTTAAAACATTTTTAAAGATTTTTTTTTTCTTAGTTTAGTCTACTGCAAAGGCTCTGATTCTRCCTTTTGCAGTTTAAAATATAGTGATTTAAAACAAACCAAAATGATYATAGAAATTATTTTTAATCTGAAAAATCTGTGCTTTCTCCCCACAGGTAAAAATATGCAAAATTAATTCTGTGAGTTGGGATGTTCTGCACGGTAACCCCTAGTGCCTTTACTGGTACCCCAGAGACTTTTTATAAATGCACAATCTCTCTACCGTGCCTGTTGCAGTATCATTACCAATTAGTAGTTGTTAGGAGTCCAGCAACCATCTAGTCAGATAGCAAATGAGCGATGGGGGAACTGCTAAACCCTGGAAGCTTTTCACAGTTTGTTTGGAGCTGAGCCACAGCGCCACAAATGTTGCCTGCTGTGTTGTTTTGTTGAAGCTAAACTGCAAYCTCTAGGCTTTCATTAATTATTCTTAAATTTAATGGTGAAACTATGAGACTGATGATAATGGCTGAGTGTGGACAGATTCTCTACAAACTTCCCCTCGGAGCCCAGCTGAGGTTCCTCCCCTGACCCTTGTTAGCCTCCATGTTGCACAACTTGGGGTCTCCCGAGGAGAAATTGCAGATCATGCCAAGCTGTAGACTGTATAATGGCAAGGTGGGGAAATACTAATTAGGTGTCAGACTGAGACCACCAGTCTAATTTAGCTGTGAGGTCAAACTGACTGCAACCTTATCTMCAGGCTAGATACCGACAAACTGTTTCCTGAGCAACATTTTTAGAAAAGTTGCCTATTTTCTTCTGTTTGCACATAGAAAGTGGATTATAACTTTCAGATATGTGTTCYTAGCTGTTCCCTGAGCCGTTTTTGTTTGTGAACACAAAGGCATGAGTAAGGAGGCATGTATATTTCTCCTTTCTGTCAGCCCCTCAAATCCGATCACATCCAAAAGCTCAGTTCATGCTTCTYTTTTCTCTCATTTGAGATTTGGTAACAGAAACATTTGGAGAGGGTTTGTTAGCTTTGCAGCAGGAGAATATTACAACRTGTGCCTGTTGGTCTTATATAGCATACAAATAATACACTGTATGCCAACTTCTGTGGCCTGCCCATCAATTCCTGGTGATGTGTCATTTTGCTTCTGAGGCATAGCCCAAAAGGGTTTAATATTTTGCTCCTTCAGCCTGGCTRTAGCCTTCAAAGAACAAAACTTGTTCTGAGAGGATTTCTTCTTCTCACTAGCGGATCATCTTCTGCAGCTACTGTTGGTATGGGTTTCTCATTAAACCCTACCCAACCRTCTTATGTAATATAGTCTATAAAGAAAGAGCTAAAGACAATAACCAATAAGAAACYCTATATGCCCAAATAAAGAAAAACACTTTGCATATTGAAATTGTCAAGGGATTACACAAGCCCATAAATTTTAAAAGTCTAACAAGAAGAAGATTGTTTTCTTCTTCTCTTTCTCTCTCATTTTTAAAGACCTTYTCTCAAGGGGACAGGAAACCAGTTTAATTCCAATGACATAATACTGCCTAAACTGGCCATGGTTCAGTTCCTAGTAGTGACAGCACTGTAATGCTATTCCTTTTTCTCTGAACTAGGCTTGTCTAACTTAAGCTTTCACTTCAAAGATACTGAATACTTAAAAGGGAAACAAATTGTGCTGTTTACGTTTCACAAGTGTGCTCATGTTCTAATTCTAAACTATTGTAAATGAGAAAATCAGRAAAAGAAGAATATTCATGTTAACTTCTATGATAACTAGATAATGGATGACTTCTCTTTCATCATGCATAAAATCCTGAAATGACAAGGAAGAGAAATTGCACCTGTTAACTTGTGTTACAATAGAGGCCTTGAAGGGTTTCTTGCAAAAGAGTGAAGAAATGTCTAAGGACTTTTTTTTTTTTTTTTTTTTAAGCCCAAATGCTATTCAATCCAAAATTTAAAAACTTATCAAAATACTCTGATTTAAGAGTATATATATCTGGCACATGAAAAATAGGACCTTCTCATAACAGAGATCATCAGTTATTTTCCTCATGAAAGACCTCTCAATTGTTTTGAARTTCCTGACCACAACACTTTAATTTTTGATGAAAATTTATGTCTTAGGAGTTAATTATTATTTTTTCATGAACGTGCCACAGGCAGTAAACAAACATTTGCTTAGCTTTGTCAACTAGAGGTGTAGGAGGCATTGACCTTGATGCACTTTATTTCCTTTCAAGKTCAACTATCAACACTGCATTTCACGTGTATGATAGGAACAATTCTACTAATGCCACAAATGATAAAGAAAATTTCATTCTGCTTTGTTTCATTACATTTTTACCATATGCATGTCCAGCATGTATTAAAAAAAATTATAGACAATTAGTTAAAGCTACTTGGATGTTTCTCTCCTTAGATTTCCAGACAAATAAGTTGTCCAAGCTTACAAAGCAAGATACATTAAAAGTCCATGTCCATGAAGAAAGGAAAATTATAATACAAAGCATCACTTGTGTGTAGGACTTCTGAAGATGTACCTTCCATCATCAAAATCATTTATTTGCCCTTTAGATTAGATTGTCTGCTATAGTAGTATAGCATCTGGCATACTGATGAAAAACAATGAATAGGCTTCATAATTTTCATTTTATTTCAATTTCTAGTCTGTTAAACCATCTTTTGTTTACTAGAATGATTCTGTTCTTCAAAGGGGGAAGAAAAATTGTTCTGTTGACACCTAAAGAAAGGTGTGGTATCTATTTGTCATTTTAAAGTTGTAATAAAAAAAGTTGAAATACATGGTTTTAGAATTGTGAACATATTGTGAAATATCCCTTGCCTTCTGCCAAGATAATTCATGTCAAATTCAACACAGAAAATAATATATTAGAAAAAAAAGAGTCATCTCTAATTTATCCTTGTGTTTGCAGCTCGTAGAGGAGCTATATTATTCCCCAGACGATGTTCCTTGCTGTCTGAAACAGCTGTACTTATGATCACAAAAACAGAGAAGCTAGTTAGAATTTCTTTCCTGGATAAAAAGAATTCAAGAAAAAAAAATCATATATATATTTCTGCTTTTTCATTTCATTAACTTTTCTGTTGAAAAATGGGAAAGGTATGTTTTTTTTCACTAGATGCTAGTATTTATGCACTAAGTGCATCTATGTATCTATGGTAAGCAAGGATAAGCTTTCTGTGAAKGCTTGTTGAGTAAGAAAAGAAAAACTAATTTTCTGTTGGAAATGTGAAAATATATGACCAGATTTTTAGCAGCATTTATAATGATAAATGTATTTTCTTTGATTCAGAAACTCCTTCCTGACAGAATAGTAACTCAACATCTCCTTAGGTATGCTGCATCCTCCCAGCTACTGTACGTCATATTTCACATGGCTTAGGTTCACCAGGTCTCCATACACCACTACCCTTAGTCAATGCAGAAGGATTCTTGGGACTGGTCTTACGACAGTGGCATTTGGGGGAATCTCAGTTATGCAGGGCATTCACAAATGTATGTTGTGCCACTCACTGACTGCTACAAAGGGCCCATTTTTTAACTGTCAAAGAAACAGTTGTGGCATTGCRGAAACCAGAGAAAAGCTGTCAATTCTATTATTAAATTGACATTCCACTCATGCTACTTTCTGATTACAGTCCATAATAAAGTTGCCCTATTTCTTTGCCCTCTATTCAGGTCACTACCTAAAGTTTTCTCTCTTGGCTCTCCCTCAAACAGACACCAACTGCTAGAGCRTCAGATATGTAGACTCAAGAAGGGGTCTTCATTGTAGTGCATTGACAGATGTTTATAACACCTGAAGAAAAGAGGGGGACGAGGGTCCTAAAGCACTGTTGGTACACCAGGCTATTACAATGCATGGTACAAGGACAGTGACATCTCCCAGGGTATTGTCAATCAAGGAGTACTGAGATAAAGCCAGACAACAGAGACCATTGTAATCACATTGCATGGAAGGAGGTAAAAAAAAAAAAAAAAAAAAGGCATAACAAGGCTTTGTCCTGGTCTTCAGAACACAGACACATCTGTGTGTTTCTCTAACTGCTGCAAGCTAATAGGATAACATGGGTTGATCAGCCCCTCTTAGGAATTGATACAAATTGGATGGTAATTCCATTGTGATTCACAGTGTCCTGTTGTCCAGCAAGACCGTGACTGCCAAGAGGCCTTCTCAGCAAAAGGAGTTCTCACTTCCATGCCTGTTTGTTTTTAGAGTCATCTAAAAGATATAGGTTTCAGAAGCTGGGKTTTCCCAGGTAAGCTGTCTCACCATGCTTCCTGCTGGGAAGCTTCTGTGAAGATGACAGGACAACAGAGAAGCTGGCTCTCACTCTTGGGGTGTCTTGTTTAGTAAGGGCTTGTGATTGACAGATGCTAAGRAGAATGACAAGAAGATATTTTACATCTGTTTAGTGTCTTGACTGTCACCCATTCCTTCCCACAGTGGCTATTGTCATTCYTCCTATATCCAGGAATCCTACTGCTGCCAATGCAAATGTCAGACCACTGTGGAGCTATAGTGCAATGCAGCCTACATTATACAAGACATGAAAAGCAGATCAGGGTCACTGCATTGGGGAATGCAATGTTTCCAAAGTATGTTTGTTATTTCAGACCTGAGATTTTGGACCAATAATTGGGGCACTGGCTATTCTGTTGTGCATATTAAAACTGAGAGTGAATAAAATACACATGGAGCTTTTTCCACATTTTTTTCTTTTCCTTACAATTTATTTACATRTATATATATTTCACAGCCAAGCTTCAACCTTTCTTCAKTGACGGTGCAGAAATAATGCAGCATATCTACAACACTTATTATGCATAAAGAAACCTAATATTTCTGCATTCTCATAACAGCCATAGAAGAATCATTACGAGATTTGAATTTTCACGGTCTCTTTATTCACATGGAATTTGCTGACTATTAAACAGTTCTTTCTGTATCCTGAGAGAAGCAGGATATAAAATGGTGCTTAAGAAAAGCACACGTTCATGTTGGAGAAACCAGATTGTATGACTCCAAATATCAATTCCAAMAGACTAAATGGAAGCACATACTTCAAGGAGATTATTTTGTCCAATTAATTAGGGAAATTTTTTTTTTCTCTAAATCTGACCTAGCAATTTCAAATAAAGAAATAAAGTTCACAATGCAAAATCAGAAATTACCTACCCACTGAAGACTATCCAAACTATAAGAGACGTATAATTGCTTAAAATAAACACCAATTATAATGAAACCATTCAATCCTCATCACTCTGCAACCCACTCCAAGTCAAAAGACTGCGTAAATTATGAGCTCCACAGCATGTCTGGAATGTTAACAAATCTGGGCTCTGGAGCAGTGGTGGCAAGTGAACTTCAGAGTGAAGGATCCTTCATGGTGTTTTAGTCAGCTACGGAAGTACCATCGTCTCTCAAGTTAAACACATCTCTCAAGCCATTTCAACCAATTCTAAATTCAGCCCATCACTCTTCTGCAGGCAAAGTACAGAGCATGAATGTTTTACATTCTCAGTGCAAAACTCTCATTCATAAGAGAAGCACTGCACTTCCAAACTGTCCTTACCTTGCATTCATTTAAATCCTGCAAGCTCAAGCTAGCAGTGACTTGGATAACACCACCAAGGTCTTCCAAGGACTTTTTTAAACCTGAGGAGACACATCAGTATCATTTACTACAGAAGCTACTGTCAGAATTACTAGCGACAAAACCACTGAGATTCTGCATCCATGCTACCCCACTGAACGGGACAGGGTAAAGTCCAATCTGCTAGACTGGAAATCTAAAAACTACGTACCTAGCAATTAAAAGAGATGTAAAGGTGTTACAAGCATAGCAACTTTAGAAACAAATTTCACTAGGACTAAGAATCTGTTGCTTCAGATATCAYGTACATACTGGTCAGTGGAGAAGGACACTTTTCTACTCATTTCTCATATACTCATTCCTGTTCCTTTCACTCTTTCTGGGTGACTTTTTCTCGGAAGGGAAGGAAGGAATGCTACATCTCAAAATAGAGACTCCTACCTTTTTTCTCCTTTTYCTGTGGTTGTAACACTTTCTCTCCTATACTTTCTCACCTGCCTTGATCAGTTGACATAAACAAAGCCCTTGAGTACCCATAAAATAGGCACTGGATGTAACTCCATCCTCACATGAGTGACAGAACCACTACCAAAAACCCCTTTCATGTAAGCAACTGAAAAGCTATCATTCAGGCTCCAATTGCCAGTTTGAACTCCCTTCAATTATTAAAAAATGTACTAAGCAAATTCACAGTTTTGATGCCAAAAATCCACCAGACCTACAGCCCAGTCAGAGTCTAGTATAAATGCTGCTGTACAGCCTAACAGTCCCAGTATATTCTCATTGGTGTACTTCCCAAATAAGCAGAAGAAGATAAGTCCTCCTGAATTTATTTTTTAAAAGGTTGTAATGATGTAAACGTATGGCTCAGAAGCAGATTTTGTATTTTGCCCTCTAACCGCTGAGATCCACAAAGAACACCTTTGCTTTGATTTTGTTTCTCAGGTCGATAGCTTTATTTTGCCTGTAGAACAAAACTACTAACAAAGCAGAGAAAGAAGAGGCTGGCAAAATGGCATGAAATCATTAATCTAGATCWTTTCCAAACTTTTCCTCCTGCCGCTAAGTAACTAAGAACTCAATAAAATGTGCTACCAAGATGCAAACATCTTGCACACATTCAAGCATTTTCTTTATTAACTTAAGTGATAGACCTGCCCATTCAGCACACATGTTCAAATACTAGCAATCTTGACCATCTGAGCCAAAATGTAATATAAAAAACAAAGTGTTTTTCAGATGATGATGATAACATCCAACATACTGTTTCCACCATTCAAAAATGAGAAGATGGAGCAAGATTTCTACAATCTGCTGGTTCACAAGAGAGAAGAAACTATTGTGTGGGTTTGAACTCTGGTGTGTTGCCTTTAAGCATTTGGTGGTACTCACTACTGCTTAAGAAGATATTTAGAATTCCAACATGAAAGGTCTGTTTCATATTTTAAGCCCAATAAATCTTGATCACAGCTCTCAATTGAGACAGCAGTCTGGCAAAACTACATGGACAGCAGACACTTTACTGTGGCTCTTTCTCCCCACTCAGCCTCTCCCTCCCCCTCTTCCTCCAAACTGAAGTTTATTGTTGCCAGMAAAAACAAGAAACAGCATATCTGAAATTTAATCTTCCTTAAATTTGCAGAGCAAGCCTACAGAGAAGATTAACCATATAAACCGGGCATATTTTATTATTTCTCTCAGGATATGCGTCATGCCTCTTCCCCCACCCGGCGTTTTCTGTTGTTATTGATTATCGAGTTTCACCCCTCAGTGAATTCAGTCATAGCAAAGGTGGGACTGTTTTTTGGTTGATTTTTTTTTTTTAATATACCTTTTCCACAAAAATGACATCAGTCTGATTTTCTTTTCCTACAGCTGCTTCTGTGCAGATACTGTCGACAGATGAATAGRCTGGTAGCAAACAACAAGCTATTTGATGCCTAATTAAAACATAAGTTACAATGCAGTCAACAAGGGCGTTAAGAAGTGCATCTTTTGCATATACTTCAGAAAGTTACATTAGTATGGCTTTTAACACTGCCGCAAGCACCAGGCTGCTCCTAATGATGGGCCTCTAATTGCCAACCAATGCCTGCTGACAAGGATGTTGCTGGCTGAAGAATAGGTGTGTGGGGGAGGTACAACAGGATAAGTACCTCCTGACATTCTTTTTTTGAGGCTGAAGCACTACTTTAGGCCTGATGAAGCCATTGGAAATCTTCTGGAAGCCTTGGTGTATTCTGGGTAATGGGCTGTTTTATGGACTTCTCTTAACCCTGTTCCTCAGGTATGCTCTCAGTACCTAGTGTTCTTGCTGGTGAATGTCAATTCAGACTCAAAGAGTCAGAATCAGAGTGTATTATGTGAGGTTTTGATGTGCCCTCGCTCCCACTGTAGGAGGCTTCTTCAGAGGAGCTATGAGTGTGATTACAAACGCGATAGGACAATGTAGTAATGTCACAAGATTGATGAAGATGTTCCACTTGTGACAACATGATGTTAGCATTTAGTTAGGCAGATGTCTGCAATTCTTAGCAAGAAAAGGAAAGAGTGACGCATCTCAAATGTAAATGAAAATCAGTTTATATGCAGGCAAAGTTGGAAAAGTGACTGGAGTCTAACTGAATACCTTGTGCTATTACTGCTCATAGCTTCACAGCTGCTGAAGTCAGGAAAGACAACCACGAGCACCTCATTACATCTTTGATTAACACAGGACTTAGAATTGCATTGTTTAATTCTCAAATCAAAACTACAATGGTTTGTTGACTAGTAGCATCTCTCCAGATAAGAATTCGTTTTATCAGCTTAAGAGAGGGACCTAARGAGCTTAAAGTCGAAGCAGTAACGTCTTGAGCAGGAACATGTAGGTCCGAATAATTTTAATTCTGATAGAAAAAATGGCAGAATAACTACCACTGTAATGTTTGCCTCTGCTTTGCAGTACTTATATGGTGCCCATGTGCAAGTCCAAGAGAACAGGAAGAAAAATAAATCTGCTTTCAAACAAGTAAGCTTGATGTACTTTATGCCCAAGACCTCCTACAATTCTGGACTCAAAGCTTTGGTTTTACTTGCCTCATTGATTTGACAGTATAGTATGTAGCAAAAAAAATCCTAATATGCATAACTCAAGGCAATCTTTACTTGCGCTTACAGAATAATTATGGAGGCTACTTAGAAAGATTATTTGRTTGTTAGTGGAGGTTCTTCTTCAGGAAGAGGTCTCTATTCATAGCAACTATTCAGTTTATGTCACATTGAAGCTAATGAGCTTAAATGCAGTTCTCATAGTAAAAGACTCGAACACTAGATTTCACCCAGAAATTATACCTGAGACATCAGTAGAGATGTAGAAGCAGGAATGATGGAAATATTTTTAAATAAGAAAAAACAGTTAATACCAAGAACTTGGCCGCTATTTGGTTCCATCTGGATAATTCCAGTGCCATGAAGGTATTGTACTGATAGGTCAGCTCACCACCTGAGGATTAATTTTGTAACACACACAGAGGAGTTACACAAAGGAGTAATTCTGAACATTTGGTGTAAAGAAGTGGTCTGCCTTCCACCTGGCGTGACTATTCMTGTTTTTCAAGTATCCTGGGAAAGCAGGTTTGAGGGAAGATATGGAGGAGAGAAATTACGCAGAAACTGGGTAAAATCCTAAAACTGATCCTGTTAATCAGCTTCTTGCCATTGATAAATAAAATCATGAGTAGCTTTTGGGGTTTGACTGKGTTTGTTTGTTTACAATGAAACAAAGCAAAACTGAAGCTTGTTATTTCTGTTTCCTTAGCACCATTCAGAAGAAATCTAACAACTCCAACACRGTGTGGTAAATGTCATTACAGGACAAAGCAAGAGTAAAATCTGCTGAAATGCCCATTTCCATCGTCAAATCCGGATTACAAGCTATATCTTAGTAAAATCAGTGCAGAGCCACATATTTTGCTGAAACTTTTTTCTTCCCAGAGAATTGCTGCAACCATGTTAGCTTGATGGTGGGATTTTCTTTCCAAAGGCAGAAGAGAATGAAGGAAGACTAGAAATGACACTCTTTCCATGAATTTATTAATAGCTTTAACAGAATGTCTATGACTACATACCTCAGTTTGCAACTCAATTTTTTTTAAAGCTATCTGACAAAAGTARGGATTGGGAGAAATCCTCCCTGCCAGGAAAAAGACACCCTCGAGAACTTCATTTTTTGAGCAGCAGCATTCAGAAATCCTTCAAAAAACATTCTCTATAAAGCTGTTACTGTATCACGCTAGATTAAAGCGAGTCTACTAAGTCCTAGTTCTCCTTACATCTAAATCTGTCTGTGGATGACCTTCCTGATTTAATCCAGATAAGGAGCATGCTCAACATCCTTTCCTATATATTTGGTAAAAGTGACTGGAATGGAACGCAATAGCGGCACTGCCCTTATTTGTAATTTAACTGGGAGGTGTTCCTATAAATGATAAGCACAGTTCTCTCTCTCTTTTTTTTTTTTTTTTGTTATGCTTTTATGAAAAGCTCATCTAATGCACTGATATCCTGAATAGGTGTTCCATTATAAAAGACAGGGTGTTTTTGCTATTGTAATACTATTTTTTTCTGCAAAAGGTATTAAGCTTTTGAACTTAAAACTACTACGAAGAAAAAAAAAAGAGAAAAAAGGAACTAAAAATAAAGGGAAACTTCTCTTTTCTCTTAAGTTTTTTAATGGAGTCATCAGTATTTAGATGACATTTTTCAAAAAATGCACTTTTACTTTTTGGACCTTGTCTGTCAAAATKTTTAGTGATATTAGTACCTTGTCTTCTGAATCTGAAGGTCAAATAAGCAAGACCTAGTGAAATATAGTGTTAAAACATGATAGAACTATAGTGTTATGTTACTTCACAATTTCTACTATCTGGAAGAGATTTGTTAGGTCTGCTTTCAGTCTCTAGACTTTGAAGGCTTAAAATCCTTCAGAGAAAAGAGTCTCTTTGTATCCCTTTAGTCAATATTCCATCGCATTTATGACTCTGTGGCAACAAAGTGGGAATTTCAGAAAAGATGGGAGAAACAAGGCTTAAAAGAACAAGCTCAACTAAAAGCAGGCATCACTAGGAAGAGAATCATATGGTGTGATGTCCTTGAAGTTCAGCCTYTGAGTAATTCAGTGTTTACAGAATAGTTACCAGTACTGCTTGTTAATTTTTTTTTTTTCAAATACCTGACAGCACAGAATTAAAACTTCTGAAATGAAAACCAGGAAAGATCCACCTCCCAGAAGGTGGGAAGTTTCAYGCTGAGCTCAACTCTATTTAGAGCAGCCCTATAGCAGCTGACAGAAGAATAAGACTTAGCAAACTAGCGTGAATCCTCAGTGCCCACTGATGCATTCAAATACATCTAATCGAGGAATAATATAAAGATGTTACCAAATTCTTGTTATTTTCTGTCATTATGATGACAGAAGGGAGCCCCTTTATTGGACTGAAAGGATATCTCTAATTAAGTTGTTTGTGTTTAAATGACTGTTGGAATTGTGATTGCCCACATACAAAACCAAAGCTAATGTTCATTGAGGTGTGTATTTGAACTATACATGAACTATTTTAGCATCTGTTTCTAGAACAGTTTATCTGAGTACCTTTCAAAAAGTCAGTCCTTGTGATTTCTGAATTYGAAATGCAAAATCAAACTTTTCTACCAAAATCCATTCTATGACCAAAGAGGCACAGCACTGTTCCGATTTTGAGTGTCCAGGAACGTTGGGCTATGATTTATAGAAAGAGATTTATTGCATCCAGCTGGGAAACCTGAGAAGAGAGATATTCTTAATATACTTTTGTMTACTGTGTGCAATTCAGCCAGTTGAGTATATCCATGATACATGGATAACACCAAATATAAGAATAAATGTACCCATTTACAACGAGATATAGCATTTCCACTTAACATCCATTGCTGACGTAAGTTGAAATAAGGGTATAGCTGCAATCCATTGTTCATGAAGAAGAATAAGCTGCACATTGTACAAGAGAAAAACAAGTGTATTACTGATGGCAGGAGCTCTGTGACCCGACCTTCAGATTTGAACATACAGCCTACCTTGACACCATAAGCATGCTAGGAGCAGGCAGCAGCTGTGCCTAAATAACTGCAATTTGCTACAACACTGGAAGACAGAAAATATAAAAAGCTCTTCAGAAAACATCCCTAGTACCATGTCATTAAAATTGTTTATCAGTTAGTGAGTCAAGAAATTACAGCAATAAAAAGAGGTCTGTGGTGTAGGACCAAAGAACACAAGTATAKTGCAGAAGCTCAGGAGCCAGCAAGAAGACATTTTACTTCAAGCACATAACCTTGTTTTTTATCTCTCCTTTCTACCTGTAATTTAATTCCTAATTTAAGAAGAACCTTCTGCCTGGACAAATCTAACCTTGTCCCAGTATTTGCCCTCATTCTTCTTCTATTCCTTGCACACCTGTTCCAGTGCTTTCTCTKCTACTTAAAATATATCTGCTCCTGGCTGTGCAGTGCACCACAAGCTATGCTCACTTGGTGAATGCATTCCCAAGTCAAGGACAGTGTGAGTCCATTTGCCAGAAGGTCCATGGTACAGCCAAAATGTCCTATATTTTCTTTATATACTTAGCCCGATAAACACGGATGGTCTCATTTTTCTCAATCAAAATATTTTTTCAGCAAAAGAAGCAAAAAGCCTCTCCTTGTAGAATGGTACTTTTGGAGGCATTGTGTTCTGTTCAAGTTTTCCCTTTTTGTCTATGGTTAAGTGAGCCTGAAATATTTCATCTGTGTCTCTGAAAGCCAAGTTTTTAGAAAAACATTTCAAAAAGCTGGAAAATAAGACTGGACTTTYGGGTGCTCATCCATTTTACTTGAACCTTTCTGTTAACACTTTTAAACAAAGCATTTTTTGAGTCTGTTTCTCTTATGGAAAAAAAAAAAAAAAAGGCTTCAGTTATAATATCCATGGGCTTCGGGCCCAGGAGTCCAGGTGTCTTCTGGAGACATAGAGATAGAAGGCCTAATTGCCTCACTTMTGTCGGTCGGAAAACATGGTTTCTCATAGATACTTSATTGCCTCAGYTTACCATTCCTCAGAAGCTGGTATTTACCACTACTTCTCCACAACAACCRTGCAGACAAARAAAAAAAAAGGCTTTCAGCAAGATGATTTTAAACCCACCCCCCAGAAACACAAGAACAATAGATAAAACYTTGTATTTCATACATATTGAGAGCCTCAGAGTGATTTTCTTAAAGATCTGCTTGAATCCTGGGGCTGTCGAAATTAGCCAAGGCTTTCTAGTCGCTAAAAAATTCCCTTCCATATGCCGAGCGTGCACTTTGAAAACCTTGCTCATTCTTTCCTGCATCTGGCATAAATTTCAAGGGGGGAGGTGGGGCCGGCTCTGCGGTCTGCGCGAGGAGCGGCAACTTCGCAGCTGCCGTTTCCTTCCTCTGACAACGCAGAAATATCTTCAAGGAGGGAATCCCATTTAACATGCAAGTGGTAATACCAAAGATGTTTTAGCTTCTCATCCTCTTTGTGACAGTGTCCTGAAACTAAACAGCACAGCTAATGTTAGGCAGTTGGCTCCCCRCATCAAGTCTTCCTCCAGTTTCTTAACTCTTATAATGACAGAACTCAGTGTAAACTGAGTAAAAGCAAAATCTAGGCTAGCTGTTTGCAGTGAGCATTTACCCTGATGAACTTCATCGTGTCTTTGGATGTTTTTTCAGCCAGCTTTGATTTTAACACTCTAATTTACATTCTGCTAAGTGCCAAGCAGAACGTTCACAGACCAGTTTTTCACAGTGTCCTATGTACCGGCTGAACTAGTTACACGCRATGTATTCTGACAGAATGAAGAAATCATACCAGGGTCTTCACTCTGCAATATACTGTCACTAAGTGCAGTGGAAAGATTGGACAACGCTGTCTACAGAGACAAGGCAGAGGCACTGTGCACATTCAAATTTAATCATAATCCTCCAGTGAGCTTGTGCAGCTCAAAATTAAATACAGGTCACTGCTGTCAAAAATCCAAGGGATGAATTTTTGTGGAGAGAAGACAGAAAATACAAACCACGCTGAGCGCTGAGGACTTATAGTTGTAGCACTTGCAACCAACGAACTTCATCATTCTGTGGCAGGAGGGCCTTTTTTTTTTTTTTTTTGCTTATGTAATTAAAATATAAACAACATAAAGTTTACATTCAGCTGCAGACAGGCAAATATCTTTATTAACTTTAACTATACCTTGGCCTAGTTCTTACTTATGAAATTACATTAGCAGGCAGTGACAAATCACCAATATTCAGCAGATCCACGGAAACTGCTGCCCTGGGCGTTCTTGCTCTCCTGGGCTCTCTCACTCTGTATGTGGAGACACCTTAAGGTAGCTGTGCATCCACAGCAAGGTTATGAGCATCCTGTGGACACCAGGATGCCCTGTGGCTAGAGAATCCCCATGTTGGAGCCACATTGGAGCTGTGCAATGCAGAGCCTCTGCCGGGGGGATTTAGTAAAGATGWGGCATATGAGCCTGCAGCTCATTTTATCTGGTCCACACATAGCATGGCTTATCCTGAATCTCATGGAGAAAACTGTCAGTGAGGTTTAGCTGATGGGTCTGGATTAACTAAAATTCAACCAGATCTCCCTGACCAGATAAACCCTTGAGCCAAAGCGCTTTTCTGGGCATAGCTACATAAAAACAAAGGAGCAACCTCAGTCCATCTAGCTGGATTTGGCACTTTTAGGGCAGGCTCAGAGACCAAAGAGAAGCCGTAAATACTTGGTCATTGCTCGCAGGTTGCATGGGCTAGTAAACAGGTAATGGGGCCATGTCCTGGGCTCTCATTTGACCCAGTCATTTCCAGGAGGGATTGCCAGAACGCAGAGGSAGCAGGATCTGGGGCCCGGTCTGACATCCATCCCCAGAGCTGCAGTGTAACCTCTCCCTCTTTGTGCACTTGCCGACCAGCTGGGCCCAGCTGGCATCTTGCACTCATGGGATAGGGCAAACATGAATTACAGGCACTTAGACTACCTGAATTAAGCACTGATGGTCTAAGTGCTGTTTTTCCTTCTCTTTGAGCATTTTATTGCTCCGCGGGAACACAAAGAAATTTCCAATCTGACAGCTAGCCCAGCTTATCTTACAAGAGGCTGTAATTTTCAGTTTCAGTGGAAACCAGTGCCGTGCTTGTTATCTATTTAGATGGCAATGCCCATTTCTCTTTCTCGATACGGCTTTCATTCAAACAACATAAATTACACAAGCAAGTGGGTTTTAGTTCAAAACCAAAAAACTAATACAAAAGATGCATAAAGCCTCAGGCTGCCTTCATGCACAGAACAAACAACATTTTTCACGTATATTGCTTTAACACTCACTATATCTGAATTTTGGCCAGTGGAGATGTTACTATGGCTGACCATTGCTTAAATGATGAGTGACCATCTCCTGAAGAAAAAAAAAATCTTTATATAGCCATGATCAAAGTCATTCCATGCAGGGAAATATTGTCTGCTTGTGAATTGTTCAGCCTGGAGTGATCTCAGTGAGTCCTGTGCAACTCAAGATAAACATACTAATTTCTCTGTCTCTGCCGCAATAGATTATCCAAAGATAATATCTACAGAAGTTTTCCCACTTTGTCCCTTCCCGAGCTTTGTGTGCTTAGTTCTCTGGAAACTGTCCCCTGCTATTAGGAACCTGGAGTACTTTGATTTAAAATCTGTTAATTAGTATATGCAATTTCCTTTTGACTGTGCTGAAGCAAAATTAAAATACTAAATCTCTCGTCATCCCTCTGATAGTGTTCTTCACGGTCAGTCCTTGTTTAATAGGCGACTTTCATCAAAAACACCATGTAGCTGGAGCAAAAATGAGTCTTCAACATAGGGAAATATATTTTTTTGAGGAGGATTAAGGATGAGTGAAGGTTTGGTGGTAGCCTTCCCCTCACCCTTATTAACAGAAATTGAAACCCAAAGTGAAATAAACTTACATCAAAGACTTATCCCCCTCTTCTTCTCAACAATCATTGGCCCAGTTCAAAAGGGTAGAGGGGGATAGAAAAGGGGCAAAGAAAAAGAAGTAAACAAAGAATGTTTCTTGTTGATGGGTCAGCTACAGTTTTATGTAGGCTGAAAAGTAGATTGTAATCCTGTGAAACGGCAGCATACTTTTGTTCCTCTCTCCCTGCCCCCATCCTGAAAACACACATGGCTTGACAAAATGCCACTAGAACGTGCTTGAAAACAGTGATCTCATTGTGAAGGCTGAAAACTTAGGGCTCAGTATAGTTGGATGATTGAGAAGCACAACATGCTCAACAGATGTAAAAACTGTATAATTCATGACTTTCTCAAGTGGGGAATGAGCTTCCACAGCCAGTTACTAAACCGCTGCAAGTGGTGTAAAATATCCAGCGATTTCCTATGCGAGTGCATCAACTATTTCAGATATGCACATACTACTTGTGAGTTTTGGCTAGTGGTCACTAGGGTTATTTCTCTGTGTTCTGTTCTGTACTTGTTTTGGGGTATTTTAATGAGAGAGGGGAGACTTAACATTTTATCCTTGGTTTTCCCATTAAATGGCAGGAGAGGAGGGAGGTTGGAAAACAAGCAAACAAACCTTAAGCAACTTAAGTCCAGAGAAAACTTAAAAGGTRGTTGCAAACCTCAGACTTCCCACTTGTCTTAGGGAGCTGGCAGGAAAGCCAGTTTAAGCCAACTGGGTTTGTTGTTCCCTTGGGTCTGCAGTCCTGTATAGACCTCCCTGGCAGACTCTGAAATGTTGAAATACTAAACTGAGGTCCACATGATCCCTTTTCCTTTTTTCAAAGAGTTTCCATCTCACGCGCACTTCTAAACCTCAAAATCCAAGCCATTCATTTCTGAAACTTTTCTAAAAATTCCCAGATTCTGCTCCTTTAAAATTAAGCAGCTCTCCCTGCTACTGTGCATGGTTTCTGCAGGGCCTTGCAGGGGAGGGCTGCTGGTGTTTCATGCTTCCAGATCCGGCAGGCAGCTGGAAGACATCTCACCTCCTCATAGYATAAGTCCGAACATCTTCAGGGCCGCTCTAAGGTGTACCGTGCTCACTGAGGACTGTCTGCACCAACGGGATGTTATGCCTGAAAAATCAATGTAGGGTTACAGTTCTGCGTGCCAGATTGCCAGCATCTGATCAGGGGATACTCTACTAGAGAGTTAACCTGGGAAACGGAAAATCAACCCCAGCACATGAGATATTCTCAATATATGTGTGTTTTGAAAGAATATCTYTTCACAAGAGCAGCCTGAGTTAGGCAGAATTATTGCATACTCTCCACCTACTAGAGGGCAAASAAGTCTTCCCAAATTAATCTTCCTCTAATTTTGGCTTTGCAGTKCCTTCTAGACAGCTAGCCAGCCTTCACAGCTGATCACAGGTAGAAGAGGATAGAGCAAGAGTAGAAGAGGGAATAGCCTTTCTTGAGGGAATATGCAGATTCTGAAGGCAGATGCTGATTTAAGGCTTCATTTGGCACCTGTCAGAGGTTACTGTGATGTTTGTAATTGCTGTCCCCTAGCATTAGGTATCTCTGCTGTCATGTGGTAGCTGTTTACGATAGTATTTTCAGGCTAAACTTCATTCAAAACCTTCTGGCTCCTGCCCTTCCTCCCCTTCCCCCCTTACTACTTTGGGTAAAATTTCTTGTAGTCATTGCGTGCCCAAGCTGCATTATTATTTCTGGATACTTCTGAGGCTGTCCACACGTAAAAATAATAGGTTGYCCAGCTGTTACGTACCATCAAATTCTTTATTGAGCTGGAATAAATCAGCTCCCCTTCTCTCCCTCTCCCTTTTTTAAAGCTTAAGATTTGGCAGGTACTTACCCCTGAATGTGGAATGTTGAATATTGAAGTCATGCTTTGCCTTTGTTGAAAAGTTTTGGTTTCACAGAACACATATTAGAAATAATGAAAATTAAGTATGCAATTAATTTTCTTTTTCCTGGACCTTCTGGAAATAGAGCAAGGTGCATGCCTACAACTAGATATARACTTAAAATAAAAGAATGATCTCACTGACTGGCAAAGAAAATCTTTCTTTCCTGTTCTTTGGAGAATGGATTTTTGATTTGGTTTGTTTTTTGCTTCCTTGTTTGTTTTCCTTTCTCCGGTTCATTTTCCTGATGCAGTAAAAACACCCCTGGCCATTCTCCTGTTTTGATATATGTCTACCATCTCAAGAAAGTCACACATAGGATGAACCAAAATAAATGSAAGCTGAGTAAAGATGCTTAAGACTTTAAATGAAAATTGCACAGCTGTAAAAATAAATAACCTTTCTACCCATCCCTGCCTTCTGAAAGCATGAATGTGCCATATTCCTATAGGGAATGGTAGGATGGAAAAAGCTGTAGAAGTATATAATAAAGGTTGCAGAGCCCTGGCTTTCTTCCAGACTTCACAAGTCACACTGGCATATTTGTAATTTGGAGAAATCTTGGCAAAAATTATGCCCACATTTCACAAAATTTTACATTCATTTAGAAAAAGAAAATGTCATTTTGGCTTTACATTTTTATCTGATTTCAKCTTGTTAATCCATTTCCTTTATGACTAACTATTGTGTTGTAAACCTAGGAACATACATCAGAAAAAACATTTTTAAACAAAATTTTTCAGCTCTGTCAGGGTACAGCAAGAAACCCCCATTTACGTATGCTTCCACTCACGCAGATCACAGAATCACAGAATCATTAGGGTTGGAAGGGACCTCTAGAGATCATCTAGTCCAACCTTCCTGCTCCAGCAGGGACACCCAGAGCACGGGGCACAGGGTGGTGTCCAGGCAGGTTTGGAAGATCTCCAGAGAAGGAGATTCCACAGCCTCTCTGGGCAGCCTGTGCCAGGGCTCTGTCACCCTCACAGGAAAAAAGTTCCTCCTCCATGAGTTCCTCCTCATGGAACTGCCCACATTTCAATTTGTAACCATTACTCCTTGTCCTGTCCCTGGCCACTGCGGAGAACACTTTAGCCCTCTCCTCTCTACAATTGTACTTCAGGTATTTGTACATGTTGCTTAGATCCCCTCTCRGCCTTCTCTTCTCTAGGCTAAACAGGCCCAGCTCGTTTAAGCTCTCCTCATACGGTAGGTGCTCCAGTCCCTTGATCATCTTGGTCACTCATCAATGGACCCTCCCTAGAAACCCCATCTCCCTCCTGTACTGGGGAGCCCAGATCTGTACCCAATACTCCAGGTGCGGCCTCACTAGGGCTGAGCAGAGGGGCAGGATCCCCTCCCTCGACCTGCTGGCAACGCTCCTCCTGATGCAGCCAGAATCCCATTTGCCTTCTTGGTCACGAGGGCACATTGCTGCCTCATGGTTAACTTATTGTCAAMCAGGACTCCCAAATCCCTCTCCACAGAGCTGCTTTCCAGCAGGTCAGCCCCTAATATGTACTGGTGCTTGGGGTTATTCCTCCCCACGTGCAGGACCCTGCACTTGTCCTTGTTGAACCTCAGGAGCTTCCTATCTAACCAACTCTCCAACCTGTCCAGGTCCCTCTGGATGGCAGCACAGCCCTCTGGAGTGTTGGCCACTCCATCCAGTTTATTATCATCCTCAGTCTTTCTCAGGGTGCACTCTGTGCCCTCGTCCAAGTCATTGAGTCATTGATGAACAAGTTGAACAGCAYTGGGCCCAGCACTGACCCCTGGGGTACACTGCTGGCCACAGGCCTCCAACTAGACTCGGCCCCATTTATCACAGCCCTCTGGGCTCTGCCATCCAGCCAGTCCTTGGTCCACCTCATTGTCCTCACGTCCAATCCACAAAGATCGCAAGAGACTTCATGGCAACAGAGGCATTAGCTTTTAAAAATTCACCAAAACAATAAAAAAAAAAGAGTTATTTTTCTAAAACTTTGAATTTACTAGAAACATTTGTTTTGGAAGTGACTCACAAGACTAATAACATTGGTAATAGATGATATACATTATTCAAGCATCATTTTCCTAAGGGATGTATTCTCCGACTTGAAGCGACAGAAGTTCTCTGTGGCTTATCCAGTTTCAAGAGGATGAAGGATATGTAAGATGACAAAGAAAACAATATTATATGGTTGCACATGKGTGCTCAATGTGGTATCAGGGCAAGAAATGCAATCAACAGTCACAAAGGATACTTTGGCTATGCATTGTTACTGTATAAGATTAATAGGTGTACTAATATATAGCAAATCAACTGCAACTGGTGATGAAGTTGGTGAGAGACCTTCTATAGTTTCAGCATTTCTACAGTTAAGGAGGGTTTCASAGTCTGGCCACAGCTTATCCAACTTAACTCTAACAGGCTTAAGGTCTAAGACACACTAGGACAATGTATATTTTCATTGTAACCTTCACTGTGAGGGAACCTCTTTGTCAGTATATGGGCAAAATGTGGCTGCACCRAAGCCAGTGAAGTTCTTTGGTGTAGCCAAACATACGTAAGTCTTCCTTTTAATGAAAAAATGATAACCCTTTATCTCAACTTTAAGGCTCATGAACTCAAACATTGCTGAGATTGTTTTACCATAATCTCTATTTCCATAATCTCTTGACTGTGCCTCAAAACCAGGAAATATATRTATATATATGTTCTGTTTTTAAAAGAAAACTATAATAGATCAATGTTATTTTGTGTATAATGTTCCTTCTCCTGCCAAGGAGAGCTGTAGCTAAAAAATGAGAAGCCAGATCATCTATCTCCATGGAAACTCTGAGGAGGAAAGAAGTCAGTGCTGAAGGATGTATTTCATATGGCTTGCAACGGGGAGTTCACACGGGGGCATACTGAGCTTTATCAGCTTCAAACTGGGGGCTGTTACAACATCTGATTTCTACCTGAGCATTAGTTCTTTGCAATGACAAGAGGAAGAGATACTCCAAGCCACCCCAGTGGACTCTTTACCCTGCAAAACTCTCAGCAAGCCTGGGTTGACATCTGCAGTTATTTTGTGGGGCATAAAAGCACACACTGAAGGTACCAGTTCTCTAACAGCCACATTAGCGGTTCTGTTTCTGTGACTTGTGCAGTCTGAACTCGGTAGTCTGCGAAATTATCTTTGCATTTCTGCTGCAGTTCAAACCAACAGGGGTACTTGTGTTATCAGCTTCCAAATTGCTGAGGGGGAACTGGTGGCGGCGGTGACATTTCCGTTCAGGGTCACCAGTCACTCTTCCCTTCCTCAGCTGTCTTGGACCCATACCAGAATCCATCGCTTTCAAGGCTCCCTGCACAGCACAGCTTTACCTGTCAACATTCTCAGTGAGGAGAAACCTGCACAAAAATGAGGCAAAGAGGACAGCTGTTGAAATAAATTTAGCTTCTTGCTAGTTCATCTCACTTTGGAATCTGGCTTAATCTGAAAGACTTTGTCATTATTTATATTTTTCCTGTATTTATAATTATTTGTGTAAGTATCTGGTGTTTGAGGACAGGCACTTTTAAAGTAGAAAGTAAACATTGGCTCAAACATTATTCCAAAATATTCTAAATAGTAAAGTCCCTCTGAAAGTGTTTAAGTGACCTTCTTTGGCACTGCTGCAGAATGATTACCCTCTGTCCTCTTACAAAGGGAAGGGATACTTGCATACTCCAGTCAAAATAAGCAGACTGACTTGCTCAAAAAAMCCCTATTATTTAATAAAGTAAACCCAAAATAACGAACTAACTTTGATTCTTAAATAAACATCTTTAGGATTGTTATTTTAACACATCTGGGAACATGAAATAGTCTTTTCTAAGTCTGACAAGCTCCATGTCTACTAGTCCAAAATCTCCATAAGCACAAAAGAAGCCAGCTCAAATCAAATTCTTGTTTTTCCATCTTCCAGCTTGAATAATTTTAATCAAAGTGTAACTGAAATTACAGTACTTTTTAAGCAGGTGATTTAATAGGTAGTATGTAGACAGATAAARGAGAAATAGAAAATAAACCATTGGAAATTATGAATGGGAATAATTTCAAGAAGATGTGGCATCAGCTCCATAATATGGACAGAACCAACAAAAAAAGTTATTATATTGCGAGCTATTCAAATGCACAGCTCCTCTTTATTGCACTGAGTTATCAAGGATCTTCACTACTTGCTGTCCAGACCTGGCAAAAAGATAAGAAATATGATCATGGAAACCTTTTATCTAGAGAAGTCCCGTGTCTACTGAAGAAGYTGTATAAGAGAAAGATGTTGTACTACATAAACAGACTGGTCAAAATAAATAACTCTTGAACTCTCTGAGAACATCAAATATAAGTTAYTTAAAATGCTTCAATAGATCAAATACATATGGCTAGTGTTCTAGCAGTTCTTCTGACCTGACAGTACTTTAGGTAAAATGAATTTTTAGATTCATAGATCTATAACACACTCTAAATGTTAAATTTGTTGAAATTAAGTTAAAGAATTGTGTTTATAAGTTTTAAAGGCATTAAAAAAATATATAGTTCATTTGTTACATAATAGTAAATGAACTTATGGTTAATTAGAGTCCCMTAAGAAAGTCCTGACATACAGCAATGCAACGTTATATCATCATTTTAACTCTAAGCTTCCTCTATATGTAATCTGGTAGCATTACAGCGCTATGAATTCCTCGTATATTTTCATCTGTCTTTCAGACAAATGTTCCACAACTCCATCTTTTGTGACTCTCAGAAATACTGTAACCAAAATTAATCCTGAAGTTGAAAGATCATCTAACTGCTGATTTATCAAAGTGATTAAAAATGTCTTTCCAGAATGATAACTCTGTGTTAACATTTCCATTTTCTATACTAAAAAAAAAAAAAAAAAAATCTGTGTTAACATTTCCATTTTCTATACTAAAAAAAAAACAAACCTGAACTGAACTTATATTAATTGACTAAAAACAGTCAAACACCATTTCTTAATTTTCTTGATATACTCGTCTATKATAGCCATTTTATAAATACAAGTCATCTTCAACTTTTTAATTTCTCTCTTAATCTTGATGATACATTAACATTTGTTAAAGTAACAGTAAACTCTTTACTTTGTAATTCCARTCACAGAATCYCAGAATGGTTTAGGTTGGAAGGGACCTCTAGAGATCATCTAGTCCAACCCTCCTGCTCCAGCAGGGACMCCYAGAGSACGTCACACAGGGTGACATCCAGGYGGGTTTGGAAGATCTCCAGAGAAGGAGACTCCACAACCTCTCTGGGCAGCCTGTKCCAGGGCTCCATCATCCTCACAGTAAAGAAGTTCCTCCTCACCCRGAAATGGAACTGCCCATGTTTCAATTTGTAACCGTTACCCCTTGTCCTGTCSCTGACCACTACCGAGAAGAGTTTGGCCCCCTCCTCCCTACAATCATACCTTAGGAATTTGTACASATTGATTAGATCCCCTSTCAACCTTCTCTTCTCTWGGCTAAACAGGCCCAGCTCGTTCAACCTCTCCTCATAYGGCAGGTGCTCCAGTCTCTTAATCATCTTTACTGCTCATTGCCCAACCCCCTCTAGAAGCTCCACATCCCWCYTGTACTGRGKAGCCCAGAACTGCACCCAATACTCCAGGTACAGCCTCACCAGGGCTGAGTAGAGAGGCAAGGTCACCTCCCTCKMCCTGYTGGCAATGTTCGTTCTGTTGCAGGCCAGGATGCCATTTGCCTTCTTAGCCATGAGGGCACATTGCTGCCTCATGGGTAACTTGYTGTCAAACAGGACTCCCAAATCCCTCTCCATGGAGCTGCTTTCCAGCAGGTCAGCCCCTAATCTGTGCTGGTGCCTGGGGTYATTCCTCCCCAGTGGAAGACCCTGCACTTATCCYTGTTGAACCTCAGGAGGCTCCTCTCTGCTCAACTCTCCAACCTGCCTAGGTCTCTCTGAATGGTAGCACAGCCCTCTGGAGTGTTGGCCACTCCATCCAATTTGGTGTCATTTGYGAATCTGCTCACAGTGTGCTTTGTTCCCTCATCCAAGTCATTGATGAATGGGTTGAGCCATGAGGGACACCACTGGCCACARGCCTCCAACTAGACTCGGCCCTGTCTAACACAAACCTGTGGGCTCTGCCATTCAGACAGTGCTCGATCCACCTCACTGTCAGCACRTCCAATCCACACTTCCGGAGCCTTCCTATGAGGATGTTGTGGGAGACTGTGTCGAAAGCCTTGCTGAAGTCAAGGTAGACAACATCCATGGCTCTCTACTCATCCATCCAGACAGTCACCCCATCAAAAAAGGCTATCAGCTTCATCAAACACGACTTCCCCTTAGTGAAACCATGCTGACTACTCCTGATCACCTTCTCCTCCTTTATATGCCTGGAGACAGTCTCTAGGACAAGCTGCTCCATCACCTTTCCAGGGATGGAGGTGAGGCTGATGGGCGTGTAGTTTCCAGGTTCCTTCCTCTTGCCCTTTTTGAAGACTGGAGTGTTGATAGCTCTCTTCCAGTCCTCCAGCATCTGCCCTGCTCTCCAAAAAAGTAAGCCTTTTCTCTGAGAAATCACTAATTTCACATTAACTTCACAAGTCCCATATTAAGTTTGTAGAGTGGCAGTCTGGATACTATGAACAGTTTCCAGGAGTAAACCCTTGTTTTTCTAAATTGGTGTAGAGAGTTTGATGAACCTCCAAACTGGGTATTTTACTCCATACTATTTTCAATGTAAGTAAGGAATACCGTGTCAGCAATATTAAAGCACACATTATACCCTGAAGTCTTTTAGATATTTTTATAATGTTAATAAATATCTTGAGAGCTATCTCAGTTACTTTAAATCACCCAAAAAGGTTAAAAGCATTGCAGAAGGMTTTTCTTTATCCAGTAGAATTGATACACAGAAATTCTCCAGTTCATTCAGACACATGTATGGTTTGCCAAGAGGCATCAAACTTTAGAGCTCAATAAAGCAATTTTAGTCTGAATGATGTGTCCCTAGTATCACTGTAGTCTTTTCTTAGTGTGTAGGGGGGAAAAAAAATCAGTAATTCATTCAAGATGGCACTATCAGAACCTCAAACCATCTCTCTGCCTTTGTGGTTACAGTGAATCACAGAAGAAAGAAAAGAGATTTTCTTTGATGAACGTAACAAAGACTAACTGCTAGTAGAACTAGTTGTTCCTATTAAGCAGGATTTGTGAGTTTAACCAAGACTTAAGCCGATGAATCTCATATTTTCCTGTAAATTCAGTATCGTTGAAATATGAATAATTCCTGTGTGCAAGTATCATATCTCTGAATAAGAAGCAACGACTTCAACGACTTCAACTTCAATAAGAAGCAATGACTGCAGAAACTGGGATCTGAGATCTAACACAATCAAGGCACAATTGCTTCCTGTTTTTTGCCTTCTCCTATATTCACAATTCCCATTAAACTAGTCTAGGAAAAGCAGTTAGTCCTCTTTCCTTCTGCTCCCCCTCCACCCTACCTTCAGCTTTAAATCATAGTGATTGATAAAGTCACTTTTATTTTAATGAAAGGTAAGATTTTGTTTATTTTTCTGGAGTACAGTGGATGCCAGAAGCAAAATCTCTGCTTAAATTACTTTAAATATGGAGTCGAGGCAGTTTTTGATGAATTTCTTCAATTCTCAGTAGTCCCTAGGTATTCTAAAGTATGAGCCAACATGACTAAAGGTGGCAGAGACTGGCTCTTAGGGTTGGTTTAATTGCTGCTGCAGCAGGATTACCATCTAAATTTAGACATGGGCAACCAACAAAAAAATTAATGACTGGAACAAAGTGCCAAGGGCAAGGATAGTAACTTTGTCAAAATGTTTAAAGCAAAACAGTAGTTTTAGGATATTCTAGTACTTCTAAACTACATCTGTGCCCCTGATASCTGGCAAGTATTGCATAGACTTCCTTGCCAGGAGGAGTAGTTTATCTGGTTGTATAGCTGTTATGTCTACCTGGCTTAAATGCACATGCCCCACCCCACCCCTCAAAAAAACCCCGAAATAGACTCAAACCTCAGTTACTTTTCTGTTTACCTCTTTACCGTTATCACTTAGGAAATAGGAGAAACTGAATGCTGATTCGATGATATTRCAGAAATTCTTCAATAATCTTAGGTCAGAGGATAATCACCATTACCCATGGGTGCTAGGCTGACCTCATCACATAACACAGCAAGTGCTGGAAAGAAGTAAGCCCATGCAATAAAAAGCGAGGTTTGCAAGCAAGAGACCATCATTTCTTGGAGGTTGTTGCAACAGAACTGTCTTCAATGGTTACAGACGTATACTAAGAGATCTTCACWGTAAGACCATAGGTTCCAAGACCTACATTCCTTATTGACTTATACACAGCATTATCTGTAATAGATAATGTCAGTTTGGGATTCCACCATTTCTTCTCTGCAGATGAGCCAACTACAGTTACACTAATTTTCATCCGTTCTTTACAGGATTATGGATCTGGAATTAATCTGGATTTTAAACAAGCAAAATTGCACAACTTTGGAATTCCAAGAAAAGCAAACAGAACCCCAAGTTAATTCCAACCCTCAGCAATGGCTTTTAATAAAACAGTTTCTAAGGCTGTTAGACAGCCTGATAACATATAAGTTTTATTTAAGATTTAAGTCATAGAGTATTTTCTCATTTGTTATCCTCAACTCTATTCTGTGTAGAATAAAATGAAGTATCTATGTTCAAGAGAGATCATTTTTGGGTTTAGGCCAGAATTCATGCAATTAAGCAGAATCCGGCATGACAACAATGCCAAGGGACTTGGTGAGCYGGCTCAGAACTCAGGCATTCTCACTGGTGCTCTGCATGGACTTAGTCTCAGATCTGAAAAAAAMCAAGCAGTGGAGTAAACAGTTATCTTGGTAACTGTCTTCTGGAAAGAGATGGTAACAAAACTTTATTATCTTGACTAACAGAAGCCTTCTGGCTCATTTCTGGCTTTGGAGAGCACACAAATGCTGCCATGATGGAGACATGAAAAGACACTGCACAGAACAAASTTTTAACAACTTCAGGTGCTTGGCTGTCAGATTGAATTACAGCTTTTGTTAAACACAAAGTAGTTGCTTTGAGGAAGTAAAAGCTCGTAACAAGTGGAGGAATGAACAACTACTTAGGACTCCCATACTTAGGCTGATATATACTCATTTTCTGAGATTTAAGAGCACAAAGAAACTGTTAAAGAAAACCAGACTTGTCAGACAGATGAATGCTGTATTCAGTAAAGGTACAGATGTACTTTTAGAATCATATAAAATAAGAAAGTTATATATAGACTTAACTCAGGTTTTTTTCTCCTGGCCTAAAGCATGAGCCTCATAAAGGTCCAAATATTCTTGATCATACCCTTGATGATTCCCAAGAAGAGTTTCCTTGTCAGTCCAAGAGTCTGTACTTGTAAGCTTGAAAGGCAAATATCCTATTCTCAGTGGACTGCTTTAGTAAATACTGCTAAGGAAACAACAACACAAAAGTAGTAAGCTTTAAGTATGCATTTTAAAGGAAAAAAAAAGCTAACTGTAAACTGGTAAATTTCATATGAAAAGTTATTTCCAAAGTGAATTAAAAACACAGAATTATGCATTAGTTTTACTTCTGAAAGCCAAATTAGTTAGATGACATACAGATGGACCAAGTAAGGGGTGGTTCTAAAATAAACCACTTTGTCTATAATTGAATACCATTTTGATGTGCTTATGTGTTTGCATTACAGTACAGCTCACTCTTGATTCTATCAGAGCTGCCACAGATGAGGCAGTTCTATATATGTTCTTATGTTGTTTACCTGAAGCAGTGGACAGCCTTTCTATAACCTTTCTAGATGTATGGCTTCTGAGGGAATGGGGGATCCACCGAAGGAATAAAGTCTCCTTGAGGCTGCCTGGTAGGGTACAGATGAACTTACTCTCTTCCTCAAGATCTCAGTAGAGTACCGTTCCCTAGATACGTGATCCATCTGAGGAAGGAGAGCTTTGGACATTGCATTCTTTATTCAGTTGCCTGTGATTCTCTCTCATGTTTACAGGGCAAAGAGGAAGAGAGCACGGGAAAGGCCACAGAGCCTGTTTTTAAACTTGCATTGAAGGCGAATTGTGTTGTTAGTGATAACCATCACTGCAAAATTAAGTTTTAAATATATGAGAAAGGAAAAAGTTCCTTTCAAAGTCCCTTCCTGACCAAAGACTATCACCGCTGTATTTGTGCTATCCCAAAGAGTCATATTTAGAGTCAGTTTAACATAGCTAAATTTGTCATCCTTCCTCATTTTGGGCCCAGTCTTGCTGCTCAAACAGAGCAATGGAGGCATCGACCTCCAGAGGCCCCTAACTCAAAGCCTTAAGGACAATTCCCACATGCCAGAAGTACCAATCCTGATAACAGCATACAAGACCAAATCAACAGACAACCAGGGTACAGCCCAGAGAGAAACAACTCCATTTTTGCTACAATCTACTGTTGCTCAGACAGCGCCCCAGTTTGAGCTTTACCACACGGGCATCACGTGGTTGTCATAGCTGGGAATTGCACCACATTGCCACCGCAGCCATTCCTAAGGCACAGCATTCCCAACGAGCAGAGCACAGCAGATCAGAAAACAACATGGCAGTTGTTGGATGACCTGGAACACCATCTGCCCAGGCCTTAGGCCATCCTCAAGCTTGCCCTCGCTCGAAGGTGGATAGGAACACGTCACCCGAGCACTCCTAGCGCAGATGGCGGGAGCCCACTATTGTCATGGCAACACCCGCATGTCAGTGGTGCTGTTTATCTCTGGTGCTGGGCTCTGCATAGGCTCATCCAGACTGTTACCGCAGTTAAAGTTAGGTCACCATGGCACCAGACAAATGACTTTCGTAGAAAAGTGGCTAAAAGTTGGCATGCCTGTCGGCTCAACTGTTTTTACACTGGTCATTTGTTTATATTTAGAACAAAAGAAATTGGATTTATCGTGAAAGGAAATTCTGAAAACACTTCCTCTGGCCTCAAATGAAATGTGGTCGGACAAAACAAAGCCCATTTTTGCCCAAATTGTGACTTTTTCCTTTTTTGAAACAAATAAACAAATTGGGATCTAGAAAAATCAGAAAGGGATATGGAAAGGTACAATTAGAGCAAATTTGGGCTTTTTGAGCAAGCTGAAAGAAAATATTTCAATTGAAAATGCTGTCAGAAATTAAATGCATTTCCAGTAAATGCATTTGTTTTGGCAAATGAACATTTTCCGAGGGAAAATCTCCAGGGGTTTGGGCTTCTCATAAAGCAGAGTCATCTCAGTGTTTGAAGAGGACTGCTGTCCAAAAACTGTAGCTACAGCAGTACCTAGCTCTAAAAGGGAGAGAACACAGGAAATCAARGGTGGTAATGACAGAAGCAGAAACACTAGGCCAAATAAAGCTGCTACAAATGCACAGGTTTAAGCAGAATGTGTCTTGGACTGAGGAACTAATTTCAACTTCTTTAACCCCCAGACTAGAGATCCATGATAACTGGACCTTTAGGACTATGCAAAGTACTGCTGATTTTTGACCAGAATCAGTTTTGTACTGGAAGGGTCAGAAGCCATAGGTAGGAATGAAGAAGGAGAACCGTGCACCAGCTGCAAGGTCACATTTATTTGTTTCCAGCAGAATACAGCAAGAAGGGATATTCCCAAACGTACAAGTACCACCATGTGCTGCCCTTTGGTTCCATAGCTGATTTTCAAAAGCTACATGGCCGGCTGGGAAAAGGATGGTCCTGCTTCCCAATGATATCCTCTTCTGCATTAATCAGTCACTCAAAATTGTTGCCATCTTTTGCACACCACACATCCAACYATTAGGTACATTTTTGCTGACAGATGCATGGGCCTAGACCCACTGACTCTAAAATTTAATGTAGAGCACACATTCAACACCAATAGACATATTTTTATGATTTTGAAGAAAAGCTGCCTGCCTTCTCATCTTAAAGTAAATGGGATTGTTCCATATTTCCAGTATATCAGATATTTATTTCATAACAGTGGTGCATTACAATGATGTATGTTTACAATAAAAAGTGTTCAAGTGATGTATTTCCTAATTACATTCTCAAAGAATTCACATCCAACACTAGAGGCTCAGCCACCTCCCTAAAGCAATAATAGGGGCTTTCTCTAAGAGCCTAGGAGGGAAAATAAGCTCAGAAGTCAGAGAAGATTATATTTAAAATTCTTTCTAGCGGGTAAAGTGGCCTCTTAGGTGGCTCTCACATAAATGGAAAGCAGCCTGTAGGAATCCTGCCGTTAATTTTGACAGTCTTTGGATCTGTCTCTGTTCTTTCATTAAGAAACTAGAAATAAGTCTTGTCTACTCACATAATTTGAACCATACTGTAGCTATGCAAGTATAATTCACTACAGTCCAAACCTCCTATGGGGATAGAGGCATAAATTCRTATTACGTGAAGGGGACATAATCCATAACTGCATCCTCAGTGTGGTTTAGGCCAGTATAACAATATTGATCAGAAAACCACCTGCCTTCCCCCTCTCTAGCACAGTTATGCACATGGCACAACAGCTGTATGGTGGCAGCGGGGGGAAGGGGGGGTCCTTTCCCACAGCCCTTCTAATTTGTGACTATCATCCATAAGCATGCACACACAACTCTCTGGCTTAGCCTCCCTGCTAATCCAGAAAGCCAGGACATTAAAAAAAAAAAGCTATAAAATAAATGAAAAAAAAATGGCAAGTAGCCAAAATATTTATTATAGACTTGAACTGCCAATGCTGCCTCTGCCCCTGGACATGCATTGTACCCTTCGCAACAGACATCTCAGATGTATTCTCTAAAAGCACAGGAACTGCTTGGGTGTATAACAGAAGGACCGGGCGTTAAAGAGAAGACTTGCCCAGTCTGGGCCAGCTGGCTTCTAATTAAAGCCTGATTCCCAGAGGTCATTTCAAGTGCCACTCAAGGTGCTGGGTGATAAGCTTCAGCAACCCTTGGGTAGCCAGTCTTGGGTGACTCACCCCTACCATCCACTCAGTAGATTTCAATAAAGTCAATCAAAATCATTACTGATGCTCTGGAGAAGAATTTACAAGATGAAGGTCTCTGAGAAGTAGCAACGTTCATTAGGGTCTGTAGATCTTTGTTGATGAATTGAGCCATCTCAGGTATTTTGAGCAGAAACACTGGCTGGGCATGATCTGTGATATTTTTGAAGTCATTGCCTGCTTCTCTCTCCTCAGCTAAAACTCAAAGTTTTATTCTCTAAGATTTAAAGATTGTTTAGAAAGAACTACCCAAAAAATGTACACATGCYGTGCACAATCCTATAGAGCTTGCAGCAAAGCAAATTGTAGTCTGGGATGCATGAAGATGAATCAAAACATCTCTCTTTTTACAAAAAGCTTGTGGCTTTGCAGAAGTGGTCTTTTTCTTCCCTCATGGTTAAAAAGCACAGTCTCATGGTAAGAAGCACAAAAAAGAAACCACACTGATCTTTCATATGGTCAGCTGTGAGCTCAAAGCTATTTCAGCCAAAAATTCAATACCTTTGAAATGGAAGTTATTGCTGCCCATCTCCAGAAATTTGATTATGGCCTCATGCTAGATTTTATCATCAAGAGTTTCTCATCATTTCTACACCATTCAGGGGAGGAAACAAAGGAAACAAAAATCCACCAACACATAGCATCTCTGCATCTCTGAATTGTGACAAGAGCATATTCTGTATAAAATTAACGTTGAACCTCTGCTTTCAGAGCAGACCTCTGGCTGCTTCCTGACAATAAGCAGGTGCAGCTGCAGGTTATCGTAGGACCAGAAAGATAAAATCTCAAGCACTGATAATGTATCTAAAGAGCACAGAGTTAACAGTGGCCAAAACTAAGTAGGATTTTTCACCCGGACCCACTAAGGCTGGCCTTTGTCAAATTCTCTGGTGCCTCAACTACACTGTGATCAGCTGCACTCTAGGTCATCTTAACACAGTGAGTACACCTCCATGAGCAGAACCCATTCAGTCGTGCTCTGGACAAAGAGGTTACTGTTTTCCAGTAGGAGGAATACTAGGTATTTCATACTGGAAAAAAAMCAACTTCTGACATAAAAATTATCCAAATGCTATTAAATTTCCAGATATTCCCCATGAAGTAATCTCTGCCACCTAAAATGCAAATAGGTATTCAACAGATGTGAACAACCTTGTATAACATACCACACTGAAAGAAACATGTTTCCAGTGGCCAGGCATGCCAGAATCAATGCTTTATCCATGCCATCTCCGAGTCCTGTTTTGAAAGCTTCCTCACAAGRAGTCCTTGGGCATTTTAAGAGTTACACAAATCATATGACCTTGTGTTATCTTGGCCTCCCATCTCCTTGTGTTCTTCCTTTTGAATAGGTGGGGTGGTTCTTTTTTATTGTCCTTTTACTGAAAGGTGCCAGAAACCCTAGAAAGCAACACAAGGGAGAAATGTTGTCTGCTTATTTCTAAATGCAGTATGCTTATTTCTATACGCTGACCTTACATACTAAAAGTACTATACTAAAAGTATAAAAGTATATACTAAAAGACTTGTGAGATACTGTACTTGCATGTTCTCAGAATTAGTTTATTTTCTATGCAAATTTTGTTTGTTTTGTTTGTTTTTAAGGTAAAATCTTGTACCTTTGTGATATCATCATCCTTCTAGTCCACAGAGAGCAAAACCCAGCCGTTCTCAACAAACTTCAGTTTTTAATTTATGTTTTCAAACTTTCAAAAATAAAGAAGCTCCATGCAATTTAAGTGCTATTTAATGAAGACAACCAAAAGTGACCGCAGTTCAGCTTTAAGACTAATGTTGAAATATTTGAAAATATTTCTGTTTTTCTGAAGACAAATATAATTGGGAGCAGCAGGGACCTGCTTTTTTATAATTAATASTGCTATGTATAGCAGATAGAAGAAAAAAAGGCTTCTTTAGCGCATCCCTTGCCTTCTGCTATAGTATAGACTGTGTTCACTTCAGTGTCAGCCAAGTGGTTTTAATCATCCCAGTAGGACACCATCTTATGCCTAAAAGAGAAGCAGCAGTTGGAAAAGAAAAAGAGAAAAAAGAAAAATTAAAGTGAAAAAGAAAAGGAAAAAGAGAAAGAGAGAAAGATAGAGAGAGAAAGGGAGAAAGGGAAATTAAAAAAACCAGCTCTGAGCTGCCAAAGACACTGAAGTCCATCTGTTCATCCATTACTGATCACCGTCTTGCAGAAGACAAGAATCTCTACGCAGAGCAGAGGGTCGCCCTTCTCAGCATCTCAGGAGAATCTTCTCCCTTGCTTAGGCCTGTGCATGAGTACAAAATGGCTTCAGACTGCTCTTGCTCTGACCACATAAATTCTTCTTCTTCGCCTACAGCTGGGAAGTTTTAATCCTGAAATGGCAAAGATCACTGTGCATCCTTTTCTGAGTGCCACAAGGGGTTAAGCCAGAGGAAAGGAAGGGCATTGGGGTAGTTGTGATCCCCAGCACCAACTAGAGCAATACTGTTCAAGCTTCTTCAGCTTGTGACAGAGACTTGGTTGGCATTGGAGTTAAACCACATGCTATGTTCCTCCAGTCTGTTATTTTAAGTTGATTTATTTATTACTCCAGCATCGCTCATTGAAGGTGAAATGATTTCCTGTCCTGGCAAGCATTATCTGGCTAGCATATCGACACAACCTTCAGAGTAAATTTCTTCACCCTGTGCTTGCGGTGATCTTGTCTCTATTGAAACATCTGAGGCCCAAATTTGGGCTTAAACATGTGCAGCGAGAGACAAAATTTGGCTCTCCAAGTGTGAAATAGCTTAGTTGTCCACTGACTCAACATCAAAAAAAGGATCAGTCTGTTGGAAAGGATTAGTTTTCAAAACTGAAAGTAGTAAGCAGGCGAAGGGGGGTGGGAAGGCAGAAAGCATTTCATCTTTTATGCAGCCAAGTATCCATTCACAATTTCCTGTTGAAAACGCTGACAAACAAGATACAAATATTTGTCAAAATTAACCAGAAAGTATTCTTTTGTCTCTTAAATTTATCTCTCCTTTTAAACTTTCCTCACAATTTTGTTACAATTATTATAATYTAAAAACATTTGTGATACAGTTACCCTTAATTATCGCTCACAGGAAAKAATCAGGAAATGTTGTATTATATCAGTACAATACTCTCCCTTCCCTTGTATATTTTGAATTCAGAGATCTCACACAAAAAGAAAGAGTGCAGAACTTTGGCCAACTTGGGCCATGGCATTCGAAGTTTTCATGCTTATTTTCATTCTAAATATAAAAGGAGAACATCCCTAGTTTYCCATCCCTTTTAAAGAAACCCAGCCACATTGCTCAGGCCGTGAGACTCTCCTGTCTGGTTGGAGCCGAGCTGGAGGTTGTTGTGGGTGACACCCAAGCTGCCCGGGTGACCCAGGCTGCCTGCACCTGGCAGCAGCTCTCAGCCAGGAGCAGCCCCAGCCCGGGAGCACTGCGCAGTKCGCTGTGCAGGAGGCACTTCCCTGGGGCCCCATCCGAGTCCGTGCAGCAATATTCTCACAGACACCGCAGGCATATTCTTCTAAGTTTGAGGTCATTTTTCAGAAGTGCACAGGTGAAAATATACTGCATTTAGAAAGAGTAAAATGGTAGAAATCATGCTCAACAGGCACTACCTACACTGCYTGTTCAACTGCTGGAAGACACCCCGATAACACCCATGGCGTAGGAACCTGCTTTATAATACTATACCAAATCTATTATTGTCCCTTCTTCCCTCTTCTTTCAAACTCTTCACCACATGTTTTCCCTCCCCACCATAAATAGCAAAAGCAAAGCCGAGGGATTTCACTGATCGTAGTCCGAGACGAAGGTCCTGTAGCTTTAGCCCCAATTCCTGGTTACATGAAAGCAAAAGATGCCAAAGCTTTCAAGTATCTTGGCAGAAGGCTAGCTCTGTGTTACCAAGAATGCAGGCTCTGTGGTGAGTTTAATCCCTGGAATMACGCTGCAGATTTCAGTGTAATATTGCTCAGGCTGTTTGGCTATACTTTTTTTGATATCTCTACTCACTGAGCTCTTATGCTTTCCCTTAAAAATAGGCAAAAGAAGTGAGAAAAATAAGCATCCAGCTGAAAAAAAAAGAAAAAAAAAAGGTGACACTGTAGAAAATCTGAATCCTGGGAAAGAAATTAGTTCCAGTAGCTGCCCGAACACTTATGTAGCCCCAACCAGAAAGGATACATCTGCTATATCAGCAAGTTTTCGAGTAAATGCTTTATTACTGTTATTATTTTTTTTAAATTGCCATTAATTGAGTCTTTGATTGCTATGGCTCTACTAAGCTTTTTCTGTGTTATTGTTACTCTTCTGTTGCTAAAGAAATAGTGTTAGTAAAAAAGGTGGAGAAGAGGGAGGAATTGGAGTTGCACAACCCGGACATCTGATTTGGAGTTATAAGAGGAGTATTTTTTTAAGAAATATTATTTCTTTTGCCCCTTTTCTCCAAACACAGGCTTGGCATCCAAATACAAAAGTCTAGCTTAAAGTAGAGAGAAAAATGGCTTATTATTCCCATATGTTTCRGTACCTTTAAGAATAAAGGGATGGTAATGCTTATATAGAATTAAGCTTCAAACAGCTGGTATTGTGTTTGTTACTATAATCATCTGTCTAATTAGACTGGAATGTGACAAAAATGTTAAAAAAAAAAGGGGGTTGTTTTGACAGCTCAGCATTCACAGTTCCCACTAGGCCACCAATTAGAACCTGGAAAAAGGAAATAACTTGTAAAAACTAATGATCGCTCAGCAATGGAATACAGAACKATTTTGGTCATTAATTACTTTTTTCCTATAAGAAATCTGTCCCCACTTCAACTAAAGCAACTCTCTTTTGGTCACATTCATGATATATAAACAAAATTAAAAATCTCTTTGTCAGTCAGCACTTTTTTTTCCTTTTTTCCCCGATTTTGCTGCTTGGTTTCTAAATACATGCAAAACCCTTTATAAATCCTGGCATAAATCCCAGATGATATATAAAGATATTCTCATTTGCAGAAGCTTAGGATCAATCTTGAGCATTTAAGCCGGTAGTTCTATGTATATTTACATAAAAGGATCTGACTAATTCCCACATTATTCAGAGAAYGGGTTTTCAGCATGCTGATCCAAGCTCTATCTACTACTGATAGAGTCCTTCTTTCTTAGTTTCAGAGACATCTCCCATATTTAAGAAAAACATTAGACAAAACACTGCGCATCATCAGTGTTATTTAAATCCTCACGGGATGCAGGATGAGACCTCAAACATTATCCATTGAGGAAGTCAATACCAGTTGAAGACTTCATCCAGCTGCACAGAAGTCAATGGKGATTCTTTCTCTGGCTTCAGTGCAATTGGATTTGGCCTATTTCACAAAGAGAAATTAGAGGGTTTTCTTTTTTTGCCTCTGCTGTGTTTCTTTAATTATGACATTGTAGCATCCCCACCTTGTCCTTTCCGCTACCCTCTTTTAACATTTAAATTAGAAGTACATTTACATTGTACAAACACAATAGAACATGAATTGAAAAGCTCTATTTACTCCTGCTAAAATGAGATCCAAAACGCTTTCAGATCTCCATTCTGAYACTCAAGTGTGAGTTTGTTTCACAGAATTTGCTAATGCAATCTACTGTTTTGAAATTGCACAGGCAAGAAAGCCCAGTTGGCCCAGGCAATTTTAACTCTCCTGAGTTCGTCCAGCAGCTCTGCTCAACAACAGCTGCACAGTCAGTCAGAGGAAGGGTCGTGCACAGTGTTGTGAGCCTGTCATTGCAAAGCGAGATGGTTCAAGCAAGAACCCATCCTCCCATCCTGTTTAGCCCTGTCCTAGTTAAGAACAGAGATCCTGATTCAACCAAGGGCTAGTGACTAATTATAACCACATACATTACCTCTATGCTTTCCTTAAGCTTAGCTGGGCTGAACAGGAATCAATAGAAAAATAAGAATATGTGTAGTATATCTTGTAATCAAGTACCTTTGAAATAGGCCTCACGGGAATAAATACATTGATCTTTTCGTATGATTTMTCTATTTATATTTTCTACTCATTGATGCTCTAGTGTTCTCATTTTTCATGGGATTTCCTTCTCCATACTGTCATGATAAGATAACAAGAAAACATCTTTCAATACCTTGTAATGAAGATTTATAATAATGTCTTATTAAAGCTGAAAAAAGGTATTGCTGGTACTTGTAATAGCTTTTATTTAAGCTTTAGATACAAATTTTGCGTAAGAAATTAATCTCCAGGAAGATGAATGAAGCATCAAGGACAAGACCTCATCCATAAATGCAGCACCAGTTCTTCCCACTGCACCTCCTGAAAATGGAGTGGTTAAATACAGATCTTGTGCAGCTGGTTAAATCATGTTTTTGTTTGTCCTCTCCCCACTTTGCCCATTTTCTTTAAGTCCTACTGTGAAACTGCACAAAAAAGCAACATCCAGAATGATTCTGCTCTGCTATCTTTTGAAAGGCTGCAGCATTGTTAAAGGAAGAGGGTCTAAGGATCTTTTCTCTTATATATTATGAGATTATGATATTATTTTATACGTTTAAAAAAAAAAGGCAGTAATGAACAATGTTGTTCACAGAGATGACATTTTGGGGAAGGTTTGCATTTGGTGAAAACATAACCAGAGTTATGTCAGAAAGATTGTCATCTCAGTGAGTGCTAGTGCAGAGAGATGGCATCTGTGATCCACAGACTCTAGGTGAGCAATGTCAGGCCATGCCTCTACTGGAAAGTTTAACCAGCTGCAGAGCTAGGAGATATTTTCTTGGAAAGCGCTGGAAAAATTCATTGCGTGTAGGGAACTCCCTTCCTCACATTGCAGATCTAGCTTGGGGAGGTTCTCCTGCATGGTAGGCTTTTCTTGAATATCAAAGTGTCTGCAATAGCATAGATGTWTTCTACAGTGGTAAAATGAAGGTGTAAAAAGAAAAAATCCCCTCCACCACAATCGTGCACTCCCCAAGCCCTCAATACTGTAAAAGGAGGTACATGCTTTCCTGCATGTCTAGGTTCATAGTTAGTTAACTATTACCCATCCTGCTTCCTGCATGAAAGCTGCTTTTTCTCCCCTTGTTTCCCAGCCTGACTACTTTAGATGAGATCAGCTGCTCATATCCAGACCACAGACAGCTGGAGGAATTTACCCTGCTCTGAGTGAGACTTTACWTGTCCAAATGGGGAAAATAAACTCAATTTTAACTTCTTGGTTAAGAAGAGAAAGCAGTCTGCTGTAAGAGGGTACCACACAAGTCCAGTAGATAAACAGGCATCTCCAAAGCAGTTTATAAATATGAAAACCTGCACATAGTGTCTACAAATGGTTTTAYAATTTAAATTTATATAACTCTTAAAAAAAATGAAGCAAAACCTCTACAGAGAGAGTTTGCCTAACTATCTAAAGCCATTTGCTTTCACGCAGAGCTCGTAAGTTATTTTTCATGTTAACRGTTCAGAGTCACTACAAATGCTACTGCTTCTAGTATTAATTACAGAGCTACCAGTAATAGATCTCCAATTAAAGCCAATTTGACTTTTGTATGCTAATTATTCTTTTGCTTAATTGATATTAAGTCAAACTAATGAGGACATTTCACATTTAAATCACAGAAATTTCAAGCATAATCTGTTTTAGAAGAAATTAATTAGCTTGCAATTACACAGCTTTATTAATTATTGCCTTCAGGTARCAATCAAACTGCTGTCTAAACCCTGCATACTGGTTAGGGCTATAACTATCTACGCAAAAACTGTCAGAGGTAAATTCTAGATAATTCCTTCTCAGGATTTCAGTTTGCTTGTTTGGTTTAAATCTCATGTCTTCACAATGAATATCATCCTTTGCCATCTTTCACATAAAAGCCTTTTGCAACAAGACATTTGTTTAGCAGAGGCACCATAACATATTATTCCACAGTAAAAAGCCTGTCTGTATTCGCTTGTCTCCTGATCACATGGGGACCTCCCTATTCTCTGCACTCTCCTCTGATTCTGTWATATGAAGAAAGGCATTTTTTCTAACATGAAGATATGTATTCATATGCAGGAATTGACACAGAATGGGCTTTTGGTTATATCCAAAATTTAATGTAGAGCTACTTTGCGAGAACTAATAGATTACACTGATCTATTGATGTATTTAAATTTTCCTCTGCTTGCATGATGCATGAGCTTTCTATTAATGGTCTAARTTTATAACCAGAAAAACTAATATATACCACCCATAGACAGTAGATATTAGTAGATAAAATCTTAAGTCTTAAATTATGCATTTTTTAATGAACTGGTAGCCAATAGTGGAACAGCTAACTTCAGCTAGGCAGTATTTTTCCTCCAGGACTCGGACAGCAGGAGACTTTGTGTTGTCAGGTACCTCCTCAAAGACATAGTACTGTGCAGCCAGTACAATAAAATACTGCACCATTAAAGAAATAAATTCAAATACAAACTTCTTTAACAATTTCCCAGAGAAAAAGAATAAAGAAAATCCATATATAAGACTGCTCAATTGCCTCAGTGAGAAAGCTAAATGCATAAGTAATAACCTTACCTTGAAGGTTACCTCTGTAGGTAGGTAGGTTACACTGTACCTCTATACAGGAATTTCAGTCATATTTGATTAAATGAACAATTGTAAGCCATTTAGTGAGAAAGCAAATAACTTCCTTGACTTTAGGAACAAAAACATCAAAATTTTAAGATTCAGACAGATCAGTTACATTCTTTTAGCTGACTCCAGAGTTATCAGCCCTGATCAGCCCCTAGAAAACTACACATAACTACATAACGACCTGCAACAACCCTACAAAGTTATATAACCTATACAAAGTTATATAACATGAAAAAAAAAAAAGAAAAACTACTAAACTTTTCATCTTTATGAGAGACGGGCAGATGAACTGCAGCAAAACCACATCRCTTACCATCTCTTTCAGCTGGATCAGTAGTGTATCCAACTCAGGCCCCTTGGCTCTGATCTGTAACTAGTTAATTAAGCYACTCTGCTTTATCAACAGGTCGGAAACATTTATCACAAAGCATAGAGGTATTAAGCTCACAACAATCCTGAATGTAGAGACTCCTTTAACAAGAGAAAAAAAATAAACCAAACCAATCAAACAACAGAAAAAAACCTATATCCCTATATATACCAATATCCTAAAAGACAATATGCAGCAGCATACTGAGAAAGTGCAACACCTGTTATATGACCCAGTCATATGTGCACAAAAGAGCCAGTATCAACAATGACACTACTTTTGTGTTACTACTTGGTGTTAAAACRCTTTTTTTTTAATAGGACAGAAAGAATAAAGTGGAAGAACTGTTTTGCTACAAATTTGGGGAACTGCCTAGGAAGTCAGCTGACAGTGTCAAAAACAGGATCTGAAGCTGTTTTCTTGTTCTCATTTGATCTTTGAGAAGGGTAGRGTAGCAGGTTGGAGGTGCATATCTCATAGGAGCAGAGCTGCAGCCAGCCTCTAGAGATGGTTGTTTRAAGGAGCCATGCGTATCTGTTTTCTCAAGGGGCAGAGGTTAAGAACTATTTTTGGCAGCTGCAMGTTATATTTATATCCAGCAGTGTTTTCTTCACTAATTGCTTTTGGATGGCCTCAGATTTTTCTCCTCTTAAAATGTTAACTTATATTTCCCAGCTTTGTAAGTTAGTATCTCTTGTGCTACACTACTAGCTGTTTCTTTCTTAGTTTTATTTCAGGTTCTCCTGTTATTTGAGCCTGTTATACTCCTTCTCTTGGGGAGGGGCAGGGATTGCTATAGATCCACCTGCCTGGAGATCTCATTGAGTGAGTGAGGGACATATTTGGATCTGTCTGATGGGAAAAAAATCTGTTAAACCTAGAGAAAATCACTGGAAAGTGGATGGCTCTGAGGGATCAGGATAACCTTAGCTCCTGGMCAGCATTTTATATACTCTCTCTTTTCTTTTTACAGTGATAGCAATGGGTGCTAAAGGAGCAAATGTGTCAGTGAATATTTGCTTTTTTCGGCACCTCAAAGGCAGCAAYGCAGAAAGGGGAACTCCTACAGAAGCACAGCTGCCGGGGAGCAGAGACAGGGCAGTCTGATCTGACTCCTTTGCCTCACTCTGATATTGCTCACTGTGGGAGGTGATGAAGATTTGACACCCAGTAATAGAACTGTTTTTGCTGGGGAGCTTGGTTGTTGGCTTGCTAAGCATAGAAGGACTTGGTAACTAGTGCCATAAGGTTGCTGGGCCTGTTTTTTCCATCCTTCAGCCACTTCTGTAACTCCTCTGCATCAGTGTTAAGTTGGTGCAAATGAGCATAATCAGATCTTACTGGTAACATTTCCCACCCACTTTGCATGAGTGTAAATAACTATTCAAAGTTCAAGGAAATTGGGAGTATGGCCTGTTACATCCTCCTGTTAAGGCTGTAAATAGTACATGGCAAGACCTGTATATTCAGCACAAAGATGGGAGAAAATATTCTCTATGTGATTTTGCAGATCTTCGAACATTCTTTCTACAGGAGCCTAATGACTAGGCAGGTGAAAGTCAGTTTTGGTGATCATAGAGCTAAATGTTGGTACCCTTTTTAACAGAGAGCAAAATGACCAGGATTTGGCCTCTAGTCTGTGTGATCTACCTTTTTTGCACTCCTTGTAATGATAGTGCCTGTAACTTTCAGGATTTCTGCTTGTTGAGTTCTCTTGTTGAGTTCAAATGCTGCTTCCCCCAGAAACGAGAGGAAAAAAAGAATGCAGACTTCCTTTCCAAGAYTCCAGTGCTTTCCCCAGGCTAACCAAATGAGTACAACTGTAGTGGCACGACCCATTTTACCTTCATCCAAGGTGAGTGTGAAGCTGGATCTTATGAACTAGGTCGTGAATCATTTTCAAAATTGCTTTCAATGTGAGCTATTGTACAATACTTTTAATAATGGCATACTAAAACAGTGCAACTCAAACCTTATGCACTGCAAGGGTTCAGATGACTTGATGGTGGATGACAGTTSATAGTTCCTGAATGTCTTACTCTCCTATCTATAGTTTAGCTCAAGCACATTCTGTTTTCAGTTTATACAGGCAAATTATTTCAGGTAAAAACAAACACAATATGAATAARTGCCAACATGACAATATCAGCCCTGGGAGATGGAAATGATGTATGGTTCTCACTTTAGAACAGAAAAAATACACCTCCAAATGGGATTATAATGCTCAAAACTCATAATGAGAAGGACAAAAATTATATTGTTCAATGTTGTTGATGCTAATACTGAAGTAGTTAAAAAACAAAAACACAAAAACATGGAAAATTCTGAAGGAAAATGAGAAGAAAACTGATACTAAGAATGTTTTGTCATTTTAAACTGCTCATTGCTAAACAATCACAGTTATGCATGAAAGATACCTACAAATCAGTAAGAAAACTGGAGATTTGATCCAGTTTTGAAACTCATCTGTATTTCCTGAATATGTCTTGCTTGCTACCATCAAAAGTTAGTAACTCTTCTGAACACTGACAGCAGAAACACTAGAAAAGGCACACACAAGCTTCAAGTGGTGGATACATTTTTCTTCCTCCAGAAATTCTGTTTTGAAATGAAGTAGCACTAGTGTGATTGATGGACCACTGATACTCAAACCCAAAGTGGTGAAGTAATCATCTAGTCCACATGGGGAGGCTTTGAGTCATAGCTTCTGGTGTCCCTCCTAGAAAGCTCAACTTCAAATGCTTTTTCATTGGCTGCAGTTACTAACGATGGTTGATAAATTAAACTGGATTATAAAAGCAATATGTAATGACAGATACTGGAAGCAGTAGTTGCAGCCTCTGCCATGTGATATGTCAGTCACAAACTTGTGGTCAATGCGATATACCGTGACTGTCACTTATGAAGACACCTCCCATCCCCAAACCAAAAAGGTTTCACTAAGGACAAGCAAAAGCAGTATATAATTTAGTGAATTTTTCTTTCCGGAGAGCCCTTGAGTATGGCTAAGTAATGACCTTGTTTACCTCATTTAGCCCCAAGTTCTCCAAGTARGAGCTGGCCATGAGGAGTTCATATGCTCTTCTGATATCCAGCAGGGACAATGTGTCCTGTCTTTGTTTTTAGCCATCAGGCTTCTGTCAAACACACCCTGACAGCTGCAAAATTTTTGGTGGAAACAATAATTCCACTTTTCCCTTCCATCTGCCTGCAGATGGTTTAAATCTGACCCATCAAAAGGAGAAAAAAAAAAAGGAGGGGGGGAGATAATATTCCAGCTGAGATGAAATTATAGTTATTGCTGATTTCATATAAAGAAAATAACAGGTTTGAGATTTGCAAAAGAGTCCTGGCAGTGATGGATTAAATTGCACATGGGAGAACTGGAGGTTTTGACACTGACTGATCTGGGCTCTCTGCATTTCCTCTCAGAATTCTTCAAAGTAGTAAACAGTCCCATGAAGAGTAGTCAGAAATGGCTGCCATAGATGACAGCTATTTTTTCCTTTTACTAAGAAGTAGCTTTTCAAAGAATCATCGAAATACATCCCAAAATATTAGGCTGAAATAACTTCTGAAGAGGCACATTTGCAGCTTACGGATCTAATCGTCTTATTAGTGTCAGTAGTCCTATAAGCTTCTCTACGTTTCAGAACCAAAGAACAACATTGACATCAYCACCTATTTGCTAGCAGTCCTTCCTGTTACAAATGTTGTAACATGTGTGAGTTAATGTGAGTTATGAGTTTGCTTGCAAAGAATCACAGCTCTTCTAGCTGTATCACAAGGCAATTGGTTTTGGAGCTTGTTGCCCATGTGTTTGATGAGACCAGCACACACTGCCAAGTATCATAAACACAAAGCCACCAAAAGAAACTGCTTTCTGCCTAATGGTTTGAGGGTGAARGAAGAAAAGCTGTATCTTCTGTTGCAGCTGTCTCTTTAGAAGAACCCTAAGACTCTGCGATGATGAGGAGGAGAGAGAAGTTCAGCATCCTGCAGTTGCTTGTGTTTCTGCTTCTGTCTCTGTTTGGGTCATACATGTCTGAGGCCCTCTGCCTGACTAGTGTTCTGGCCTTTTTCACAACTACTAATTTCATACAAAAAGCAGCTATTTCTCCATCACAGAAAACATTGGAAAACTAACCAAACAACACAGCCACAATCAGGCAWTTTTTTTTTTAAGGCATGGCTCTAGCAAGAGCATCAAAGCCCTTACTGCCCCATCCAGGCAGGCAGCTGTTTCCAGTTGCTGTAGGGGAAAACTGATGGCCAAATATCTGCAATAAGTTGGAGCTGTAATCTGGGACAMGAGCTGATTAAGGAAGTGTTAAGGAATCTGTCACTTTTTAGAACAGGGAAATAAAGGCATTGTAATATGTCATAGGCTGCCTGAGTATCCTGTTCCCAGTGTATTGCTTTTGTGCATTAAGACAGGGGTAAATATGGGAGGTTCCTAACTGTACTAGATTTCATACTTTTATTTATTTATTTATTTATTTATTTATTTTGATTAATGCCACTGACCATTTCTGACAAGAGAAACCTAATATGGCAGGATTATGAATAAATGTCTAAATTGCTTAGGAAAGTCCAAGGAGGTACCAGTCAGGTAATAAACTCCTTACTGACAATATTTGCAAGATGCTTAAAACCACTTCCAGAAAGATTAACTCCATTCCTAGCAAGCAGATCATTAAACTTAATAATCACTGATCCCTGCATTTTGTCCTAGGAAGTAAAATCCCCTCAAGCCCCATACACAATGATTGAGACTTTGGAGGGTTTATACATGACATAAAGATTTGAAAAGAAACACTGTGCATGCTGCATGACAGGTAACCGAGCTCTGGGGGTAAGAAAGTCCCCTCATGCCTGTTTGCACAGTGTCACTGAGGGCAAGATGAAGAAGACTGTGACTGAGCAGCACGATGCTTAGGCTCTTTGCAATCACATCCCCAGGCCAGTGAAACTAATTGGGAGCAAGGAGGATAAGCAAGTTTAGGATGCACTAAGCTGCTCTATTGTCAGAGTAAATTTTTATTTATTTATTTATCTAGAAAATCTGCCAAGATGCAGCTGAATTATGCTCCTCTTCCACTYGGCCCTTTAGTCAGGTCTGTTGCTCATTCTATTTGTAGTGACTGGAACCACTAAACAGATGGGGCTTCTACTGGTGCTGCACTTTCTGACAATCTCACACCCAAGAGCAATGTCTTCTGTGAACCACAATGCAGGGTTGCTCTGCCRTGTCTCTGGATATCCAGGTTGCCAGCAGATTGGAAGAGTGCCCTTAAAGCAATGGAACTGGAAAACAAGAATAAGAGTAGAAAAACAAACAAACAAACAAATAAATAAGAAAAAAAACAGGTGGCTAGGTTGCATAAAATACTCTGCAGAACTGATGCAATCAGTAGGCAGTGCAGACCTGGTGTGTATAGAGGATGAACTACTCTGTCTGACAGGATGTTTAAAGGAAACACACTGATTAAAAAAGAGAAAAGAAAAAAAGGAACAATCTAGTATGCTGTCCTTTTTCTGAGTCACTTTCTTTTATTCTTTTGCTGGTGCTCCTGAAGTCTTCAGTGGGATCACATGTGTACATAGGCTTCAGTCCCCTGGCTAAATAGAGGACCTCAGACCGAAAAACTGATACCCTTTCCAAATCAACAAGCTCAATTCAGGATATTAAGACTCATGCATCRGTGACTAATGCTTTTGTCTGGCTAGTTAGGAAGAACTGGAAGACAGCTACGAAAGCTGTATGCTATGTGTTGTGTCTTGCRTTCCTGTTCTTGAAAAGCCAAGTTCAATCAGTCCTACAAACCCACTTCTAATGAAAAGCGATTGCTGTGTGCTGCCTTCAGGGCATCTAAGTGCTCTGTGGAAAGCAGGTTTCGCTAAAAAGCAAGAGATTCTTCACCAAGTTGAGAGAGTCTTTAGGGTATTGCACAGGCCTATCCAGCTGCCTCCCTCCTTGCCCACTGGGAATCACAGCTAAGTGATTCTCTTGGAACAGAAACAAATGCTTAAAAAAAAAAAAAGGAGAGGACAAGAGGTGGAAAAAACATTACTCAAAGCTGTTCACGTGAGCYGAGAGTACATCTCGCAGCTGCTAGCTTTGTTTTGCATACTTTACATATTTACATACACAAAATATTTCCAAACATCCCAGTGTTTATTTAGAACTCCATCAATAATGTGTCTGGTACAACAGATCCAGTGAAAATACATTCACTGGATGACACGTTCTTGCACTGGTTTTAAACTGGATCAGGACTTCAAGCCTGCTTCTGCTGAAGGCAACAACAACCCCTCACCCTACTACACCTGAATTTSCAAAGGAGAATGATCTAAGTCTACAGTCTTGAACTGGCCACCTTACAGGAAAAGCCTTCAGCCAACCAGTCTGAAGAATGAGGCAAGGCTCCTAAACCAAGGGCAGTCAGTATGTTGGAGAAAGGGATTTTTTTTGTTCGCATGACACACATGCCAATTGCCTGTGGGTGGGTGGTGGGGGTGGCATGGAAAGGGAATAACGCTGTCATAGGACAGGCTGAATAACCTTCCTCAGAGGATGCAGCAAAGTCAAAGACACTGCTCGAGACCAGAAATGGGGTGTTGTCTTCTCCCAGTGGCATATGTTGCAGCTTAAAAAAAATGTCCATGATCACTCATGTACCCATGTCATTAAAGTGGTTTCAAGTGTTATTACTGCCAATTCAGAAACAGTCATGTATGCACCTGGAGAATAATTAGGTCTTGGACTATTCTGTTTGGCATCTCCCTTCAGCATTGTCTCTGTTGTGCAGAACACAGACAAAGAACAAAAAAAACCACACCATGATGTGGAAGATCCACCTACACTGCTGATGCAAAAGTTCTTTTCTGATTGGACTCTGTAGGAGCCTCTCCCCTTCACATAGACACCAAAAAAATAAGTWCAGTGCTTGAAAGGCTTGAGAATTTCCCACTGAGAAATTGGGTTCCTCAAAGACAAATTTTCTCTTTATCCGTCTCCCCCAGAAAAGAAGAGAGTGTTATTCTTAAAAGGGAACAGATTTTGTCCAGATATAGGAATCTTTGTTGCTATATTTGTCTTCCAGTGCAGGGCTCTCCACTTGCTTGTGGGAGGAGGAAATTAGAGCTGGTGTTGTTCATAACTAAATGGGCATGAAAAACAAACCACCTCCCTTTGAACTTCAGTGCTACTATGGGCATACACATAACAAATCATTTTCAAAGCCTGTGATACCTCTGTAGACGCAATGGCCAACATCAAAACTTTATTACCCACTCATTTTCCCATAGGGATAAATCCTTGCAGATGTCCAGTTATTGTCAAGGCAAAGATGTAGATGCAAAGTCTGGCCTTTTTTTTTTTTTTTTTTTTTTCTTCCCAAAAAACCCTGTTTCTCAATTGTCTTAGAAGAAAGGAAAAGTGATGTTCTGACAGAGAAACAATTACTGGAAGGTTGCAGTATCCAACCCCCCACACCACGGTCTTCTCCCAACAGCCTCGAAGAAGAAATCAGCTAAATTAATTGGCATCCCAGCAGAATGCACAGCTCAGCTGTGAGGAATTCTCACCAGATGTCTCGATCTCCACCCAGATTGTAACGTCACAAAGGCAACATAACCCCTTGGAGTCTGAGGTCTTGCAAGGACGACTGGCCCAACCTCAGCTGAGGTATCTGGGAAGGACTGAGGTGAGCTGCYGATGGTACCCCCGGTCAGCAGGGCCCCACCAGCCCCAGCGCAGAGGCACAGCCAGCTGGCCCGCTGCCACCCTTGAGACCAGCGTGGCACATGCCAACCCTGCTCCTCACGTTTTCCTAGTCATTCTTCACGTGTCAGGCAAGCTAAATGCASTTCGCGGCTGAGGTCATCTGGATTGCTCTTGGCACGGAGAGATGCACCTCCCTCAGGCACCAACTTGCACAGTCTTTTAACTGATAAAACCCTAATCTAGATTTATCTGAATGTGAGAGATGAGATTCTCAATGGATGTAAGGACTCTAAAGCTGATTGAGTGATGCCAGATTACCTTAACTGAGCATACGGACTGACATAAATAAAATGTTAAAAACYAATGATTCCTCTTGAGCACCTGTTTCCCCTACCATATCTTCCTGATACACTGAGAGCACACAAAAATAACACTCAGGAACACCTGAAAACCAAGACATGGTGCAAGGCAATTAGAGCTCTACTCTGGTGAGAACAGTAGAAATTGCAAGGAGGAGAAAGAGCACTTCAGCTAATTCATCCCTTAATGCACTGCTATGTCTTAAAATACATTTGCTTCACTCTGGAGGCTTCTGACAGTCTTAACAGGGCTCCCATGTCTCCTCTCATAGACTAAAACACAGTGTAGCAGAGCTCACATTGAAGGACGAAATTTCCTGCAATGCTTGAGTTTTCCTTGATGCTTAATTTATACCAACTTTCTGACTAAGTCCTTCCTCTATTATTTTTGATGCCGGCCATATCCCCCTATATTTCTTTCATGTGTTATCTATCTTTATGCAATYGGTTGCTTATTTTTCAGCAGTCTCCATCTCATCTTCATCCTTCCTGTCAATGGAGATCCTTTCTCTCATGGTAGCTCCCAACCCCATTCTCTTCCAGGAAGCTTCTGGAAGCTACGTTCCTGGTCTTGCTCTCCTTACATTTCTGACTGACAGTTCTCCCCACCTCTTCCTCAAGGCATAGGAAAGAAAAACATTTGTGATGACAAGCCGAGACAAAGCGTCTTGCTGGCTGACCAGGCCTCTTGAAATGCAGCCTCCAGCAGGACGTATGGGGAAATTCCCACTCATCTCCCAATGCTCTTTAAAATAGAGTACATTCCATATGGTCAGGATCTTCAGATAATTTTGCAACTAAACTCTAACAGCTCCCTGCTGATCACATGCAAGTGGCAAAAGCTCAGTGCTTTCAAAAACTCAATGCTTGGCCAAGATTTTCCCCTACCCATGGGAACAGGCAAATGATGTATCTGTGACCAAAACCACAAAAACTTCAGCCCTCGATACAGCACATAAACATGCAAACATTTCTAATTAAAGTTATAAAATAAATTTAGCAAAGGCAAAACTGCTTCCTTTGCAGGTACAACTCAATTTGAGATATTTATCTTTCATGGAAAATTTCTACTTGATGACTGCGTACTGTCAACATTGCAAGAACCTCATAAAAGTAAAAAGAAGGTCCTGCAGTAAGAAGTGTCAGACAGTTATTCTACTAGGACTGACTGTAAAAATATCCTCTGGTATTAAGACAATGTAAGACAGTATTAAAAAAAGAAAGGCATCACAGAATCAGCTGATAGTCTCTGAAATAGAATGGTATTGTCTTCATGAGAAATCTGTTTGAAAGCCCTTTCATGCTAGATTTTCACTCTGTCCAAGTTTAGTGAAGATCCTAAAACATTTGTTTTATAATGTTTTCAACAGAAGACAAATCCTTGGCTCCAAAATTAACCTCATGAAAAAATAAAAACTCAAGATGCAGTAATTTACAAAGAGATTTATGAGTTCTTCAGTTGCATAAGAATAAAGCAAAAGCATTAACTAATTTTGAGAAATATAGACCAAACCAAGAATGCTATATAAAAATATAACAATAAAATTCACATTAAATTATTTATTCAGTAATTAAAACAGTGACACTTTTCTTTATACAAGGTTCTCCATCAGTTTTGATGAAAGGGACAAAAAGGTTGAATGGCGTTTTGAAGGAGGTGGAGTTTGAAGACAAGTGGGAGAGGAGAGGGACCCTGATTTTGACCGGTGGTTTTAAACAACAGTTACAAACACCTAGCAGGGAAAGTGCAGCATAGTTCTGCAGATACTTTGCTACGTTACTGTAAACCTCAGCTGCTACAAGCACTGGTTGTATATAGGTTCTAGTAACCTGAGCCAAAGCTTGCTGGAAACAATGCAGATTCCAATTTATTTCCATCACCGTTACATCACGACTCAGGCCACCACTTTGTGCCAGTCAACACTATGAACTGCAGTTTAGGCATTTGACACTGGTCCTGATGATCCCATTTCATGGAAGTCTTCCACGGACAGCAATGGAAGCAGGATTAAGTCTCCTGCACGTAAATGCCATTGTCAGTGACATAAGATGGTCTATCTTGAAGGCTTGAGCATCTGAGTGGGTGCATTAGGTGGCTGTGATGTTTTAATCACCCTTATCCTTAAACTATGTTAACTGGGAGGTAACAATGTTCTGCACTTGGCAGAGAATTCTAGTGAGCTGCCGCTATTCCCCTATGGTGTCACAGAGGCCACAGAGCAAGAAGAGCAAGAAGGTCACAAGCAGTGTACAGATCTAGGSCAGCTAAGACAGGTTTATAGGGATATCTTTAATTCCTCTCAGCAGCTTGGTAATCCTGTGAGAAGGGGCACATACAAACCCACCAACRCTGTCTGGTTTTAGTACCGTACCTTATGCAGTAACTGCCCAACCATCTACACACAATGCTGGACAAGATCATCTCTGCTCACAGCACTTCCAGCTCAGCCTTTGCAAGAAGATCTCCCTCCTGGTTCTCCTATGACCTGGACAGGGTTGTGACTTTGCTCAGACAACACTGCCTTAGTCTTTAAAGGAACTTTTTCTTGTATGACAACCATCAGATTGGGCCCATAGGGCTAAAAGCAGTATTTATTTATTTTTTAAATACCTTCTTGCTTTACATGGGATTTCAGTTCCAAACAACATGCATCAACTTCTTTAAAAATCCACACACAAACAATATTTATCATTCAAATACCCTTTAGAAAGCTCAAAGGCYGACATATTAAAACCAAGAAGTCAATTTAAAAWATATATATATATATTTCTAAGTTCTTAAAAGAAATACATGTTGCTGGTCCATTAATAAGGAAGAAAAAAAAAATGTACCTGAAATTGAAAGAAACTCAATCAACAAGATATGCTTGTCTGCTAAAAGGCAATATATTGCACCTCTCTACATAATTCCACCAACTGCATGGTCATCTTTTCGATACAACAAAACGAAAGTTTTGAAAACCTTTTGTACAGTAAGGAAAAATGCCATTCGCTCCTGAGGTTACAGAGAATGCAATAAACTGCCTACATGTTTTTAGATAATCAAATGAGATTTAGTGATGTTATTCAGTTTGTTTCCAAAGGACTTGCATCTGAATGCATGGGGTTGAAATCCAAGGAACTACATATATTGGTATGTGCATATGTATATTCATTTACACATACACATAAGGAATTGCAGGAGGAGGAGAGCAAGATATAAACATGAGACTGAAAGAAGAAAGGTTAAGTAGGTGCAAGTCAGTTGACAATAAGCAGAGTTTATCCTTTAAAGGATATTTTCTATCAGGAGAAGGTAGCAGATTGAAAGTACCTTGCCAATCRCTGAAGACTTTCACACTCTGTAACAGGTGTCAGATAAACTGATAGGTGAATTTGTGCCTCGTGAGAAAAGGAATCTGAACAAAGTGCATTTTACTGTTGCCAAAAGTAGCTTGTTCAGATAGCCAGAAACCAAATCTGCCGGGTGACCAGTAGCTGTTATTCCATCTGCTTGTTAGGATGAGAATGCCCAGCTCAAACRCTAAAACAAAACGAAAATTTAAAAAAATCTCCATTTCAAAAACTGCTGGTCGGGTTTAGCCTACCCAATTCTCCGAAAACAGAAGACACAAAAATTGACAACAGATTTCTCAGCATTAAGAGGAACAAAATCAAATCCTGGACAGCTTTTAAGTGTTCAGCATTAGAGTTTCCTAAAAAAAAAAAAAAAAAAAAAAAAAAAGAGAGAGAGAAATTTCCCCCACTTCTTCCCAGAAATAGTGAGAGAGTACACCATGTTTTATAGGTCTTCACAAAATGATTCATCCATTTTCTTGCGGCAGCAGAAGAATTCAACACGGACAAAAAAACGAAATAACTTCATTAGTAATGCATTAGGGCATGTGACTTCTTTATGACCCGCTTTTAAGAGCTTGTTTTTCCTATCTGTGGAAGCATGAGCAGTATTAACATTCTGCTTCATTCTCACTCCCATCAGTGTGCCATAACTGCAACGTTGCGAGTGCTCTCCTCCTCTTTCAAGAACAATACCAACCCAGCATCTGCTTCTCATAAGCACATTTGTGCATGTGTCTATATAAATGTGTGTGTGAGAGAGAGAGATCTGCTGTAAATCTGCTGAATTCAACTGAAAAGTTTGTCACAGGAAAGAATTTTTTTTTCTTTCCTGTCTTTCACATTTTAAACTCTACAAGGAGGACTACCGTTACAGACTTGAATTTTTATTTTCAGCTCACTTGTTAAGTACAGGCGAAGGTTAGTTACTAAGGAGGGAGAATATTTGACTTTCAAAGTCAATTGACTGGTGCATGAATGGCTATAGACAACTGCAGGTTTTCATTGGCACTTGTCTCCCAGAGCCTGTAGAGTTTCTTAAGCRTACTCAAATTCAGCAGTGGAAACTGGGCACGTAACAGTAGTTCTTGAGAYGGAAGAAAAAGGCAACAGATTCACCAAATACTTATCCCCTCTATCCACTAACTCAACAAAAAACCCAGAAAGGGATTCCAGTGCAAACTTTGGGCCTGGTTCTTTCCTGCCCCCTGATTTTGCTTTAACAGCTTTTGGGAAGAGAAGAACATCCTCTATCATCTGAACTCGCAAAGAGGAAGGCTAGACTTTCTAGACATAGGTGAGTTATACAGGAACTCAAACACAGTACAGCTCAAAAAAATTGCATTTTCTTTTGCTTTCCTCCCCCCAAAACCTCTCCCTCTCTGAAGTTCAGAGAGGTTGATTGACACTTTTCTCATTGCTTTCCTTGGGATGGTTTGCATCTTTGCCTTCCAGCTTTGCCAAGTCCAGGAAAAAAGAAAGAAAAAGGTTCAGACTTTTTTTTCCCCAGTATTTCTAATACTGCCAGAAATTCCTGATTTTTACCTATCTCAAGAACTCGTTCTTGAACTCGTTCTTGAGATATTTCCTGAAGTATACTCTCCTAAAGTAAACAAATTGTGGGTGCTTTTACTACCTTCCYTCCCCCATGGTTATCCCATTCCATTACTAATTCATTAGCCAAGTAAGGAAATAGCTCCACTAGAGCAGTGATAACATATAGGACTGTATTGAGACTGAATTTCCTTGACAGGAAAAAATGCTAATGACCTAAAAGATGGAAAAAATATTTAATTCCACATTCCAACATGAAAACTACAGCCCATTACTTTTCTTTTTTTTTTTTCTCCTAACAGTATTTAAGCACAGCTTATTCAGCCCTCTTGTGCTATCGCAGACTCATCACGGGGATAAGCATTTACAGGTTTTGCCAAACTGGGTTAAAATCCTGATGCCTCCAGTGCCAGTACTTCAAGCCACCTCGTGTGGCAAGGAAGAATGCTCAGCATCTCACTGGCTCAAGTTCCCAATGCCTGGAATGAAGGAATGTCAGGATAGAGGCCTGAATTTCAGCAGCTTGCACAGCCCAACTCTTCCCCCTCCCCATTCACATGGAGAACCATGTGTTCTCCACCTGACAAGCCAACATGTACAATGCTCACTGCCTTAAAACTAAAGTGTTCCTTATCAGTCATGTGGTTAGCTCTTGGTTCCCATGTAGCTGGTTTGTCTGTTAAACAGGGATGCCTGAAAACAGTGGTAGCAGAGAAATAATAGGTTATGAAAGCCCTGTGAAATATTACAGTCGGATCCTAAAACATCCATTCACTAAAGGTGCACAGAGCAGAAAGGCAACATTTCCAAGCGAAAGCTASGATGAGGCAACTTGGGCCCTGATCCTGAACTTGGCCCCACCTGAGCATGTGCTGCTGTGTGTCCCTTTGCTGAAGACAGCAGACTTGGGCATGCAGGCTGACCAGGCCCACCTATCACAGGGCTGGGCWCTTCAGGGCAATCTCACAGCCCTTATTCAGGGCTGGACCCCACTCATGCTGTCTTCAATTAGAGTCCTCATCATGCACGTGCGACCTGAGGCCCAGGCCAGAAGTGGGGTTTCCCAACAYCTTGCAGAGTGCTCGGGCCAGATGTAGCCATATGGTTTCCAAGTTCAGAATCCTACCCRGAGACAGCAGCAAAGCCCGTCTTTTGTGCACGCTGAGCACATGCAACGCCTTATGAAATGCTGGGGCATCAAGAGGCCACTAGCAAGTCTTAGGTGAGACAACCAACTTCTGAAGTCAAGAGCTGAAAACTTCAGCGCTTTCTGTGAGGTACTCAGATGACAGAAAGATCAGGCCAGTTAAAAAAGAATAAAAATTTTGTTTCCACACGTTGTAAACATTTTTTATAAAACTGGCATTTCTTTCCTGAATATTCATACTAAAAATTACCACACTTGAAATGGTTCAGCTGAAGGTCCTGTATCATGAGTTCAAATAGAAGTACACCAATATTAGTGATCACTACAGAAGAGCCTGAAACATAACCCATAAGAAATTCTGTTCATTAGCTTCAATGGATCATGGGAAAGGCCCTAACTCAGATCTCATTTAAATCCATACAAGTATTTGGTCCATTCTGAAAGAATGATTGGGTTGGAAAAGCAGTTCTTACAACCCCAGGCTTTGATCCAAGCTAAATGCATTTGCAATTATCTTACAATGAGCACAGCACAAAGCCATCTTCAGAGGCAAGAAAATAAAGACACCCTTGCTACAATCTAACACCAGCAGGAAGAAAACATTGGGATGAAACTTGAGGTGCGAATCATACTTGCTTAAGCTAGAACAAAAATATCAAAAATCTAGTAATGTGGAAACAAGCAAGGCTTAGCTCCTTTAAAAAAAAAAAAGAGAGAGATAGACATTGAGGTAACAAAACAAAAAAACCCAAAATGCACAAACACATCACAGACACCTAAACAGACATTTTATACATTTTTTTTGCCAGTGCTTCTCTGAGAGCAAGTTCTTTAAACAGAACTTAACAATTTTACATATATTTTTTAAAAAAATATGTCATCCTAAAATAGCCCATCAGTCCTTACCCAAACTTTCTGTATTTCTACAAAAATAGATGCACAAAGAGCTACAAAATACTGTATTCCTGAAAGGAGGTGCACTGTAGTCAAGGGAGAGTCTTTTTCCTGACAATTGAGACTGTTCATAAAAATATCAAGCTGAACAAAACAAAACACTGTTAAAGGAGCAGAAAGGAGTTAGGTTGACCAGCTGCAGCAGGCTCAAATGAGGAAAGAAAGAAAAGCAATTTTTTTTCTTCAACACTGTRGGACCCATAAATGGCCTTAGAAACAGAAGGCTCAATAGCAAAACCATGGTTGGCTCTTCATCTTCATAGCATGTCCTTTGCCCCAGGCAGAAGGAGTCAAGGATATCGCCCTCCCAGCTGCGGTGACTTCAGCTCTAGCTGGTCTTGAGTTATATGTGAACCTCAGAACCAAGAAGTTTCTTTGCTCTTGTCCTGATGCTGTAGACCTAGATTTCCGGAAAGAAAAAAACTAATTCAATACAGTTTCTTCCTCTTCTCTCCCCTACACAAGCAAAGTTAGAATAAACAGTTAAAAACAAACAACTTCCTCGCCACCATCTTACTATCTAAGTGGATATTAGTGACATTACTATTGCAACCAATTTCACAGTTTACATGGGACAAGCTTAAATCACACTTAAATTTTAGACTGGCTGAAGCAGTTCRGGAATACTGATAAAATCCTTGATGCGCTTCCTATTTTTGGCTTCCTTTGGAGAGGACTGAGGCATGATAAAATCCTCCAGCAAGGTCTATGTAGACATTCCAGTATGGAACAGAATCACTCTTCCTGAGAGAGGCCAACCACTGACCCCATCTCCCTTCTAAAAGGTCTGTAACACTTTAGGATCTCACRATTTCTATAGCATTTCACCTTGAAGTGAATAGAGGGAAAATGTTCCTGAAGCAAACAAGAATACCAAATAATTTCACCTAGAGTGTCAGATTTTTAGCCAAGAATGGCTAGTGCTTCCACATGGGAAAAATTAATGATTTTCAGCTTGCATTTGTTATGAGTTTCTCTAAAATTTTCCTTTATAAAATGTGAGGACTATCTAATAAATGTGGTGCTACGTTGTGGTTTTAGCATTATGGGCTTGGAACCTGCGTTATTATCTGGAATTTTTCTGCTCCAGAGGGATTCAATCTTTGATAGATTTACACCCAATAGGGCGTATACCTACAATACAGACAATAGAGCAGGAGTTGGGGATTAAACTTTCTGAAGAAGGTCCATTCTTCATCAATTATACCAAAAATAAACAGAAGTACAGATGCATATTTTAAGAGGCAGTAARGCACTTGAATGCTTTGACTTTCTGAGCTAAACAAATTAATTACATTTCATKAATTGAAGAAGCAGTGTTATACAGACGGCTTTGTTCTGCTCTATGTGTCCAGCCATATCACAGTGCACCAACAATGATGTGCTCACTACCTGATCTGTCATTAATTGAGGGCCAAATTCACCACTAATGTGAGTAGGTGCAACTACAACTGACTTCAATATTGTTGCAACTACTGTAGTCTTGTGTTCGTTCAGTTTTTAACGTGTGAAAACTCCAGATGTACTAGGCACAGATCTTCCATCATGTAAAATGATATCCAGTGGGCATCATTTTCTAACAGGCCTGATGGATTTAGACCTGACCACCAGTTCCTTGCYTTATGAGTACCATAATGATTTGCTAATGATGATCAACAATATTTCAGAGTAGGGTTACAAAACTATTAATGGTCATCTAAAAGGTGACAGCATATTAGATCTGTCCATCTGAGGATTTCTAAGCACTTTCCAAACACTTGTGGGTTCAGGACTGAACAGACAGGGCACAGAACACACAGGGTGACTTGCCCATGTCTAGAGGGAAGTTTTTCCAGATAATTTCCAGATATAGAAGTTACACTGTTCAAGGGTTAGCTCTGTAGTCTTAGTTCTTTAGCTTAACATTAGTCTTAGTTCTTTCGCTTAACATTAGTCATTTTTCTTTAGCTCAACACAGGTAAAGCCAAAGTGCAATCTGCAAACCATGTGGCAGATGAGTGAAAGTCAGACATACACAAACCGTCATGTCTGATAACACGTAGCACAAACGAGGAGAGGTACTGCATGCCAAATCCTGTTGAGTGACTTCCTGCTCTATTCCACACACTCTTGCACCTATTTCTTTGGACTAGAAGACCACTGGCACTCCCAAATTAAGGTATGGCTATAAAAAAAAATAGTCAAAAGCTCTTCACTTAGCAAATATTTCTCCCTTTTGCTCAAGAGCTACTTGCTTTCTTGGCAACATCATTCACAGAGTCACACCTCCAGTTTCCTTCAAAGCTCCCTCAAAATCAATTGGTGAAAWTTTTTACTATTCYTCTTCTGCTTACAATTAAAGAAAAAAAAAAGGCAAAAAAGAATCAGACAATAGAAACCTTTCTGTATATCAAATCATTAAAGGCACAGTGGAGTACTGAAAGCCACSAAGATGCAAAGGAAGCAGGTGAGATGTAAAAGAGTTCATGCCACTCAAATCAGCTTAAAAAGAAAAGAAAATATTTTTAGGAAGACATCTATTTGATGGCAGAGGTTAACAGAAGGGGAACAAACAGAAATAACTGTAAGATGGAAGTTTAAGGTATAGCAATTAAGCCCAAGCAGCCACTGAAAACTGTCCAATAGCTAAAGTTGCCTTAGTTACAGAACTGAATATTAAACACTTTCCATGCCTTTTCTTCATTATATTCTCATCTCCTTTATGGCAAGTATATGCAGTTCTAATATGCATCCAAGTGCAGCCACACTATAAGAGCTTTAACTTGCAGTCTGCTAATAAAACAAACATTTTTTTTTCTCTTAAAATGTCTTTAGCTTTGTTATATAACTCAGTATTTCTACACTGTTAGAACTCTCCACCTCTGAGATTCCAACATTATGGATAATTTTCATGTGTGCAGAACACAGGTTATGCAGACACACCTAACGAAAGCATCAGATTAGGACAAAGATGTAGCATGAGTAAAATACGATAGCTCTATGGAGGACAACAGGCTGTGCCCACTCAAACCTGTATTTAAGGTGACACAGTGACTCAGAGGCATTTCCAAAAGCAAACTTTTCTTCATTAGACAAGGAACTRGAGCATGACGCTTCTCTCACCTAAATTTAAATTAAACACATGCGAACCTCAATTTTCTGATAGAATTACAACCCTTGGATACACCAAGCCCCTGCTCTGCTTTTCGTGTGCTGGGCTTACAGGAAACCTCTTCTGTCACTCCCAGCACATCTGCCCAGCAGCAGGGCAGGATATCCTCCTAGCATGCTCGGCAGCAGCAGGGAAACTTACTCCACACTCCTCTCCGTGGCAGCCCGGACCCCAGAAGTGCTGCTGCATTCACCCAACCTTCCAGCAGCTCCTCCTCGGCCTTGAGGAGCCAGTGGAGAGCGTGGAGGGCCACGCTCGGCCCCTCTGGCCACAAAGTGTTGGTATTAACTTGCTTTGAGACCAAGCACTCCAGCCCTGGCAGCCCAGCACCCCAAAAGACGCTGCTTCCAAGCAAGCACAAACGTAGCAGGTTTTAATAGATTCTGATTTAGGCTGGTGCTTTCTTTAATCTCACTTGCACCCGTATGGAAGCTTCCAGAAGGGTTAATTTGCTGCACCCAGTGTTAGGATTAAGCCACATTTGAAGGAAATAAGGTAGCTAAATCCCTACTCATCCCTCTAAACCTGAACCATGTAAGTGTAAGCAGATGTGCAAGACAGATCAATACTTTATTAGCTCCACAAATCGCAATACACTCATGTCCCATGAAAGAGAAATCTCTAAACTCTGGCCTGTATGAAAGGAGACCCCCCCACACTCCCTTAACCTTTGAAGTGATGCAGCATCATCTATTCCTGAGACCAAATATTTGGCTTAGCATGGCAGGGATGCAACAATGTAACTGGAAGCGGGTACGGTTACAGCCAGCCTGCTGGTGATCAACACTGTCATTGCGTGTAATTCAGCGTGAGGAATTCTGCAAATGYTTCCATAATCGCATGTGACAGCGGCAAAAGAAATGTGACTCACAGTACGTAAGAGGAAAAAAAGAAGCATCCCTCGCATATCTGAAGTGCTCTGAAAAGCCACGACCAGAGGTACAAGAAATGAGTTTTCTTATATTAGTCACATAAAGCTCACGGAACRTGATATACTGATAAAGCCAGAGGCTGATGTCTTTATTCCCCAGGAAGATATGAGCAAAAGCTTTCAGATCTGAAGTTTTTCTGGCCACCACATCCCTGCCCAGCTCTGGAGAGAGAAAGCCAGCACATTCCTGCAGGCCYTTCAGTTTATGCCTCTCCGCCAAGATTGCCACGCCACATTAGAGTCAAAAGTAATGAAATTCTGTGTGGAGACTAGTGATATTCACTATATGCGCAGAGCAATAATGGACACAGAACAATAAAAACACACAGCAGGCTAAACCTGAACAGATAACGCCAAAGGCAAGTTCCTCCAGGCCTGTTCCTTCGGCAGCCACCCCTCTCCCGTCCAGGTAATCCRCACAGTCCCCAGATAAACGTCACTTGAGGGTGCATACAGCATCCTGGGGTGAATAAACTCGCCATTCTCGGCAGGTTTTATCACCTGAGTGCTTGTGCTAAATCTGCCAAGCTTGGGAGGGCTAAGTGGGGAGCTCGAGCAGGCGCTTCAGTGAGCCTCTGCTTCAGGACAGCAAGAGCACACAAAGAGGGAGAGCCAGGAAGGGTAGGGGAGCACATGGCCATAATGCCACCGGCCACCATGAAACACAACGGTTTCACTGCATCCAGCCTCAAACATGACGCTTCAACATGCAGCACATACAGCCACACAGCACTACACTGTAGYACCTTATAAGCAGCAAATTATATAATGTTTGTTGCTTGCCCTCTTGTTTCCAAAGGCTTAGGTGCCAAACTAGAGCAGCCTGATAAATCCATGGTGTTGCGTGTCAGTGCATGGTCACTTTGAAGAGTCAGAAACAAGCAAGCCATAGGTTGGCTGGGATCTTATGTTTTCATCATCGTTCGTTGTTTTTCCTCTCTCTTCCCTCAACAGGAACTCATGGAATAAAGCCTACATCAGTCACTGGCAAGAAGTTATAGCCCATGTCTCCTCCTTCACTGCCTSCTCCCCACCTTCAGTAGACAACAATGAGGCATGCAAGCTACTACTAAGCACTGCCAGTCAGGGTCCMTGACTAAATTAGCATCCAACTGCGCCCCTCCTCAGAAATTTTCATATGGAGGACATAGCGCAAAGCAAAGRCTGTATCAGCCTTATCAGGCTACAATGCTGAGGCTAGTAATTTATTTTGAGATCTATTGCTCTTTAAAAAGAGACAAAAAAAAAAAAAGAGTTAAAATACTTTTTTTACTAGAAGTTTAGAAGTTTTAGAAGTTATTAGAATTTATTAGAAGTTTTTTATTAAAAGAAGCAGCAAGCAAGCTTATTTGTCCAGCACTGAAACAACTCACAACCCAGGCAAGACTCATAGCCTAGTCATGTAGTGGTTCTTTCTGACCAACAATCCCGTTACACAATTTCCTGCTCCATCCCCAGAAAGGCAAGGCAAATATGAGAGCTCTGGCATTGAACTGCTGGGGTTACTGTCAAACCAGCGGGCTGGACCCATCTATCAGCACTGATGGCATAACAAAGTAACGCCCTTCCATTACAGAACTTGTCAGAAGAACAAAACTTTGGTTTCCAATCTTGGCAGGCTATCATTTTATACCCAAAAGCATAAAGTGTAATTCCTCTTGTATCATCTGCACAGCTGGAGTTGTTAATAGATAAAAAAAAAATCCAATATTATGAACTTTACTATGTTTTTTCTTAATTTTTCGAGGCAGCAAATGGCGTAGCATTTAGAAGAGATTAATGCTTCCCAGCTGCCATTCCAGAGATGAGATATCTGTACTGGACTAGTTTAGTTAGAACTGGGTTCTAGGTTCATATWATTTCATATTCAAGAAACAGTATTTTTTCTTCATTTATTCTTTTCTCCCCTACATACAGGGTAAGCATGTGACTCTCACAAATGGAAGTCAGTGAGAGCGATCAAGAAGATAGACAAATGTAAAGTAACAAAAAGGGGTTAAGAAGTAATAAACTCCAAGAATTGCTGCTGGTCAGATAAATACCAAGCAGAAACAGGAGCTTTAGGATTGACACATTGGAAAAAAAACAGTCACCCATGACCTGTACAAAGAACTCTATAAATAGTGAGAGTTGCTAGATTATTCCTAGCACCACATAGTAAGACAACGGCCTGCAAGTCAAAACCTGGCTATAATATTACAGATAYAGTTTGTGGAGGCTGTCATAGGGCTACAGAGATCACAGTAAAATGAATCTAATTTAGAAACATCTGCCTAGAGCCTACAGAGTGAATATCACTTTGATAGCAAGCACAGCTTAACCAGTATCTCTAGTCTCTCTAAATAACATCTGGGTATAAGACAGGAGGGATTTGCTGATCTGTTCAAATTTAGAGAAATAGGATGAAACCTTGTTATTAGCCCAGTCCTCACTGAAGCTATATTTTGGTGAATGCATATATGAACTAGCTGAACAAGTGGGAAACTTCCACATGGAAGTTTAATTAACCATTTCCCACAAGATTCAAGCCACAAAGACACATTATGTCACAATCCATTTGGCTTGATGAGGCTACAACACAATCGGCTTGGGGCCAAGCAAGACCAAGGTCTCTCAACAGAAGGCAGCAAGAATTGGACATTTCACAATTCTTGTCTTTCCTGACAGCATTTTCAGGAGGAATCAGAATCACAGAATGCTTAAGGTTGGAAGGGACCTYYAGAGGTCATCTAGTCCAACCCCCCTGCACACGCAGGGTCTCCTGCAGCATGTGGCACAGGGTGGCATCCAAGCRGGTTTKGAAGATCTCCAGAGAAGGAGACTCCACCACCTCTCTGGGCAGCCTGTTCCAGTGCTTTGTCACCTTCACTGTTAAGAAATTCTTTCTCAAGTTCCTGTGGAACTTTTGGAGCTTCAATTTTTGGCCATTTCCCCTAGTTCTRTTGCTGGCTATCACTGAGAAGAGGCYRGCMCCMTCCTCCTCRCTCCCTCCCTTGAGGTACTTATACACACTGATGAGGTCCCCTCTCAGTCTTCTCTTCTCCAGGCTGAASAGGCCCAGCTCTCTCAGCCTTTGCTCGTAGGGCAGATGTTCCARGCCCCTGATCATCCTCATAGCCCTGAATACACCCGAAGAGAGAATCTCATCTGTTAATGTATTTGGAGAAAGCTCTGAGGACAAACRCTACTTCAACTACAGACAGACCACTTCTTTGCTCAAATATGTCCCGTTAAAACAAGTCAGAGACACAATCAAATCATCTTACCTGTGTCAAACCCAAAACTTGGCACAATGTCCACCGTCCCATGAAAGGCTCCAGCCCATGCTGAGGTAGCGCTGGTGACAGCAGCGGGATCTGTCTTTGTCACGTCACACTGGGGAGCGGGAATCCTGGCTGCACGTACTGAAGGCATCAGCAGGGACCCATACCGTGGGTCGCGGTGCGAGCTGGGATGGTGATGGTGCATGTGTGGATGAGGGTGATGGCGATGCATGTATACGTCATGCATGTGCGCATACGAAGGGCTCACCTGAGATGCTAAAGGATAATGCCAGGATTCGGATGGAGCAGGGGGAGGAGGTGGGGCAGTCTGGTGAAGGCTGTGTCCTGGCCAGCTGCTGGGATCTGGTGTCGGGAAGGTGCCGGGTGCAGTAACGGGGAAATCGGGGTGTACTCCACTTAAGCATGGTGGAGGGGGAGGCTGATAAGAGCTGGTCCAAAATGAAGTTGGGAAACTGCTCCTTTGGCTTGAAATCGTTGAGCTTTCTGGTGGAAAAGAGAGGGGAGAAATGAAGTATGAATGAAGGTGAACAACATATTTGAATGAAGAAAGAGGAACAATAAAAAAGAAAGGATTGTCCGTCCTKTCAAATTCATAACTTAAGCTTCCTCAGTAATTCCAGTAGGAAGATCCTACCTCTCCACCTAGAACTACCATTTAGAAAACAGAATACACATTTTAGAGAGGCAGCTGTCTTGASTATAAATGCTTCTGAGGACAGCCAGCCAGCTCATACTGCAGAGTGTGAGAGACATTAATGGGAGAACACTAGATCTCTTCAAACTAGCTGTAGGCTTTGATGGGGCAGGGATCATATCTAACACATCTTAAACTAGTCCCTTATAGAATGTATCATGTTGCCCTGAAGTATCAGGCAAACTGACCCATMTACGTACCTTAAAGAAGACTTTGTCTGGAATAAAAGCTTTGCTGCTTCCTATGAGCTGGRGCTCAACTTTTATTTAAATGGATTCCAATACCTCTACATTATGAAATTACATTCTAAAAATTCCTCTTCTGAAGGAGTGGTTWGTGCTTTTGATGTGTAGGAAAGTATTAGCATCTTCACTCTCACATTTCTCTTGCCAGCTGATGTTTGAAAGTACTGCTTCATGCAATATGTCTCAGCTCAAACAGCTTTTTTATTTTTTAGTCAAAGATAGAAACAAAAAAATGTGGGACTTTACCTCTGATGAAAGAGCAAAGTCATAAAAATGGCCTATGGAGAAATAAAGCCAGGGAAGTTTAATACTTGACAAGGCAAGGAATCCTCTGTTCCTCACATAACATTTACAAAAATATTTATATCWTTTTTTTTTAAATGACCTTTTGTTTTACTTTGTTTAACAAGCAACTGGAATGAAACTTAGGTGAAGACTTCATTGAGAATAAACAGATTCTTCAAACACTCCTGCCTCTGAACTTTGCTTACTTTAAACAAAAATATTTTGGAAACATAAAAACTGTAAAAGTTTTTTCTCTGGCTGCATCGTTAGGACACTTGTGTGTCTATTTCAGAATCCATTAAAACAATAGAGATTTTTTTTCCATGCATCACTTGTCTTTGATTTAGGCAGTTTATTGAGCTTGATTAACTTCTAGGATTGGAAGTGTCTTCAGGAAACACATTCCAGACAAAAGTAGAAAAGTTATCTTCAGGCTAAACTGCTTCCAACAGGGCTGAAGGGTTATCTAGCAAGTTGGGCTTCAATGTGGTTTTCTTGCAAAGGTTACCTTTTTTTTAAAAGTAGTATTTCTATTGTAATTTATATTTGAGGACTGCAGAGAGCTTCAGGYGTACAACAGAGCCTCAACATCCCTCTGAAAGTGGCAGAGTTCCTTCTATGTAAATTTTTCCTTGTTACAAGTGATTAGGCTGAACTACAGAGTGCACATACATGGCATGGAGTGTTGCTGGAGTGTTTGGGGTGACAAAATGACCAAACAAATGAAAAAGAAAACAAAATGAAACAAACAAACAAAGAAAAAACAACAACAACAAAAAATCTCAAGTTGCTTCATGTCCAGTTTGGCATTTTCCACTTAAAAGAAACACAGCTTGACAATCCATTGCCACTATTCTGCAAAACTCATCTCTATACCTGAGAGTTTTTGCAAGTTCTCTGGTTGTTAACAGCATGGAAAAGCCTTAAACAGAAACCATCTCACATCAGAAAAAAAAAAGTACAGAAAACCACAGAGCATCTGCATGGTGAGWATAGTAGGAGAGAGGGCTTTAAACCACTAGATTTGCCATCATGAATTCATGCCAGATTGTATATCAGCTTGGCTTTACCAGTCATTCAGTAGGATTAGRCCATACAAACTGGGTTTGGTCTGCTCAGTTTATTTTGAACCCGTGCCCATTTCACAGCACCCATTACCAGTGTGAGAAATTGCCACACACCAGCCCCAGTGAAATACCAGTGAGCAAAAAGTTTATCTGCAGGGGAAGCAGCCAATCTGACTGGTTAAGGTGAAGTCACATCACTGGGCATACAAAGTTCATTTGTGTTATGGGAATGGGCAATAARCCTTCATCCATCCAGAGGTTGGAGACTATGGACCATTAGGTGTGCAACAACATCAACAAAAACTGTCTCTGCGTAGAATCACAACCCTAAACTACTATAACATTCACATCATCTCTGAAGGTGCTCCTTTCAGCTCTACCTTTCAAACAGCGAGTAAAGCCAATTGCCTTTACAAATACTGCCATGTCAGAAGCCTGTCCTCTGAATAACACACAAGAAGCACCATTTTCTTGATAAAGAAAATTGAATAGCTGCCACTGGCTTCTGGGAGGGGGKAGGAAAATGCAGCAAGAGCTGTTTGTCAAGGGAGACACTACAGCTACCCCAATTTCCTATTCTAAGTACAGAGAGGCAGGGGGATGGCAGTATCTCCTATACCGTGAAGTGGTGACTTATGAAAATGTTAATGGTGTCTGGCCAACATGCACTGAAAACATGCCAAAGCCCACAYGCTATAAAGATGACAATGTATGGAATTTTCTGTAGTACAATGATACTTTTCAGTAAAGTGGGAGKGAGGGTGAGCAGGGAAATAAAAACTTTCAACTAGGAAAACCCTTTTGATAAAAACACCACTAAGATAATATTGAATTTGAAGTATAGCCCCTGCAAAAGACTTCAGTCCCAAAATACAATAAAAAAACCCACAACTTCATCTTTATGATGAAATTACAGTTTGTTTTTCCATCATGATAATTACCCAAAAAAAAAAAAATTTTGAAAAAAACAGAAAATATTGTTATCTTTCCTTTCATGGTAGAGAGAATGCAATGAACTGAATAGCCAGTCCATTTCGACTCCCTTCCCACTTAAATTTGTATCTTCCCGAAAAGCTATTGCCAGTGCAAAGCCTCATTTTTTAATTGATCCTCGAGTAATTTGTTGACAAAAATTCAGGCCACCCATGAAGGTCAGTCACTGAAAGATCCCCAAGCTAACRGTATTTTAATATCTTCAAGTAAGGGGATAGAAATTCATATGCACCTACTGTAACTGAACATATTTGACAACCACGCATGAAGTAGAGAAGTAAGATATTTAATATAACTCTTTCTCCACTTCTTTAAGTGGACATGTTTGAGAAGCTCATTTGGGCACCACAAGATCCTTCCAGCTTCTCTTCTCTTGAGAAACAAACACTCTCGGCTTTCTCATAGTTCACATTGCAGGATCAAGCAGCCCTTCCCGGCAGCCTCCCCCGGGATTTTTACACCACTCCAGCAGGTGCAACAACGGCAGAGGGCAGGCATATCCCGTTACTTTATTCCAGGAACACTTCTAGGACACGCAGACCTCCACTGCACTGCACTCTGCGGCACAGGCGCTCCGGCTGAGGCAGCAGCAAAGGCTGAGACACCCTTAYGCCAGGTTACCCCGGGCCCCTGCAGACTCCTCGGGGGAGAGCTCTGCAATGACACGGAGAGTCGGGAAAAAAACAGTGGGGAATGTCTGAGGCCATGGAGAAGATACCTCCCAGAGAACAGCATGTCTCCGCGAAGAGGGTCCTCCGTAGGCACTGCTCTCTAGCGACTCTCTTGCTCCCGTCTCTGAAACATTTATAGCCTGCCTGGGCCATTTATAAACGCTCCAACCTCTTTTAGTAAGCATAGGTTCTGCCCTCAGTCAACTCTACGGAAAACTTCCCATTAACGTTAATGGTCCCAGCTTAAGCCATAAATTCCTCTAGCTCCCCAGCCACTTGTGCTGACCTTTGCTTAAACTTCCTCGGATTTGTCATCATCCTTCTAGAAAGCAAGTCCTCCTGTATTATTTTTCTCTTCACAGCAGAATCCAAAACACTTGTCTTTCTTTGTTCCCTGTGATTTTCACTAAGATGCACTCACCCCAGCACCATTAATTATGAAAATACTACTCCTGCAAGGATCCTTACTGTATCTCACTAATTCAACTTGATGCAACACCATTACTCATTMTACTTAGTTCACAGATCTCTTGTCGGCATTCAGCCCACCTAAAGAGATGATCAGAATTAATATAGACCTTCAAATTCATAATTGCATTATTACATTCAACAAAATGGACATAGTCTTACTGGTGTGCTTTCTTCAGTTGCCAGTTTTGAAGTTCTAGCCATAAGGTTTATCTAGTAAGGTCTATCTGTCAAGGTCTCTTATTACATTCATAATGCTTATATACATTATGAGATACAAACATTACATTGGTATTTACATGCCTACCACCACAGGGCATGCCACATTTCTACTGCCTGCTAGGAAGTACTGTATTATTATCCCCATTTTACATATGCAGCCCACCACAGCCGAACAGGCTAGATGTTGCCCCCAAGCCTATTGCAGCCAGTGCTTGATCCTCCCAGACTGGAAAGCCAGCTACAGATGAATTTTAGTCACCCAACAGAGTCATCCAAGAGGGCTGCCTTGTCTCCTTGCTTCCACTCTAGCATCCCAATCAGTTTCCCTATTGCCTCAGAGGCCAAATTTCATTAAAAATGTGCCCAAGATCTTGCAGCAGATGTTTGTGAAGCCACACAAGCTGTGCCCGTTCTGTCCAGGCCTCAGACAAGCCACTAGCTATGGGAAATAGCTTCTTGCAATTGCTTCTTCCACTTGTGGCTTTCACTTCTGCCACAGCGAAAGCGACATCTTTCACTGTTCAACACTGCAGATAGTCAACCCCAGGACGCTCCTCATTTCTTTCACACTTGAGGAGATTTTTCCACCTTCACAGAAAGGCAAAATCTTACCTGCAATGCAATATGCATCACCATAAGGTAGATTAAGTACACTAGAAAAAGTTACTGCTCCTCTTACCTCTCCATAGAGGACTTAGCCCTGCCTTGCTCTTTGAAAGGGCAGTTTCCGGACTGAAGCTACTGGCTTGGCTCAAAGCTCTTGAGAAGTGTTCATCCACTACTGAACCAATATCTCCCTGGAAGTAGGTGAAAAGGACGCAGCGAGAGTTAAGGTACTCCATCTCTGCAGGCTGGTCTTTCTCATCCTCCTCTTGCTTGCTGGGAAGGGTCACTTCCAGGGACTCCTGCATCTTGTTGTATATAGCTAACTTCTTCTGGGATTAAAAACAAAACAAGAGATGTATCACTGGTGGCATTCAATGGAAGTACAACATCTGGTTTCTGTAAAGAAAAAATATCTGAATACATTGAATATTCATTTCAAAAGTAAAGTTGGAACATAGGAATATTTTGCACAGAGGTCTGACAAAGAAGAGTTTACCAGTGCTGCCTAGTTTTTACTCCACGCGCATGGACAGGTCTGGTTCTCAGACACATTTCACAACCACAATTAACTTAATGGCAACTGCTTTCACTCAATATCTTCAAAAGAAAGYGACAGACTCTAGCAATCCACTCCTGTCTCCCACCTGGAAAGGATATTCCCATCAGAGGAGACTGCAAAGGCTGAGCCTAGCCCTGTGGAAGGGTGGCCAGATACTGCCTGTATTTCACACGTCCAGCAGAGCARTAACCAGGTTTTGCCACCCGTGCTSCCACTGCTGAGGGCACTCAGGTCTCTGACCTCCCAACACCTACCTACTTATTGCCAAAGGCACCGTAATGGCACATAAGTTAAGGCGGGAGAAATTGAGGCTTTCTGGAAAGTTTTCTGCTATATTATAAAAATCCATATAACACAAAGTATGTCGCTTACAGAAAAAAAAAAAATCTGTCATGAGAAATGGTACTTTTGGGGTTTTAGGGGTAGATGTATGTGCATGTTTTAAAAGAAAAASAAAAAAGGAAGAAAAAAAAAGTTTATGGAAAAAAAAGAAAAAAATCCCTGTCAGAAATAATCAGAGGGGAACAGAGAGACTGACAAGTCTACAAACATATACAAAAAAAATAACCAAACCAAAAATGCAAAGAAGCATTTTTAAAAAATAATAAAATCAGCGCAAGCCATCTGCAAAAGCCTATTTCAGAATCTTCTCTCCCTCTCTCAAATCAAACCTAAATGTCAAAATAAAYGTGTGTGAAGATCCATTTTGCATGGAACATATTTTTCAGATGTTCCACGTTACAACTGTTTTCACAGAAGAAGAAAAAAAGCTCCCCACAACAGCCAGGCTGCAGGAATCACAGCTTTGAGCTAGCTAGCCATTTCCACAGCTGACTTTACACACAAGCAGCTTCAGGAACCCCAAAACAGCTACAGCACATAAGTGTATCACAGCTTTTCTTCAGAATTACAGTTTGACTCATCTTCTCTGATTTGCTTGGCAAAACCTTAGCGCCATCAGAATCTCTTTAAGTTTACGGCCTTCTTTTTTCTAAAGTTGTCGTACAGAACAAGTTAAATGGCTACATAGTCTGTCAAGTTCCATTTATATAATAAATACTCTTGTTTGATTTAGAAATAATTGGAAATGATCTTCCGATCTTGTTTACCATAGATATAGTCACATTCTATGCTTCTGAAAATTATTTACGCACACACGAATTGACTCATCGTACTACGAAAAAGAAAGTGGAGCTAATTCATATTTATGAACGAGTATTAAAAAAATAGACAAAAAGCTTTCTCATACATCTCTCCAAACTCACAAGTAAAATTAAAATCTGTAATACGGAAAGGTCTGAGTAATTATGAGATATTCCTAAAACTACAGTAGGTTAATTGGCAAAAAAATGACGGTTCAGTAATAATTTTAATCCTGATCCTGTTGCACAAAGTGGGATCTAAGTTATTTTATTTTGGAATTTTCAAGACCTAGATTGAGTTCAAACACTTCACAAAGAAAAGTTGTCCTGTAGCTCTGCTTAGCATGGCAGTACTTATTTCAGACATATGGTTTTATCCAAACACTCAACAACACAAAGAAAAACTGTGGGATACACAAAAAAAAAAAAAAAAAAGTTAAGCAAGTTAAGAAAAATTGCTAGAAATTAATTGCTAATGTGAAAACACATTCTGATGCTCTTAATTAATTTTCTGAAAATTCAGGATTTGAGGTGACATAGAGAACATACTCTAATAGTTTTCAAATGCTTTGTGCCTTCTATAAAGGAAAAAAAATTGTTTTCTAATATTTTCTCCTGATGTGCTTACAATGCTATTGCTCAGAGTGAACTTCACAGTTTTGCCTAAGTAACCACAGCAGGATAAGACCTTGATACAACAGAAGTAGTTACAGAATCCATAATAATACTGTATATAGAGGAGACGTATGCATTACAGGCATCTGCCTCAGTAACCTGACGGTATTTAAAAGAGCACCATAACTGAGCTCCACTTAAATATGCACGAAAAGTGGCTGGGAAAGGGTCGGGGGCTTTCTTCTCTCTCTCTCTTGTTTTAATTCCTTTTTTTTTTTTTTAAGAGACAAGCCATGAAAGAAATCTTCTATAGAAGTCTGAATAGATATTGATGTATTGGAACATCTCAGATTCACGGGCATATGCCCGTAATATACACAAAACACACTTTAAAACTTGATTTCTATCATTACAGGTATACTATTTGTATTTATCCTGCAAGTATGCAAATACATATGCAAGCACGCAATTATATACACARACACATCCTTTAATATAGCCCCTGGCTTGAGCTGGTTATCAGGAAGGAAGTCTTTCAGTGTTCCTATACAGAGACCGGAGCTCAGGAAATTAAAACTTATCTCCAGAGTCGCTTCTCTGTGCAGGAATGTTCCCCCTTCCACAGCCTAAGAATCTAATTCCTTTTCCATTTCAGCTTGTGGAAACCCATCCAGTCCATGGGAGTCATTACAAGGTACTCTGCGCACTTGCTCCACTTTCAAAAACAGGAGGGGTAGTGCTGACTCTCACACACAGGAGGGGTAGTGCTGACAAACGCAGGGGTAGTACTGACAGACAGGCACAAGCCTTGCTCTGCACACCAAGATTATTTACAGTGAAAAGCTGTGTTTTGCAAGGGGTTTTTTTAAGATTTAGAAATTAAAAGATTTTTCAAAACTGCATCGAGCTTGTGTGATGAGACACTTATCGCTGTAATTTCTACTACAGGAAGAAACTACCAGTCTTTTTTTCCCCTGTGATTACACAACTTGTTTAATGATAAACTACAATGAGATAAACAGCAACTTAAGTTTTCCGTGTCTGCACGGGATACATCATTTCCAATGCACACATCCCTTAACAGAAATCACTGTCTTCTTCCCCTTGCCCCTTAAAATACCTCTGTCTGCATGCAAATTTTGGGCTGCTCCTTCTGACCTTAAGAGTGATCTTCTCATAAGCATTTCCGACTGCACTTGTGTGAGTGGAAAAGTATGCGAGATGATCAACTGCTCAATGAATTCACTGCGAGGGGGGAGGAAAGAGCTTAGGTTTCTTATAACTGATCTGGCCTAGCCCCTTTCCACTTGCGCTTTTCTTGTATGAACAGTTCTGGCACACACTTAAGGAGCCAGCACTGTCTATARCGTCTCCACGTAAAACGAGCATGTTCTGACTGAACACAATGTAGTTCTTGATTATGTTCAGATTTCCAATATTTTCATACACTCATGATTTCCTCCTCTCCTTTCCTTAAGAGTAAGGACTAAAGTTAAGCTGTCTCCAGGAGTGGGGGTAGCAGGGGAGTTATAATCATCACATCTTGGCAAAAACCCCAAACGTAGAACCTGAATTCAGATTAACACACTGAAAATCAGGTAATGAAATGGGCAATTCAGACTTGAGGGCACCTGATACCAAATTAGATAACACACAGCGGGGAGGAGGAAAGTGAGTGAGTGGCTGAAGAATGACTGCTCGTACCACCAAGCAAATAAAGCTAGATAGCAGAGGCTACACTCAGTTACAACCAACATTATTTCTGTTATTTCATATGTTCGCAAACAAGCTCTTCCGAATGGGAATTTCAAATCTCATTGCAAATAGGTTGAAGAAGGAAAAGGTCAACAGCAAGTCATTGCTTATACTGGAACATTTGAAAAAGAAGGCTTGTGTTGGATAAACATGATCACCCTCTTTTCTGGAGGAAAAAAAAGACCACTGAAATCTTTTACACCAACAAAGAATGTGGTCCAAAATCTCACACAAAACCCCCATCTTGAARATCGCTGTTATTTTCTGACATATCCTATCCAGAACCAAGCAAAACTGTTCTCATGCAGTGAAATCCTGGCCACATTAAAGAAAATGGCAAAGGTCCAATTGACTTCAAGGGTCCCGGATTTCACCCATGGTGTCTGGTAAAAATGTCAGAACATTCTTCTCATAAATTGAAAAAAATCCACTTCCAGCTGAAACCAGCTAGTAGGCAGCCAAACAAAGACAACGAAGCGCAGTTGAGATGGGAGAAGTTTTCCTTTTAGTCAAGTTAGGACTGAAAATTCATGCCAGCCCTTACTTTACGTATCAGTCGGTTCCTACAAGTTATTATCTCTATACATGCCATCATACAGCATATGGTCCTTTATGCTCCCAAGCATGAGAGTCTGGTGTGCCTGTGGCCACCTGTTACAGATTTTCCATTATGAGAGAAAGAACAGGAACCGAAAATAAAGAATAACTGCAGAAAGGAAACACTATATGACTCTAACCCGAGAAAAAAAGCTGTCATTTGACATACGTTTCTGAGAAGGAATTTGAGTAACAAACTCTAGGCAAAACACGGACAGTCCTCCGTTTGTGGAAGCGCCGGCCAAGCAGCCTCCTATTGRTAACACTGGAAGTATTCAAGAAAGACAACAAATTCAAGCAATTGCAGCGTGGAATGGCGGGCCTGAGAGCTGGATTTACTGCGTGCCTTGGGAACATGAAGTGCTACCTTTGAGCCTCACTAAAGAGCGAGCACAGTGCAAAGCTCAACTCCTCCSCTCAGGTGGGGGGCTGGATTTGCCACATGGGAGCTGGCAGTGCCTGGTCTGTGCTGCTGAGGGAAGGAGGAGGCAGAGGAAGAAGGAATTTCCACGACAACTTCCACACTGCTTCCAAATGGAGGAATATCTCTAAAGTCTAAAGCTCTGTTTTTACGTAGCGAGAGGACGATCAAATAGCGCTTGRTCCCAATCAGAGCAACAAAATAAAGTTTTTTTTTTTTTTTTAATTAGCAGGGTCTCACAAGCAAAAGAAAAACAAAAACAGAGCAAGACTTAATCCAGGTTTTTCATGCCATGAAGTGTACAGGTCCGGAGTTATACAGGTCTGATTAAATTTCTGGTGAAGCCAGTAGTTGGGCACCCATCGAGCTTCAAAAAGTCTCGAGGGAGCATCCAAAATGCAAAAACTAAATGTGAAGACATCCTCGGCTGTGTTAGACCCTGAGGAATGCCACTCGCACACAGTGTCTCTTCAGTGTTAGTAACACAAGCCCGTCCTAAAAGTTGTGAACACGTGGCACAGAGAGCTTTACTGGAGCACAGCACTTGAAACTAGGGTTTAACTGCAGCCATCTGAGAGTGTTAAACACAACTTGTCCTTGTCTGCAAAGCTATTAGTTTGGGAGGAAGAGTCGAGTTAGTGACCTAATTTTCTAATGAAGACAAGCCCTTATCTGGAAAAAGTCTGTCTACAGCACTGCCAGCAGTAAGTCTGACTTGAGCATATCACAACTCTTTGTGCAAGACTGATTTAGGAAGGACAGCGTTTGGCTTGGCTCCCTACATCCACATACCGCGTAGAAATTCCCAAAGTACCGTTTACTGTAACTTCCCATTTAAGAGGTCTTTAGCTTGGGTGTTAGAGAGACAGGTTGAATCCTACCTTTGCCTCCACTCTGCRGCTGGCCACATCTACATCAATAGGGTAGGACATGCTGTCACTGTCTTCCTTGTGCACCAGAAATAAATTAGGATTCCTCACACACCCRTTCCTCCCTCAAGCCACAGGAAACCCAAAACTTACTGCTACATCCTCAGAGCCCTTCAGGAGAGCACGCAACGGGCTGAGGTTTCCTTTCGCTGTTCTGCAGGGTTGTACGTTCCTGCAAGCACGACTCCTTACTGAACATGATCACATTGTCAGCACCATCGCAACTACCCTCCGTATTTTAGAGAGCGAAAATGGCAACCCCATTTTATCAGTAGAATTAKGCCTGCACCCCATTTTCCTTCTGACACCGTGTGAGCAAGTACATCCACGCACCCCTTACATCCCTCAGCAAACACCCTGCATGTCAGCAGTCTCAAACACCTAAGGAGCTAAGTCTCAGCTCCCCTTAACGTTCAGTAGGAATTCAGGCTTCGGTCCCCTATGCCCTTCTAAGAAATCCCACCTAGATTAACTTGCCAGCAAGTTCTTTCTTGGCTCTGGACTGCTGAAAAGCTGCAGCAGCAAAAGTCCTGCCTTGCTACACAGTGCAAATCAGTTCTGTGCTGCTGCGAAGACTACGGGAACTCCGCATGCGGAAAGGTGGGAGTAGCTTTGGGGTAGGGTAGCTCTTCCAAGGGGGCACGATGGAGCATTCCTGCAAACCCCACATGTGCACGCCTGCCCCAAGCCCTGCTAGGTGAGACGGGCGGTGCCGGTTCCCAACGCCAGGGCCGCAGAGGTGGGACGCGGTGCGGGCGGGACACTGCGCGGGTGGGACGCGGTGCGAGCGGGACACTGCGCGGGCGGCCCGCATGGGGACGTCCCCACACCAGCGCGCGGCCTGCCCAGGCACAACCCGGCTGCCTCCCCAAAGAGAGGGCCGCCGTGACCCACGACACCGGCACYGCACTCGCTGAGGAGCCAGCTTAGCTCTCCGAAAGCTGCACCTACCACCCGAGGCCGCCGTAAACACGCGTGGCGTGCAAGACAGCTTCATTACGCAAACACGCGTCCCCATGCCGAGGCGTCGGCTAAAATAACGCACCCGCGCTTCCTCGCGTTGGACGGAACAGCAACAGCAGCCCAACTCCAAGGCGCTCTTTTGTCTCAGGAAACAGATCGTTTCACGGGGGACTGRCAGACAACAGAGCACACAACTCTGAAAAATGTTACAACGGAGTCCTCGGATATTTTGAGGATGAGCTCCGCCACATCGGCTCCAATAAAGAGTTTTACTCTTAAGAAGTCCCACTACTTCATCTTCCCCCCTTGTTATTTTTTTAATCATAGTTTTCATTCCAGCAAAGAGGAGCATTCTTTAAAATGGTCATCATCCTTATGAAGAACACAGGGGAGTTTTACATGTTGAACACATGTGTAAGAAGAAACAAAAACCTGGCAACAGATTCTTCTTCCTCCTTTCTTAGGCTCTTTACCACTCGATTAAATATCCTTGACAGGACAATTTTGAAGAAACAGAGAAACTTGCATAATGTCAAGTGTTTTCTGAAAAACAAATCGCTCCACTACAGATGGACGAGACGTTTATTTTATATTTTTTTTTTTTCCAGGATTGGGTCTCAGAGCATATCCACAAACCGCTCTTAAGTTTGCGGCTGCCAGARTTGCAGGGTGCTACATTCCCAGTTCAGTGACAACGGCTCCGTTTTCCAGCCTGCCCGGTTCGTGAAGATCCTTCAGCTTCAAATATGTGAAGATAACTGGTTCAAGGAGGATTAACTAAAATAAATTGCCAGTAGACGTGGGACGGTGGSGTTTGGTGGCTTTTTGGAGGTAACAGGATATATTACACTGGCCACGATCATAAGCTGTATTGCCTCAGCTGAGCTAGGTTTCTTGCCTCACACACATACCTCCACCTTTCACAAAGATAACATAAACTGAGCTCTTATAGGTTATTTAAAAATGAAATTTCAAGGAACTGGCTTTCACAAGGATGCTTTGGGGACATTTCATATACGGTGCTGTTACAGCTAAGGAGGAAACTTCAAAATTCCRTTTAAAAACAAAAAAGCCACTGCACTTGAGTGTAACACAGCAGATAATGATTATTTACTCTGTTTTCATGTAGTAGGTGTTCTGCCCCCCAAAACCGTAAGAGAAATAGAGTCAGTCGCCCACCGAGTAAATGACAAAAAGTCCACCAAAGTTTCAGTGATGCTTTTCTACTTCTACGTCTCTAAACTGAACGGGCAAAATTACCCCCACGTTCCTCCCCCACCAGATGAACCAGAGTAAAACMGACTTTGAGACATTTGAACAGAAGTTTATAAATAAAATTACTGAATAAGTTGAATGTGCTGCAAGCTGTGACCTAGATTAGAGAGGAAATAATACCGAAGGCACGCTGCAGCAGGCAGAACTGCCAGGCTGTGTTTGCAGCGAGCAACGGGAGCAACCTTGAAAACTCAGCCTCGGAACCACTGCCGTGAAAGCTCTTCCTCCCAACAATCAAGAAAAAAACAATAACATGCGAGAGGAATTTTAATGTTTTAGCCCATATTCGTGTCTCCCAGGCAAGTTGATATTAGGGGTCACTTCCCATGTACGGCAAAAAACAATCTTCGTGGATAATAATGATAAAACCTTATGGAATGCAGCAACAACCAAAAAATGTATTCTCAGATGACTACATTAGGGCCAAGTCAATATTAGTCCCACTTCACCCACACACTGCATAGTCTAAAAATGCTGTCAGCCCGATAAGAATTTCCTGATTCACTTTTTTCCTTTTTTTTTTTTTTTTTTTTTGGTCTAATACATCTGACCACCGAACTCAACTGCAGACCCGCCGGGGCCGACCCCGCAGCAGAGCGGGGGCAAGAGGCGCGGAAGAAACGTGTGCCCGCGGCCGGCCGGGCAAGCCGAGCCCTGAATTGGAAACGGGGAGAAAAATGCAGGGGGGAGCAGGAGATGTATACACATGCACACATATATGTGTATATATGTGTATATATGTGTGCATGTGTATACATCTCCTGCTCCCCACACATATATGTGTGTGTATATATATGTAATGAAGCGCTTACCGAGCGCCGCTGCCCGGGGCACCCTCCCCGTCTCCCCGCATCTCCCAAGCGGGCGGGGAGCCGCGCGGCGCCCGCATCCCTCGCGCAGGTCTGCGCCCCGGCCGAGCGCGATGCTCCGCGCAGCGCAGCGCACCCGCCGTCCTCCCCGCACCGCATCGCTCCGCGCCGCGCCTCACCTG
>PTEX01000101.1:614819-681746 GCA_003342815.1 Eudromia elegans | reverse complement strand
ATACGCTCCGCTCCGCGCGGGATGCCCCGCACCTGCCCGCCCCAGGCGGCAGTGGGGGCGCGGGGGCGCCGCGCGCGCTGCTCTCCGGCCCGCGGGGCGGGTTTGCCCCGAGCGCCCCTCGCCCCGTTCCTGTCTCCCCCTCCTCCCCACCGCCGCGTTGTCCCCAGGTTTTTTGCCCCCCTCTAGGGCTTTTGGCAGCGCGCTGGGGATGGGGAGTGTTTCGGGTCTTGCTTTCGCTTCCGCGAGCCTCGTTCGTGCTGGGAATGCGATGCCTGGGGAGCCGGCAACTTTTCCATATTGAGTGTCACTAGCATCCTCAGCCCTTTGCGTCCCGATGGATCCTAGTGCTGCCCGGACACTCAGCCAGGAGGAAGGAGAAAGCCGAGGCAGGTTGGATGCTTTCTGGATACACTGACCACAACTCCCTTCCTCCCCACTGCTGATCTGCAAACTTTTTTTTAAAAAAAAAAATCAATATCCTTACAGCTCTGTTAGAAAAATATGTGGAAAAACAGCATCTGGCTGAAATGGCTCCAGTCCTACTCAAATAAATCCATGGCCTACCTCTGTACACACATATTTGCCGGGGAGCAGCCCTACAAAAGCCCAGCATTTACAGGCGATACAATTCCTCGCATGGAAAGGACTAAGTGGATGGCTTGCTAGCGTGATCCTCTTATAAGCCTTGGAACTCCTCTACCCATTTGCTCCTCTTTTCAGCTTGCTTTGCCTAAAATGAATTATTTCAGGTCTCTTCTCCAGAAAGAAAAAAAAAAAGTCATTTACCTGCATTTAGTAGACAGTCAAAGTCTTGAGGGAGCGCCTTTCACAAAAAAWCCTAAATTTATGCTCTTTCCCTTCCCCTTTTCCCTTTCTAAATATATTTTCATGTGCACACCCGCTTTGCCAGAACAGTTAGAGGAATACACAAGGTTAAAACAATTTTGCCTGACCCCTGTAGGAATCTCTTTATAGAAAGCATTTCTGCAAAATGTTTGCCTGCAAAGCTTCAAAAAAAAAAAAAAAAATCTGTAGACACGTTTTGATTTTGTAGTTTAGAGCATGCAGATTTAAAGGCAGCAATATACTTWTTTTTTTTAAAGAGGTTTTTATCATTTGTTCTCAAGAGGTTGTGTTTGTGCAGATGCCTCGGTGGATTTTTGACTATGCATCAGCCTGTGCAATGAGGCACAAGTTCCAGCGAGGTGTCCCGTGTGCAATGCTCACTTTGCTGCRCTGAGCGCCTCGGCTCCTGAACGGTTTCTTGGGGGAAACAGAAAATCCAAGTGCTGATCGCTTCCTACAGGTCTCCGCTTGAGCGAGGCCCTGTTGATTTCAGAAATTCCTTTCCCCTCTTTTCCCACCATGACACCAAGAAGAAATTAGCAGGAGCCCGAGGCCGTCGCCGCTCGGGAAGAAGTGYCCCCTTCGGAAGCTCGCCCTTCCCGGACACGCGCCCGGTGCCGACCCGGCCGCTCTGGCGGCGYGGCGCAAGGCACGGCCCTGTCCCGGCGTTCCTCCGGCCGCTCCGTCTCCTGGCGCGCGGCCCCCTCGCGTCTGCACMACTGGCTGCTCTCCACCCTCGCGGCTCGTCTCCGGGAAGAGGCTGCACGGCTCGCTGCCGAGCGCTGGGAAACGGGCTTCCTGGTTTAGGGAAGATGCTGTTTAGCACCGTTCCGGCTGGAGYGGAGGGTCCCTAAAGCAAAACCAGATCAAAATAACAAAATAACCATGCCGGGGCGGTGTTCTGAGGTGGGAGYACCTTGGGAAACATTCTCCACTGAAGCTCATGAAGAGAGCAGGTTGATGGACATCCTAAAAGAGACAGAGCAKCTCTACAGGATGCAGGGCGCAGATACAAATGTGCAATTAAGGCACATTTCTCATTATTTCAGATCCTGCAGTGATTCCCTTTGTACGCCTTAAGGTGCAAAACCGGGGCGTGATACACCGTGTCAAAAAGCAGAGGGGAAACGTTACCGGGCAGATGTTTGACATGATGCCTCGTGTCAGTCTGMCAGTGGCATGGAGCCATCATTGGAAATGATTTTGACATGATACAGTGCCCCAGTTCTGTAGCATGAGACCAGCATGTTCCAAAAATAGGGGCAAATTCACCTCTGGCCTAGGCAGAAGTAGCTGCAGTGACCTCATTAGATTTGCATCTGCTTATGTCAACAGTGAATCAATCTGGCCCGTAATCTGGAATTTGTATGAAAAGAYGACGGTAGGTGGTTGCATTTTCAGATATATATTGTATTACTTTCTCCTCACAGCGTTCAAACACCTTGAGACATGGTAAAGCCCCCACCCCCTGGGCCCTTTCCCCTCGCAGCCATGAAAAGCGGGATCAAATCTCTGTTTTTATCTGAACAAATGTACCTACATTGCAACACCCTCTGAATGGTATTCAGGAGTATACAAAGGGTTACTCTTTTCAGAAGCACAAATTTGGGGATTTCACAAGGAATTTATAAAAAGGAATAGAGAGAGTGTCTGTTCTCTACCTCCATGCCTTTTCAGAACAGCAGCTTTAAGTGCTAGGGGCCCAAGAACCACAGCAAATTCAATCTTAAATAAAACTTGAACAGGCTAACAGTCAAAACAGAGCATGAAGAGAGTAGCCAGGAYGAAGTGTAAGATCTGAGAAGATTTAGAGATTTCTTAAAAGATAATGTGCTGCTTTGTGGTCTCCCTTCACCCCTTCTGAATAAAAAGTGCAGATACCTAGTGCAGATGTGCCATGCTGACAAAAGGAGAGAAGGGGGAGAGACCAAGATATGACTAGTGCAAGTCCTTCTTTACAGGAAGTCTTACAGAAGAGAAAACCACTGGCTTTTTACCACCACCACATTCTGTAATGAGAAAAATAATGCTTTGCTATATTTTAAGTAAAATTCATTCATCCTTGCTGTGTATTCTAATTTTTAAATCCATCGGGCTAAATTAAATGCTTGCACTAGCCTAGGTTCAGAGATRCTAAGAGCAATCATGGGAAATAAAGACAAGAAAAGCCACCCGTAACACCGGATAAGCACCATGGCCAAACGTGATTTGGTACAGCTGCTGTATAGGTTGTAGCATCAAGGAAGCACAACATGTTTTTTCATGGGATAATTTTGTAGGAAAGAGGAACAGTACAACAGCATAACAGRAGCAATCTGCACAGCCTACTCGGGCTCTTCAAGAAATCATCTGCTTGAGTGTTTTGAGAAGAGCTTTTCCTTTTGGAGTTGTGGGTGCTGGCCATTTCTACAGACCAGAAAGTTTATTAGGTCTGAAAAAGCACTGGAAAAGAATTGTTAGTAATTCAAACCTTTTTAACAATAACAAGAAAAACTAAGAATCCTCCCCTCACTTCTCATCACCATGCAATTATTTCCAAATATCTCTTTGAGGAGACAACTCTGTACATTTAAGAGTTCCACAGAGATTAAAGCAAACAAAATAAACAAGTCCTTTATTTCCCTCTGCTTCCCTGTTTCATCCTCTGCTGGCATTCTATTTAAGTATTTAAATCATTGGAAACCACACCCTAGCTCGCTGTGGCTAGTATTTACAGGCAAAGCCCCTTGGCTTTGTTATTGCACTACACTCAACAGCCAAAAATGCAGCATTTTCATTTTTCCTAAATGAGGCGAGCAGATCTGAAGATACGTGCTGCATCCCAAGAAAATAAGCGCCAGGCRTCACCTACTCTTTAGATACCAAAGTTTCTAAAGGTTTCACTCCYGTTTATATGATGCTGGTTGCCCAGGTTGAGAGTCTGCCTTGAGTTGGGAGCCTCTAGGCAAGCTCCCGTAAAGCTGACGCATCATCAGCACGGCCATTTCCTTTCCAGCTGTTATGGTGCGAGTCCCAGATGTGCAGGARGCCAATGAGAGCTCTAACCCTCCTGGACTGAGCCAGGTGCTCCCCACTGCAGAGTGSAGGATAGGCAAGAGCAGCGGAAGGCAGGCTGCATTTCATTCCTGAAGATACGGGCCACGAACATACCTTGACCTCTTCAAACATTCGAAGAGAGGCAAGAAAAAAGGAGAGATTTCCTTTTCTGGGGAATTAAAGTTTCTTTCTGTACATATTTATATTACTCCAATCCAAAGCAATATCAAAATTGAAGGGTTGAGTGTTGGTAGGGAGGGATGGAGGAAGTGTTTCATTCATTTACCACCATTTTCCTTCATACAGCMGCTTAGGAGTACAGGAAATAGGCTTAAAGTTTCCATTATAAATGTGGCAATTATTCACCAAGGTTTTGAGCCCTCTGGAATGGGAGGCAGCTGCTTGTGCGTGACAAGGATGTTTCAGGACGCTTGATTATGGTCACCACATGCACTGAAACCCCTTCACATCATGAAAGGATCTGGACACCTCTCTAGCCATCTCCTTTATATTTTGTCATATATGCAAAGCTGTAGTGCCAGTTACAGAAAACATCCGTGTTTCTTCAAGTCACTAACAGCTTTCACGTCTCCTGTCTCTAATCTTCAGCAAATAGATCAAGGACTGTTATTCATTTTAATGTCTAAGTCTATTACAGTTACTGTTGTAATATTTTCTGTTACTACAGAARATGGTTGGCTTGCAAAGAAAAAAGAGGAAATTGTGTCAAAGGCCCATATTCTTCCTTGAAAGGTACAGATTTTTAATGGCTTCAGTGGAAGATACACACTGCAATCCCTGTCCATGAAAATTCTCCATCTATATTGGAATATTTTACCATGTCTTTTTCATAATACAGCATTAAACATGTTTCTACCTCAGCAGTTGAATTTTAAGGCCCCCCTTGCATCTGTGAGGGAAGTGCAAAGCAGCTGGGCAGTAACTACAAAGGAGAACCAATTCCAATCCTCAGATGACAGATGATGCCTTTCTCTTCCATCCTCCTCATCACCGGAAAGCACATTGGGGTGCTCCGTCAAGCCTGCAGTGGTTACAGCAGCAGCGGTTGATCCAGCTTCCAGTGGGGTGACTTCAATGCTATTCCAGCTTAACCGGAAGGTTGCTTTGGTGCCTAACTGGCCATGAGGCTATTCCAGCTTAACCTGAAGGTTGCTTTGGTGCCTAACTGGCCATGAGTTACGCATGGCTTCGCTTGCCCCTTCTTCACTTCCAAACTCTGGGGCTGCAGCAAGTGGTGAGCGTGGAGCAGTTGAAGATGAGGCCCAGCTGCTGTCGAGCTGGCTCCCTGTGACTGCAGAGCCCGCAGGAGGACGGCTTTACTGCTCTGCAGGCTGGCGTCCAGGGACCGGTGTTCGTGGCTGCCGACAGCCACCGTGCCCTGTGTTTACTCCTGCYGCCTGCAGCAGAGCYGCTCACRGAAGGTTAAGGTGGTCATCCAGGCACTGCGCCGCACCTGTAGCTGCTGMATGCTCTGAATACAAATGCATTTCTGACGAATTAGCCACAATTCGACACAGAGTTCAGACCAGTTTTGTGCAGCTGGGGGCAAGCTGACAATGCCTAATCTGGCATGGAGCCCGTTGTAAAACATAAGCCCATCAGCACATTTTGAGCAAATCTGAGCCAGCCAAGAGTGTTTATAGCAGAGCATGATTGTATTWGCTAAAAGCAAGGATTTTAATCCAACTCAACACATCATAAGATAGTTCTGTGCTTTGGTGGCACTTTAGCCAGAATTGCAACCAAAAGAAGCCAGCCTGTCTTCCCCTCTCACCTTTGCTTTCTTCCTGCAGGCACTTTCATATCAGTGCAGTCACACATGTCTGTGCAGCTAACAGGACAGAGATGCTGGTCCAAGTTAGGACTCAGTCAATAAATACATGACTGGTCTTAACTTGAGTCAATTCACAATATGAAAAGCAGTTTTACCATCCAACTTTCCAACACCCCGGCGAAGCCTGAATTCCCTAAACTAATCTTTGCTAGAATCACTGACACTATTCTTCTTTTTCCTATCCTGCATTCTGATACCACAGTCTACAAAAGAGCAGGAATGGTATTATATTTCTTCATCACTCTTAGATCTTTATCACAATTATATGGTTTTGTCAGCAAAAATGGTTAATGCATCCTTCCCATCTGGGCTGCTTTATATAATTCCTCACAAAACGGCAGAGTAATGACAGCCCTGCTTCCAGTCAAGCTGCTTGATATAGCTGATTTCTATAATAACTAATCTAGAAACATTTGCCTTTTATTGGATATTATTAGTGACTATGGGAGCATTTGATGAACACTCTCTTCTACAGACATGGGCAAATCCTTTCTTTAGCTGAAGTGCCTGAAGACATCTAACAAGAAACAGTTTTTCAAATTCAAGTATCAGTTCCTAACTTTACATATATATAATGTTACATGGCAGTGCAAAGTTGTTYTGCTACTGCAATGCACTGTTTAGTAAGTGCCTTTAAATAGATTTAACAAATGTTTGGCTTTTTTTTTCTAGTTTTGGCAAAAGCGTGTGTTAGAGTAATAATGTAATTTGCTGCTATAATAGATTATTATWATAATAATAAAGATTGTCAGCATTTTCCAATTTGTTTTCATATTGCTTCTTGTAATCTCATCATCACAGGCTTTTCATTAACTTTTCTTTGCTCATCARAACAACATGTGCATATGAGGAAGAAAATGTATGGAAAAAGACATTTCTAGAGTATTACTAGTCTCTTAGTAATACTCTAGAAATAAATAACTGCAAATACTCTAGAAATAATAACTGCAAATGAAATGCAGTTATTAATAAAACCTAGCCAGATCTTCTCACTTGTCTATGGCATCCTTCCTTTTCCCTCACAAAATCAGTCTACTCTGTATGCATGTGGAAGCAGTCAATTCTATGTGTACTTATGTATATATATATATATATTTAGACATTTCTTTATTAGTTCAATAATTTTCACAACTCTGTAAGCAATTTCCACTATTTCATTTACAKTTAGAGAAATAGAGACTATTTCTCCACCTGGTCAGAATTTTGCTTTCTAKGCATGAGTTTAATTCATGCGGTTTGTCCTCATCTCTTGTAGGGAGCAAGACCCACCCACATGACTATTTCCTATTCCAGAGATTGGCATCTCTCTGCTGTAAGAAAGACGCAACTGCTTTAGCAAAACAGTAATTCTTACGGTGAGTAAAACCAGCATCCCAAAATTGCCTGAAAAGAGCAACTTAAGGAGGAACTATATTATTCACAGTGATGGTTCTCTGCTTGACGGAGTCAGAGGATAGGAAAACTCCATTAGAAAGATTTTTGCTTGTACCAAACGTAGAGCAAGTAACTGAATAAAGTGTTCTAAAAGGCAGGAATCAGAGAGCTGAAGATTAAGCTCCATTCCCCATCTCGTAATTGAATCACTTTTCTCACTCATGTATATATGTTTTGTATACACACAAACATGTGCACTGACATTAGCAATTAGAAAAAGTGTTACACTTCTCTCTTAAAATTACTGCACAGCATATTTCAGTTGTCTGGAGAAGGTGAGTGCAACAGTATGTCATTGGTTTTCAACTTGATGTTTTAAAAAAGTTAAATGTTTCTTCTATATTCATCTTCTTTTGTTGTTGTTTCAAAGAGGTACTTATGCTGTAGGAGGCTCTACATGAAACAAACAATGACAATAACAAAAAGGAAAACCAACAAAAACCAGTGTTTCAACTCAGTTCAGAAAAAAAAGCTACCTAAAAATAATGGTTTACCTTTTCCCCCCACCATGGAGTCATACATGCATTGAAGGGGTGTTGTCCAAAAACTCACGCTCTTTAGAAGGCGCTAGACTTGCCATGTCGAATGATACCGATGGTAAGTGTAGAATAAGGGATGGTAAATGTAGAATAAGGAAAATAAATCACAGGCATCTGAAGCATTGCAAGTTACAAAGAAGTGACCTTCATGGGTAGTCTTTGACTAAGTCAGAGGGGAAGCAGTTGCAGCTTTATCTTGGAGAACTCTTTTCCGTTGTAAGTTCATCAGCTTGCATGGCCCCTAATCTGACAGACATGAAGTGGGAGCAAATGCACAATTAACCCCTTGGCACCTGACTCTATGGACTGGGCATGCCAAACTCTTTTGTCAGTACCAATTGGATCCTACACCTACCAAGTCATGCAGGCAAAGTTGGGAGGATAACTTGGGAGGTTAGGTATTGCATAACCCATTCTGACATCACAAGGACGTGAATCTTTTAATTTCTGTTAACGAGTCCAAACTTAATCCTGTATATATACACTCTCTCAAAAAAAAAAAAAAAAAGAAGAAGATACACATCCATATTCCAGCCAAATGCTAGTTTGCTAAAAGTAGCTCCTATTGCAAAGTCAAGGCAAAAAAAGGAAAATGTGTCTGTTGGGGAATCTATAGCACTAAAAAATATTTCTCTTTTTTTCCTTTGACCCCATGGAATATTTTAAGGTATATGAAATATATATATATAAATATTTAAGGTATTAAGAAAGATGCATGAGGAAATTTGTAATTTACATTAACAGTTCCTTGCATATTTATGACATTTCAAAAGATACTCAGAGCACTTTCAGTGCTTTCAATTTAGTGTGTTTGTTTGTTTTTATCTTGTAGCAATACATGAGGAAGGCAGGAAGTAGCAGGAAGTAGTTAACAAAAGTAAAACTGAGCCAGGAGTCCTAAATGGGAAACTATAGATATTTTCAGAAGTATTTTTACAATTTCAGTATAGTATGCTGAAGTACCTCTTTGAAGAAATGAGTTTATGAAGCCTTTAACTTGTGGAGAAGCAAATGCCCTTCCAAAGGGGAGGAGGCTGTACCACCAGTGAATGAGCCAYACCTTTTTTCTTTTTTAAATATAAGCAACTTATTTTTTACAAGTTTGACACAGARGCTTTAAATTCCAGCAGATTGAAATTGTCTAAACAAATAAAGAGTAAAGGGACCTGTTCTCAAAATTCCTTGCAAGGAATGCAAAGAACCAACACCAGTGCGATGCACAGGCCGTGACGGTGAAAAACTTCCTCGCTGGGGCCGTGGAGCACGGCAACACCCCTCACTGAGGGCAGTGTTCTTGGAAGGAGTCTCCACACCTAACCTTAGGGGCCCAGGTTTGCTCATATAACTCCATGTTGGAGATGGTGAAGAAGTCTTTTCATTCCGAGTGAAGGCAACTATTTCCCCTACCAATGGCATCTATATATTCCCAATCAGGGAACACTAATAGGCAGCAGCATCTGAGAAAGATGAGCTGTGAAGCCCTAATTAAGCAGCAGCTGACATACCACTTTTCAAACTAAACAGCCAACTGAGATGCTGTGCATATGGTTTGTAAACAAGTGAACATAGAACAGCCCTAAGTGTTTCTACAATTAAATATGCCTAAGGCATGCCATGGAGCTCCCTTTGCCCTYGTAACAAATGATCTAACGATTCTCCGGAGGAGGAAATGAGACTGATTTGTAGCTCTCTTCAAGACGCTASCCCAGTCAAGAAAGACTTCTTGATTGCCTGTTCTTCATTATTTAAAACATAAAAAAGTAAAAATCCTGAGGGCCAGATCCCCAAAAGGTATTTAGGTATCTAAGCAGGCAACTAAGCAGAATTTAGTTGCTTTACAAACAGTGATATTAAAAACCTCTGCTCAGCTCCTGCCCAGCTCTGAAGGCTCTTAAATCTAAGTAGGAGCCTATTTCGGTTTTAAAGTTCTCCAGGTGCCTCGCACTCAGCTTCTGCACGTGCCAAGAAACACTTCATTCTTGACAGTGCTAAGGAAGCTAATGACAGCTTGGTGCTAAGCCAGCTGAGAGCCAGAAATTAAGATGGGCTTTTTTTTCCCCCTGAGAGATTTGAACCATGATGAACATGTCTCTGTTGGACAGAAGTTTCTGTGCATTTACCTGTCCTTCTTGAATGGGTCATAAATAAAGTGAGCCCAATTACCTATTACAATATGGCAAGTGAATGGGACTGCTAAAAGATATGTCACAGATCTGAGCAGTTACACAACTGGAAGCAAAACAGCAAAGACATAGTCCTAATGCGTATATAAGCATTTAGAACTGCAAATTATGAAGAATAAATGAACTAGACACTTCACTTACAGCAAGGCAAGACACAAACTTGTTAAATCCCTGTATCTCCTCCCTTCAGACTGAAGTGTGAAAATTTATTCTTTAAAATAGTTGGATTCGGGACAGACATTGTAAACTCATCRACTGCAGTGTCTGAAGAGCACTAGGGCAATCCCTGTACCCTTGCCTAATTCAGAGTCTTGTAAAAGAACAAGGAAAGGATAGAGCAGAACGAGAATGGGAGCTTTTCTTCCCCTTTACTCCTGAGTAATTTTGTGCATCTCATGAGGGGGTTTATATATAGACCTTACTTTYCCAATGGAGGGCATTTATGCCATGCTATTTAGATACCATCATTTTGAAAAGGTTAGTTGTTCTATTTCACTGTGTATAATCTGACTGGTATCTGCATAAGCAGGATGGGGCTCTTTCAGAAAAGTGTTTGGGTTAGAGCTATGTTCCACATGCAATATCCAATAAGCTCTATTGTCATATTTCGTTAGTTCGTTGTGATTTCAGATAGTGCTCTAATGGAAAAAGATAGACTSTTGACTTGGTAAATACAGAGTCAGAAGAAAAAAGGGCTTATGTAAGGGCCTTTAAAAGTAAGATGGTTTAGAAATAGAGCAGCTGCTCCGTTCTTAATTCCCTCTATTATACCTCAGTATGGGCAGACTTTAGACTGTTAGATCTTGTACATACATTATTGTATTTTATAAAGTTTGGGTATAATAGGAAAAATGGAAGAGATAAARTGGCGGTGTTGCCTTTTCTGTTCCTGTTCTGACACTTTAAGTTACTTCAGATGACAATAAAATCCMGGGAGATTTAATTACTTTTAAAAATAAAGCTATGTAAGAAAAAAAGCTCTCATGTTTATTGCAATATTTCACAGGATCTCAGAATGATTAAGGTTGGAAGGGACCTCTGAAGATCATCTARWYCAACCCCYCTGCTCCAGCAGGGACACYCAGAGCACRGGGCACAGGGTGGCATCCAGGYGGGTTTGGAAGATCTTCAGAGAAGGAGACTCCACAACCTCTCTGGGCTGCCTGTTCCAGGGCTCCGTCACRCTTACAGTTGTCTCTCAAATTCAGGTGGAACTTCTAGTGATTCTGTTTGTGGCCATGGCCTCTTATCCTATCACTGACCACCACTGAAAAGAGTCTGGCACCATCCTCTTGACACACTCCTCTAAGGTACTTGTACACATTGGTAAGATTTGTGTCTCAACATTCTCGTCTTCAGGCTGAATAGTCCCAGCTCTCTCAGTCTCTCCTCACAGGGTAGATGTTCCAGATCCCTGGTGATATTTGTAGCTCCATACAGGACTTTTCCAGTAGTTCTATGTCTCTCTTGTACTGGTGAACCCAGAACTGGACACAATACTCTGGATGTGGCCTCACCAAGGATGAATAGGTGCTGGCAACACTCTTCCTAATGCACCCCAGGAGACCATTTACCTTCTTGGCTACAAGAGCACATTGTTGGCTMGTGGTCAGCTTGTCCACCAGGATGTCCAAATCCTTCTCTGCAGAGCTGCTCTTCAGAAAGTCATCCTSCATCCYGTGCTGGTGTCTGGGGTTATTCTTTCCTAGGTAAAGGACCCTGTATTTGCCTTTGTTGAACTTTATGAGGTTCCTCTCTGCCCATCTCTCCAGCCTGTCCAGGTTYCTCTGWATGACAGCRCTGCCCTTGGGTCTATMTSCCACACCTCCCATTTTTGTATTAACTTGCAGAGGGTGCACTCTGTCCCTTCACACAGGTCATTGATGAAATAAATTGAACAGGATTGGACCACCCCTGGGGGGCATGACTAGGTGCAGGTCTCCAGCTAGACTATGCACCGGTGATSACGATCCTTTGAGCTCTGCCATTCAGACAGTTTTAAATCCACCTCACCATCCACTCATCTAACCCACACTGCTTGAGCTTGCCCATGAAGATGTTATGGAAGACAGYGTAAAAAGTCTTGCTAAAGTCAAGGTAGATAGCATCCACTGCTCTCCCCTCCTCTATCCGCACAGCCATTCCCTCATACAAAACTATCAGATTGGTTAAGAAGGATTTTCCCTTGGTGAATGCATCCTGACTTCTCCTGATCAACTTTCTGTCCTCCATATGCTTAGAGACAATATCCCAGATGTTCCATAACCTTTACAGGGATGAAAGTGAGGCTCAATGGCCTGCAATTGCCTGGGTCCTTTTTCTCGTCCTTTTTGAAGACTGGCCTGACATTGGCGTTCTTCCAGCCCTCAGACACCTCTCCTGTTCTCCACAGCCTTTCAAAGATAGCAGAAAGTGGCTTAGCAATAATACCCACTAGCTCTCGCATCACTCTTGGGTGCATCCCATCAGGGCTCATGGATTTRTGGGTGTCGTGTCCACCTAAGTGATCTCTAACTTGATCTTCCTGAACCAAGGGCAAGTCTTCCTTTTTCCGCACATCCTCTCCTGTCTCTAAAGCCTGAGATTTCTGAGGGCTGGCTTTAGCAAAGGCTGAAACAAAAAGGGTTTTCAGTAACTTTGACTTTTCTCTGTCTTTTGGCAACCAGGGCATCCACTCCACAACAATGTCTCCCATATTAGCCTGCCCTTTAATCCTTACCCACAAATTCTCAGCTCACTCTTCATCCCCSCCTAGGCAGAGCTCAATACATTCTAGTTACTCTCACATAGAGAGCAGCTCCTCCAACCCACCTTCCTGGCCTTTTCTTTTTTTTTTTTCCTGAAAAGCACATAGCCATCTCTGACAGCACTCCAATCATGCAACCTACCCCACCATGTCTCTATATACAATGAGATCATGGCATTGCAACCACTTTCTCCAATCCTCCTCTTTATTTTCCATGCTGTATGCATTGGTGTACAGGCATTTCAGGGTGGTAATCAAGGCCATAGGTCTCCCAGGAGAAGTGGAGGAGGACATTGTACACTTTTCCCCTGCTCCATGCACCTGCTGGAGGCATCCTGACTTAAGCCACGATATACCGACTGCCCTATTTCCCACATCTTGCCTACTTTAAAGCTCTCCTAATACAACTGGCCAGCCTGTTGGCAAAGACACATGTGCTTTGCTTATTGAGGTGTCTCCCATCTCTCCCCATTAGTTAGGTCTTCGAGCAGGGTTACATGGTCATAGAAACAAACTCTCTTATCAAGAAAGACCAGTGGAGCAGCCAGTTATTAACCTGGAAATTGTGCTTGTTTGGCATGCTGTTTCCACTTTTCCAGAGAGAGGGTGGATCTTGYAGAGCTCTAAAAGGAAGATGAGTAATTCTTGAAGAAGATAAAACTTTCTGTGGGTAAAAATGGAGCAGCTTCCTCCAAAGTCACTGCAAATTCTCTAAAACATGTGTGGTGATGTGTATAATTGAATGAATTCTCCCCCTTCACACTTGCACCTCTCTRAAAGAATGCAAACCTTATCATACACAGTTGTAAAGCACTCACATATTACAGGAGTTTTTWATATCATGATAAGCAAGGAATAAAATTGCTGTTATATGAGTACTAACAGTAATAAGCAATAATTAATAGCCTTTATGTGCAAAAGAGAGCAAGTTGTTATATTGATCCGTKATCTTCCCTTCCCAAAAGAGAAAGCTGAGTACACCAACTAAATTTGGAGTTTCAGTTATGCAAATCAAAAAGTTGCAAAGCTATTGCATACCGTTCAGCACCAACATATAGCAACATCAATTATCTYATTTCATTTGTTATGCTTTTGAGTTGTCTAACTGATAACTTGAATAGGGTTTCATGGCTTTCTTTGTCTAAAATAGYCTTTAAAAAGCAGTCTTAAGAGGCTTTAAAAGGCTGTTAATATTAAATCTTACCGAGACCATGTAAGTATTTTTTCACACAGAGTTGCTGAATTAATAAAATATAAAGACAGACTTCCGGCCAATTAATTAGGCCGATACAGATGCTAGAAGAAGAAAAAGGCAGGCATAGCCAGACTTGCAGCAATCTTTCCAGTTGTTCTGAGATTATGTCATTTTTCCTTAAGAATTGAAGTAGAAAGTTGAGTTAAGGGAGTGATAAGTGACTGTTAGTGGGGATACGGAGACATGGATCTATCACTCACTTCACTTAGCCAGTAATGGTAAAGAGAGGCTCCAGGGACAGGAGATGGCTTCACAGCTTATAGGTAGCAACCTTCCATGTCAGCATGAGAGGAAGATGTCAAATGCAGCAGCATTACTGTTTATGGCAGTCCAGCACTTGGTTTTGGTGCTGAAAGACACTTTAACTTTGAATAAAATTGCTCCCATTGCATTTCTCACAGGAGTTGTGTGCTTGCTTTTTTTTTTTTCCCTCTAAGAGCGTGGTGACTTTCATGAGATACTATAGTCAAGATGATGAAGGATTCAGCACACTCTTTGCTAATCTTCATCAGTAAAATTGATATGAAAATCTGTTTATTTAGCATGCTAATTCTGGATTCTATCTCTGTATTTCTGGGTTCCAATTGTTAAATATAGGTCAAGTACACTTCAGGAATTTCCAAATAAATCTCTTTCTTTAAAAAAAAAACCCCACATTTACATTAAAAAACCCCCATACCTTCTAAGAAGAAAAAGAGCTTTTTTTTTTTTTCTGCTGTAATATAAAGTTGCGTCCACTAGATGGACCTCATTTTCAAAAAGTTAAAAGATTACTTTTTCCACTGGGCTGTAAGTAGAAGTGGTTGTGGTTGTGGTGGTTGAAGTGGTCTGGGTTTTGACAAATGACCAGACCACAGTGTGCCAATATTTAAAATATACATTTATGTGAACTTTTTTTTTTTTTCTGATAGGGCTGTGAAATATATGAATATCATTTCAGGACTTTTATTTCAGGAGATTTAAGAATTTACACATCTGGATTTCTTGTCTGCTGTTGAGCCCTTGAATTCATTCTGGTTGTGTTTGTTCTCATTATAACTGTGAGAAAAAATGTATTTTTACATTTTAAATTATAATTAAGGAATGCAAAAAGAATCACATGATTTATAGAATAGGGATAGAAAAACAAGAAATTAGTGTGYCATTTGCAGTGAGAATAATAAGTGTTGACAAACCTGAAATAGTCAAGTTTCTTCTTCTTACTGTTTTAGACTCATTTTTGATATTTATACATGTAGACACTACGGTGTTCGAAACCATGCAATTAACGAAGACTTCATCTATAGAAATCCCTTCTGTACAATTTGCAAAATAGATAAATTTATCTGGTAAATATGTTTTTCTGAGAAATTCTAGAATGTACTAAAATTCCAAAATGAGCATTTTGCAACAGCACCATTGAAATGCAGGATGGGCTGCATTTAGTAATGAATGAGTAATCTGGAGAAAACTTCAGAATCCATGATTTTGTGCCTTCTGTTAGGTCAGGTCCATAAAAGTCAATGGGATTTGTTCTGTGAAAAAAAAATAGGCTTTGATGGTGGAAGCTAGGCCTTCCCTTTTTAAAACACTAGAGAGTTGACCCAGGTTAAATACTAGCCTGTTAAAGATGATCTRTGAGATAGCCGGGTGGAGTATCATGAGTCAGTCAAACTTACGTCTAGTTTATGAGATTGTCCAGCAATTTCTTATGTGAATTCTATTTCCACTTTAAGGCTTAGACTCTAGTTTAAATCAACGTGGTCCCATTGGTTATGCCAGTCATACTTTTTTTTTTTTTTTTTTGGTCACAGTTTGTGCCACTAATATATATATGTATATATACTAAATGAATATCCTGATAAGTAACACCACAAAGTACTACTTGCTTGAAAAGATCCCATTTTTAGCAAGGCAGCCTCATACTAGCCAGCCAGCATACAGGTATTTTTATGTATGATTCAGCCAGTAAAACCCCTAATGAGATCTAGTATTTCTGAGGGACAAGGAAAAGTCAAATGGACATGTCAAGGAAACAAGAGTACAGCATGGAGAGTGATCTGGGGTGTTACACGGGAGGAGACATGAAAGATAATAGTGGGAAAGGTAAGAGATGTATGACATAGCTTTGTGTATGGATCTGTATTTATCTTGTTTTTTTTTTCAGAAATGTGACTAAGTGGAAGAAGCTTTTGATGAAAGCCTTCTGTTTAGCTTACAGAGAAAACACAAGTACATTTCAGGTAAATTAATATTTCTAGATCACTGTCATACAAATAGCTGCTTAATTTAGCAAGCTTTTGAAAGACAGACATACATTTAAAAAATGGATTAACCTCCTGTCTTCAAGATTTTAATGAAAACAGATCTAAACTAGACTAACGGCAATGCTTTCAAAAACAGTGAAATTAGATTGCTTTTATATAACCTTATACTTCCTTTAGCCTTACCTCTGAATAATATTTTAATTGCATCAGTAGTTTTATATCATTCTTCAAAGCAAATCTATTATAATTTAGGTTACCTATGAATGATTTTGACTCTCAAATGAAAAATGAATCTCTGAACTGTTTTTAACTAGGTAATATGAGTACTGTTCCTCAAAGGAAATAAAAACTACTGCTTCTGTCTGTAGTCCAGAGTCATACTGAATTATACCCTTCTGTGCTTCATAGGAAGTGGTTRTGCTTCATGGGAAAAGAAAATCAGATGGTGACCCAGCATACAGTGTTGACTAGAGCTGTGGAGTAATTGATGGATATTAAGTCCCCAGTCCCTCTACAAAACTGTATTTTCTGATGGAACTGCAACTATCACTGAAAGACATGATAGTTCACCCTTCTCATAAATTATCCCCTTTTAACAACTGCTACAAGAAATAACTGAAAATGAGCCTGTGCCTCTTGATTGTGCTTGACATAGGTAGAAGAACCCACTTCWGGTTAAGGTTATTGATAACCTTAATCTTTCAAATGTGTCCATAAAGCAGTCCTTTAAAGTATCAAAGTGTAAATTTTATTCTGTACTGCAAGATAATATCTTTTTTTTTTAATGGGATATCTTTATTATCACACTGGGCYTAAATCAGTTTGCAGTAGTATTTATGTGAGTTTAAAGGAATACTACTGAAGGTGAGAGCTAATGCAGAAGAAAATATCTTATTCTGATTAAAAGTGAGTAATAGGGATGTGGTGCCAGTTTCCTGGTGGATAGTTGCTACAGGATAGTCATTGATATGATATCCATCGGGGTACAGCAGAGAAATCCACATGACTTACGGATCAAAAGACAGGGGAAAATATCAAGTCTATGCAAGGCACCTATAACATGAATTTGTATTCACAAAATGAAATGCAAACTACCCCATTTAGCTGAATTTTATTCAATCATGCCTTCTGTCTATTTTTCTGCCTTTCTTTCTAAGCATATTAATCATTTTGATATTCATTATATAACTTAAACAAGCTTTTCTTTGAAGGATGATTTCATTAGGGTTTGTTTTGCCAGATTGCAATGCCTCTAGAGTTATGTGCTGAATTAATTCTGTCAGATCTTTTACCTTATTTGAATTTTTTTTCACAGGAATTATGGAAAAGTTCTACATACTAAGGAGTAGAGGAGGCTGTTTTATATATTTCTCCTAATTTAGATTAAAGTTAAAGCTTCAAAACAAAGTAYTGGTACCAAAATTTACTATGTTTACTGTGATAAGTGAAAGATAGATGGAAGAGGATACACTCAGTATCAGGACTACCCATTCAAAAGAGTCAGGAACATTTGCATTGCCACAAATTGAGGAGACAACACTCATCATCCAGAATATGAAAGTGGACTGGACCCTTTAAACAGCTTTTCTCCTGTAGGTAAATTCTTTCATCTCAGTTAGGGCAAAAGTACATTTTAGCTTATATGGAAGGACTCCTTGGATCTTGTCAGGAGAGACTGTTGAGAAAATTCCATACAGAAAAAKATTTGGTCTTATTGTGAAGAGAAATGAGCTTGCTTTTAAATTAGTACCTACAGACTAGTAATTCCTATATCTTAAACTAGGGRCCAGAGTAATGGAGTAACTAAAAGTTTCTTGAAATTAGGCAATGATGAGCTGTAGTTTACTTAGAAGTAACCAGGATAGTTTAGGTGCTCCTTAACCAATCTCAAATTTTGACCTGTTCCAAATGCTGATCAATATGTTTTCATCACCATTAATATAGTGTAGATTATGTTCTAAGCACATAACACATTGAGACAATAGTTACAAGGAAGAGAATCACGCTCTCTGCAACTTACTGTCCCCAATCACTGCAACATCCTCAGATGACCAACTGATACAATTCTATCCTAAATTCAATCCCCAAATGAGTGACGGATTCAATTCAATGGATATGACTGCACAGCTGCTACATTGAYGATGTAGTAGAAAATGACTTTGACTTCTTAATAGAATATATGAAGGCCTGCCTATATATTAAAGACATGAAGCTCTGCTGGGCCACAGATGCTCATTCTGTCTCTGCATTACGAATTCTGCAGGATTCAATTTCAGTCTGGTGTATTGTTTCTTCCAACACAATCGCATGTAGAAGGGCCTAGTAATTTGTGAAGAACCCCATATCATAGTTTCAGACTAACAAAAGTGGTCCAAGAACCAGCATTCATAACATTCTGAAAAATCACACATCTTATTCACTTAGATTATGGAACTTGACTCCAGTTATTTTGTTTTCTAATGTCCTTCCACACAAGGTCTGTAAGGCATAGCTATTTGACTCTTTTGCTATTACTTTCCTAAATCCAAGGCACTTAACAGACAGTAATATTTTATACAGCTGATGAAACATGGGAGGAAAAAGTAACTTTAAAAGTGTAATTTAATGAAGTATTTCTTGCATTTTTAGATAAAACTTACATTCTTTTTACAATTTTCRTGTTGGTTGTTGAAGTAGGTAAGATGACATGACTACTTTTTACTAATTTATATAAATTCAAACTACCATCCAATGACTCTCTTGAATTTTAGAATATTGCACTCTTCACTGAGTACAATATGAAAAACAAATTGTCTGTGGAATAATCAGCCACCTCATTAAGAAAATTCTCGAGTCAAGCCTTATTGACTAAGCCTTTATAGGGTATCTTTTTGTACTGTTCAAACAGAGATCAGTCAGCAATTACAGAYGGTTCTCCTTATCAGACCTTTTTCCTGATTAAAAGTCTTACTAGAGGTTATCTTTAGTATTTATTCTAGTGAGGCATATGTAAGGGGAGGGAAATATTGAGGTGCAAGTAGGAGAGCTGTGGCACTAGCTTTGGGAACAGTCAGGTGAAAACGCTGGGGAAAGAGGCATTAGCACACACTGGTACAAATAAGCAGACTCCAACTGYACTGATGATAAATGATTGAAAGTCAAAGAGAAAAGGGGGCAAGAATGGAATAMAGTAAAAGAGGTCAGATAGTGCTCTGATTGAAGCCTTGAACATGGCAAAGCCCCCTCCAGGCGGTCTGAAGGTGGTCAAAGTAGTTGGGGATCATCAAAGCTGGAGGAATAAAAACCACGAGAAGGATAATAAGAGAATTCATGATGCAGAAGATGTAGAGAGACCCTTGGGCACACAGAGACATACAGTGAATATTGGCTGAAGATCTTTGTCCTAAATACATTCAGAAGCCAAAACACTACATTTTTAATTAGACCTGGCATTGTGAGATTCAACATTGCAGCTTCAGTTTGAGGCGATGGCAGCACTAGAGATTTCTTCTGTCTAGATGAGAACAAGTTGCATCACTTAAAGCTGTTTAACTAAACTGATGTAGGAGACTTTGTGAATCCATGTTAATGACAACTTGCTGTGATTTAGATTCTAAACCAAAGTAGTAGTCTTAATATGAAAATAAGAATGCAGACTAATGTAGGTTCTTTTACATCATTCCTCCAGATCAGARCAACCTTCTCCCAAGACTGATCCTATTTGCAAAGTCATTGCAGGACAGCAAAATAAGTAACAATGCTGCTATTTCCCTGTGCTATGGCAGAGAAGAACAATCCCCTGCCAAATTCAAGTGTGATGTGGAAAAACAAAACAAAACAAAATAAAACAAAAATGTACCTATTAGGATATTAGAAAGAYGAGATTTGCAGAACGTGATGATGAAATTTTAGATAGGTTGGAAATGTCCAGTCTGGTTACCTTGGGTGTAATTCATCTGGCTTTAGATAGCTACAGTGTGAGAGTTGATGCTTGAGATCACGGTCATGCTAGGTGGTTAACCAAGAACAGATGAAGCTGAATGCTTCTGAGATACTAAGTCAGAGATGCTGATACAATTAATCAAACTTGAGTTAGTTTCAAATGAATATCCATTTTCCCCTTCCAAGCCTTTAACATTAGCCATGAGTTAAAAATCTTCAAACTTACAGCTGCATGTAGCATTTTTTTTTAGAAACAACAGCCACGAAAAAAGCACTAAAATGATGCAAGTCTACAAATTGCTGTATTAAGTCTTATATCAGAACTCACATAAAATAACATAAGGATAACGTAAAAAATGTGCATTAGGGATGAAGAARAATTCTAGATCCTCTCTCCCCCATGCAAGGCTGTGCTGAGAGCTATGGTGAGTGAATACCTCTAGCAAGGCAAGCACTTCACCATCTGTGGGTGAACATTTTGGTCCTTTGTTGCATGCTCTTTAATATAAAGCCTGCTGAAAACTCAAAGCTGCTTTTCTGAAGGAGCTATTATATAACCCTGACATCTGGGGTTTTCAGTCCTGCCCTGTACGAGCTGATTATTGAACAAATTAAGCCCAGAAAGCTTCACATCAGAAAGATATTCAAAAACCTAACCCCAGCTAGTCCATCATCCCARCTTCTTCTGTAGGCTTCATTTCAACAAAGGACTTCAGGCCAGGTGAAGGTGCCCTGCCTAAAATCAAGCATATTCTTAAAGGTCTGGCAAATCCAGGGCTGTCACTTTTAGAAGGCTAATCTGCTACTTTACATTTGAATACACATAAACAAGCTGATGTACCCATGAAAAGGACTTTTGATTCTACCTGTATTCGAAGATAAAGTTGCACATTCCTATAGCTCTGTGACAATTTGTACACTGTATACAGTTTACACACATGGCTGGAACCACACACCATATTTTTTCTGTGTTTATGTTCCACTGTTCTGAGAGTCAGGAATTAAGTAGCAGGCCCTTGCATGTTATGTTAATAACATAATTWAAAAAATGAAAATGAATAAACCAAAACAAATCGTTGTTTTTCTACTCACAACTTGTGAGCAGATGCGACATTTTTGAATTTACTGTTCAAAATAACCAATATATCATGAATGCCAAAACTACATGGATTAAGCAAGCAATCAGAAAAGTCCATGAAAGAAAAAAAATCAGCTGGCCACTATTAAACCCTAAGACTCTTCCTGTACAGGATATCTTTGTGTTGCAAATTACTGGAATTTGGGAAAAAGCAGTATTATAGGCTTTCCCTGTTCTTATGAATTATCCTAAGCTTCAAGGACAATGTTGGAGAGAAGAGACTGGATTACACTCTTGACTTGTGACCCACTACTGCCATTCTTATGTTTCAGAGTTTTCAGATAAAGGTATCCCTGGTTTGCTAATTTCATGATGTGTGCAGTCATCTACTGTAAGAAAAGCTGAAATGTTGACAGACGTATTCAGAGTGCAAGTTACCTTTCACAAAACTCCCCAAATGCTTGTTTATCTTTCTGTACCCGTGTATTTTGAGCTGGATTTCTCCCTTCTAAACTCACCACTATCAATAAGTTTAAAGTATGCAATAGCACATATGCATGGATAGCAGATTCACAATGGATACTAAAAGGAACACACACAAATGTATCCTTGAGTATCCTTAACCCAAAAACTTTGCATGGTAGGAAAGCATGAAGTGAATGGAATTGAATTATTAAATTCTTATGGTAACAAGAATTATAGGAAAGGGACCTGGCCTCTAATCCTGTTCACTCTAATATGACTAATACAATTTAAGTCATATTAGAGTGAAAAGGATTAGCCTAGTGGCAGGTGTAAAATGAACATGATCTAGGAAATCAATGGCAGTGGGAATGAATCACATGTTCTAGATGAGCATGGAAGCAAACAAATGATTTCAGCTGCACACCTTGTGCTGAACAGAGCAGAGCAGAAGAGAGCTTCTCCAGCAATTCAAAACYCTCACTACTGCATTATTTCTTAATTCTGATAAGGACAAAATCATGAACACTGAAGCTGTTAGAACAGCAGGTTGGCAGGGCAACACAGCCAACACATACTCACTATGGAAATCAACACTTGCTGACAATTTGACCATCCTCAAAAGGACAGTGTTGTGAAATAATGATGAGCATGGAGACCTTATCAGGACATCCAGTGCAGAGACAGCAGTTGAAATTGCATACACATACAGTAACACATTTCCATGATAATGACCTTTGCTACAGCAACTATTGCAGAAAGTAGAGTCCTTTAAATACTCATTGAGTTGACTCACTGAAAGTTAATTAAGAACTTTCCTTTATGGAAAGTTTTGYATGATAGCTTTGCCTTTCTCTCAAAGTGATTGTTTTTTTTCTCCAAGGACTTCTTGAAACTTGAAACTAGTGGCTTGAATAATAGAGYTTTGGAATTAAAATGTCATGAGCTCACAGAATTGCTCCTGGACAGTGGTAGAAATAGGCCAGCAAGGATTTGTGATTGGTGAGCAAATAAAAAAAGATGTAAATCTGGATGCACGGAGGGGAATATTTTCACATGCATCCTTCTGTCTTTTAGYCTCCTTTCTGAGAATGATTTGCATAACCTATTTTTCGGTTGCAAATAAGACTCCCCARAGCATAAAATGGACACCTGTGCTGCACAGTACAAATGGTGCTTGCCACAACAGAGGAGGAGCAGTGTGAAAAATTTGATGATATCAGACTTTGCCCTACTGATCTTGGCACAATAAAAAAAWTGTTTAGGGAAGCAAACTTTCATATTTCTAAAATTGAAGTTCTAAAATTAATGCATATGAACAGCTGCCAACATATAATGATCTCATTAACTAAGACTTACACTAGTGCTAATATAGACAGGAAATGATGCAAATAATTAGAGAGAAATGCGTGGGCATATGGATAATATTGTGCTTTGCATGGCAATAATAGACACTGGGCCTGAGAGTTCAGCTCCCTCAAACTCAAAGTGTTGACTGCAGCTTGTGCAACTCTACTCAAACTGGCTTTAATTGAAGCAGGTCAGCTGCTGATAGTTGTATAGCTACTGCAACATGGATCTCAGTACAGACTAATGGGCTGGTTATTTACTAAGCCTCTCTCGCAGCTGTGCTATTCCATTCAGTTGCAGCTATTTTCTTAGAGGGGCCCATAYAGCTACTTTAAAGCTAAATTGGGAAAAGCTATGTGAGTTGCAGCAATATCATGAAAGCAACAAAGTCCCATTGTGAGGATCTTAGGCCTATTCTATTTGTTATTCTCCTGGTAATGGTTTGGAAATGTGCATGAAACCAGTGAAAACTGCCAGGGAAGAAGCTTGGGACCTACAAGCACCAAAATATAATACAGTTAATGGGCAAGCCCTGGAAGGTGAATTTAAATTTGCCTACACAATTAAGTTTTATAGACTCTAATGAAGTCCAAGACTTTGTTTTTAATAACCACTTCATCTGCATAACTGTATTTGCCTTGACTTTGATCTCATTTCTGTCCATTTGAAACAATGGAGTTATGCTAATGCAAAGTTAAAGCAAAGTCAGAATCAGGTGCTTCTTACTGCAGTAGTACTGGCTGGTAGGATGTTATGAAACCATAATCCAAGATGACATACACAACATTTTCCAGTATATGAAATATATTCTGCAATAGACTAATCATTGATAAAAGCCTCTAAGATGTTGTTGTTTTTACTTGTACAAAAGCTAGCAAGAAAAATAACAACCCTGASAAGTAGATTCTTGGGTGATGTGAAGCATGTACAGGGTGTTGTGCTTTTACTACCTAAGCACTAATGGCAATTTCAGAAAAGGAATCCAGGCGAAGTGGTGCATAATAGGAGATCAGTTATGAGAGCAGTAAAACATGTTAAAAGCAAGTGAACTTTACCAATGTTGACTGAAATAAACCCAGCCAGCTTATTATGGTTTTAAAGAAATTAGTGAATGCACTTACTGCATGAAAACGAAGATACCCAAGTACCCACGGAGAGAAATAGCATTTAAATCCTCCAGACCAAAATTGCCAGATGTTATCACTCACAGCTTCATAGAATCCAAGAAAAATGAAAAGGCTTCCAAAAAAGACAAGCAGAATATCTATTGCAGATTCAAAACTAACTCATGAATCCTGCACGTATGCTTTATTTACTTGATAATAGTGACATGGGCTGCCTTTTTCTGAGGAAAAGAACACAAGAGTCTGCACTGGGTTGACTTGCATCAACCCTGTATTTTGATTCTGGRCATGACTCTGTTAGGATGGTACGTATCCTCTTTCTTTCTAACACATATAGGGAACTTCTGTCACTACTGATTGATTATGTGCAATACCTGACTGCTGATCTTGAAGTGAGCCTTAAAGATAGGGAAATCCCAAAACTTTGTAAAAAGGAARTAGCATGTCTGAGATAAATGAAAAAAATAACCTAATCATAAGAAAATATTCCTCCAAAGGAATGAACGGGTCCCCACGGCAGGACGTTGAGGTCAGACAGCAGAATTTCACATCAAAATGCAACATGATCATCACCCACRGCAGAAACAAGTGTTGGATTCAATCTCTTTTTCCAAATGACTATGCTTCTATTTTTGGATTAGGGAAATTCAACTGAAATTTCCTTAGTCATTTTGCAGCTGACTTTTCCAACCCTTAAGAACTTAGCTGGCCTTTGGGAACMCAACAACACAGCTGCCTTTCTATTTGGTAAAAGGTATAAAGTAAGCAATGTCTTTTTCACATAGYCCTCTATGGAACAGCTTGTGCAAACATGGGGCTACTTAGGGTCCTAAGTAGCTTCATTCATGAAGCATGTGCATGCTTACCAAGCAGMCACAATGAATCTGATTTACTGGGGATATGTTCAATTCATGCAATGCTTCCACAGGTCTAATGGGATATGTCTCGCTTATCTCTGAAGCAATGATCTTCATCTGCACCAGTTACTTCTTCTGTTAGTTACTCACTGACAGTATGAAAAGTACCTGAATAAAAATATCATTGGATTGGGAAGAAGCYAGTTTCAYTRAGCATTTCTCCAACCTGAGGCCTTSTGGAGATAACTGCTSCAGCTCCAACTACCTGCAGTTCAGGCTTACCCTCACTATAGCTTCCACACATCTGATAGCACACTCACAGGTTCATCAGAGCTTGTAGCTGTCAGCAAGCATTGAAACATGTTTTTATCTCCTCATCTATGCTAGCCCAAAAAATGKTACCAACAAATTTAATTTTTTTAACTTATATCCAACCCAGTTTCCTATTTGCTTTCCAAGATTTCAAAATTTCAAAAATTCAAGAATCACTGAAATTGTCATTTATAAACTTAGAAGGATTTCAAAGCAAAGCAATAGACTTTAGTCAACCCAAARACCAGATTTTTATTAAAGAGGTTGTAATTCACAGAAATGAACTGGCTAGATTTTTTTTTACTCCTCCCATCCTTGCCCCAGCAGGGCAGAAAATTCCATTGCTGTAGGTACTCTGGCGTTCAGGTTTCAGTGGGAAACTTACAAGAAAAGAAATGTGTGAAGAAGCGATACACGAAAAAAGATTCAGGAGCATAACCTATGCAGATTTCTAGAAGTGTTCTGGAAATCTGAAACTATTTTAGGATAATCAGTGAGAGCCTCTGGGAAAACAGAAAGTTGCTTCATTCAAGTAACAAATCCCATTTATATACAGATCATAGAAAAATTTCTGTGCCATTCAAACATATATTTTTTAATATTATTTCATGCACTTGTTTACAACACTGCTTATTTTGTGAGTCCTTCTTCATACCTTTCTAAAAAACTTCTGTCTAATTTAAAAGAAAATGGATGTGTACAGATGTGTGTGAATTAGCCAAAACCCATGTGGTGACCACCAAACAGCAGTCTGCAGAGTTTAACTGATGATACAAGGCCGGCATCAGGGGCAAAAGGAATTGTGAGGGAAGACAGTTCTCTGAGCTCTGTGAGAGCTTGAGGTGTCTGTGGACACCTGCAAAGTGCCAGGCTAAGTTACAGGGGCAAGACGATTTGGGCCATTGCATCTGGTGCATACTATTGATTATAGTACAGATATCCAGGGCAGGTCTGTCAATACCTATAGGAAATTATAGTTCTGGATATCAACTAGAAAACTTATTGTGCTATATTCTCTAAATACAATATTTGAATTACTTTTGTTCAAATTAMAATTCTAACTTGTGAAATGGAATTACAATTGATACTACACTTAGATTTCATAGAAGTATAAAACACTGATATACTGGTTCAGAACAGTTTTCAAAATAATATATTATTTAGTTAACAATGAGGGTTAGTGTAGTATAACTTCAGAGTTAATTTTTTTATTACTAGATTTATCATTTTTTGTGATAAATTGGTCGTCCACTTGCAGATGGGCCTTCTAGGTAAAAAATAAAAGGCACAATGGTAAGGTAGAAGATATGATCCGAYTAGATAGAGATATATAGCTTTTGTTTGTCTGTACAAAACTTACATCTGGATAGCATTTCTAATAGTTCATAGAATCACACAGAATGCTTAAGGTTGGAAGGGACCTCTAGAGGTCATCCAGTCCAACCCCCCTGCACACGCAGGGTCTCCTAGAGCATGTAAAGAGTTCTGTTCATCCATAACCATTGCAAAGGGAAGAGATGTTGCCCTCTTCAAATACGGATGAGAATAAAAGGTCTGGCCATCAGGTTTCAAGGTCACAGTACATTAATTGAGAGATGAGTTATGATGTACTTATGCAGTTATGATGTAAAAAGAAATGAAAATCAATGATCCTCTCAAGACGAGGTCATGCAAATAACGACTGAGAATAATTTGCATCTCTAAGCTCTTTAAATTGCATTTAAAAAAAAATAAATTGTTTGCTTTACAATGATRGGATATTGCCATTATAAAATTAGTCACAACTGGCAATTTCGGCTGAGTTCAAGATCTAAGTGTACATAGACCCACCCCTTATCCGCACAGAGATGATTGTTTAGGATCAGGTCCCATACACGTCCGGAGGGTAACATGTGGAAACTTGTGTTCTTGTTGCGTAGTATGTACTTTTCCTGCAGATTAAGACAGACATGGTTTTATGCTGTTCAGCTGCTGTTCATTAAAATTTCCATAATTAGGAAAAAAAAATGGATTCTTTCTTTATGAGTGTAATGTAAAAAAGTAAATGAAACATCAGTGCAGTGGAAGTTTTCTGCACATAATTTTTGTATTTGAACTTTAAGTATCTGGATATCATTTTGAACACTCAACTATTATTTTCTAAAACYATCTATAAAGGTAACTTAGCAAAGAGTCCACAAGTAAAGCTGTTTCTCTACAGTGCAGCCAAAATATCACATCATTTTCATGCTGAAAATRTGAGAACTTCATTATTTCCATAGCTTCACTATGTAAGAAAGCAATAAATTATAAATGCTAACAAGACGACTGAAAAAATTATTTTTGTAGATCAGAGCTGACAGAGAATACTTGATCTCAAAGGATATGGTTAATTGTGAGTTCAGGCAATATTTTCTCGGATTTGACTGATCCTGCAGCGTATGCTAGCAAAAGCTTACAGAACTGCTAAATCCTATGTTTACCACAACCACATTGACTTCTCTGGCATTGACTAGCCAGAGATGGTTTGTATCCCTGCCGCTGAGACACTGCACATCCACACAGGTATGATCTAAGGACTCAGCCATGGTGTCAGAGGTCTCAGCACTAGGACCTTTGACCATTGAATCTAATACAATAGAGTTTGAAGCTGGTGCCATAAATATCTGAATTGTGTTCTATTATTCCTGACCTAACATGACTTGTCCACACCATACAAGATGCCCTACAAGAAGTGTAGCACAGAAGTGTCCTCCTTAATTCTAAACCTAATAGGTCAGGTAGTCTACTGTAGCCCTTACAATGCAAACTTCAGCTTCTCAGCAGGGTGATTAAAGCTGTAAGGGCTTTGTGCTGCTGTTGCTGTCATGTAGACATGCCCTAAGTACTTTTCCTGAACTTAACCTCTTTTATATTAATGGATTTCACTGCTTGAGGTATTTTAATCGTGTTCTGTTGCCAAAGGCTTTCTAATACCTTGATGATGTTTTATTTAGAAACAGAGCTTGAGATGGGTTGCTGGAAGATGACATCCTRACTAATTGCATAGTTTAGAAAGATGACATCCAAGCATATGTCTGATCATTTCATATTCACATTTGACAATCTCATAATTTACATGAATAATCTAAAAACACAACAGAAATGCCCCAGTGCCTCTGATGCGTTTATTTTTAAAATAAGCCAATTAGCATATAGGCTTCCTGACCTTCTTAGCTAACTAGYTGGCTTTCAATACAAGTGCATTACATGCTCATAAAGAATAAAATAGTTTGATATGGCTAGTCTCACCTGGAATGTCTTTAGCAGGACTGTTTTGCAAAATGGGTTTCACATTCCTGTGCCACAGAACAAAAGCTGAGGAAGCCAGTAATGTTGCCTAGGATTTTGTACTGAAAAATTATGGCTCTATTAAGACACAGTCAGCACAGTTCCAAAAGAAGAAATACATTCAGAAAAAAGATTTGGAGAAGAGTATCTTTTGGGGGGTTATGGGAGAAACAGCTGGTCTGCAAGATCAGCATCTTAGGGTCTGAAGTAAATTAACCACGAAAAAAGTTAGGTGGAAAATATTTAGATGAAAAAAGTAAGACATTCTTTAATTCTCCCTTTCCAACCTTACTGGCACCACCCATCAAAATGCACTTTCCCCTCACATGTGATGTGGTCACAGCTGTGCAGCCTTCCCATTTAGACCATGCCCCAATACAACTACTGTTAATTCATGCAGTACAGATATTGCTCTCATTGAAAGCCATCTCGTACACTCATTATATTTACATTACGTGTACAAAGTCAACCACAAAAGCCATAGGAATGCTGTATGGCAAGCTTGAAATTTTATTATTTACAGAGGCTTCTGTCAGTATGTAATTTCATTTTTCACCTCTCTTGAATGTTACTGAAGATATATGCATGAGAGCAGATCTGGACAATGCCCTCAGGTGGTAGGAAACAAAGTTTGGCTCAAGTCAGAAGGATATGATTTTATACCAGGATCTGTGTTGCTTATAAGTTTTCTTAATTCTCACTTGAAGTCATGATTTATTGTTTGCTACATTACCATGTGCTGTTATAAAGATAATCTGGTCACCAGAAACAATAAATTAAGTCTTCATGAAAGGAGTAAGCAGCAGGAGGAGAGGAATCCTTAACCAAAAGATCGGATTTTCATGGAAATGTCTCTAGTAAATAAAAACAAATGGAAATGTATGATGAAAACAACATATTAATAGAACTGCTTGGAAAAAAAATCCTTTCTCTTGCACTAATTATCAGTAATTTTAATCAAAATTATTTAATTAAAAATATTTAATGAAAATGCAAATTAATACACACTAAATATAGATAACAGCTAAGATAAAACAATTTGATTTACTTAATAAAGAATAACTGTCACAGAATATAAAAACTGACATGATACTGACAATTAATACGCATATTCCCCTGTTCTATATTCATCTGTAATACCACATATTTTTTCTATTGTGTTCCATGTTCAGCTATTATTGTACATTACTGTGCATTTCTCTTTGTCTGGTACACACACACACACACAAAATCCATGAATGTCATTAAAGTGCACAGACAAATGAGTCAAAGCCCCCATAGAGAACTGCCTGTATTACAATATATATTGAAGAACTCTTATAGCCTTCGATAGGAGAAGAGATGACAAGACAAGACAAGACARGACARGACARGACARGACARRRSAARGGAAGGGAAGGGAAGGGAAGGGAAGGGAAGSGAAGCGAAGCGAAGCGAAGCGAAGCGAAGCGAAGGGAAGAGGGTGTATATGTTCAGTAAAAAAAAAACTTTTTTTTACATTATGTCTCATAAAATACACCTATCTAAAAGTAAGTTTAAAATGAAGACGATGTACATTAAGCTCTACTTTATAATAAAAGTGAAAATCATTGAAGTGTAATTTCAGATTTAATGTATTAAGCAGTACAMATTTGTGCAGAAATTTTAATAAAGGCCAGGCCACAGATCAATGGGAGAAGTCATTAGCTATGCAGACTGAAAGCTTGTTGAAATAATATGTCAGTTTTGAGAGTGGTAGTTCCACTTGCAGGTGTAAAGAATATTTTTTCAATTATATGATTTCAATATATGGTTCGTACAATGTTACGATCTTATTGGGAAATGAGAAACCAGCAAAACTTTCTTTTCTTCTTCACCCTGAAAATTACAGTAAAACTCTGTAATCCCAAAAAGCTAACAAATAGAGCACCACAATAAGTCTGTTCACTAACCGTATATAAGATTTCCTTTGGTTTCGAAGCAAAAGATKTTTATAAAAAAGTTATGTTTTAAGAGATCCCCCCCTGAGAGGGGACCTGATYAATGTATATAAATATCTCAAGGGAGGGAGTGAGGAGGATGGGGCYGGCCTCTTCTCAGTGGTAGCCAGCGATARGACTAGAGGAAATGGCCACAAATTGAAGCATCAAAAGTTCCRCAGGAACTTGAGGAAGAATTTCTTAACGGTGAGGGTGACAGAGCMCTGGAACAGGTTGGCAAGAGAGTTGGTGGAGCCTCCTTCTCTGGAGATCTTCMAAACCCATTTGGATACAATCCCATGCCACATGCTCTAGGAGAGCCTGCATGTGCAGAGGGGGTGRACTAGATGACCTCTGGAAGTCCCTTCCAACCTTAAATATTCTAGGATTCTATGATTCTAAGAACGTCTGAGTTTTATTGACATAGCATTATTTTTAGTTTCTTGTGCATTTCAATTGAATTCCACTTTTTATCAAGATCTAATGGGTTGGAAACTAAATAAAGTTAATATTCTTTTAATGATACATGGTCTTTCCACTGATGTCTAATAAAATAAAATGTAAAAKAATAAGATGGTGCATATATTTATTACATTACATAATTTCTTGAATAAAAGTACATTGCATTTCCCATAGCATATTTTCATTAGTAAAAAGAAGCACCAACTGAAGTTTTATACTCAGCTGTAATTCACAATTTTCATGGATACGAGCAAATGAGATTCAACTTCTCTTTCAGGAAATAACTAAAGCACCGCAAATGCAAAGCAAGTTTAGAACCAGTTGTTTGATTTTAGTTTTACCGAATATTGATTAGAATTGTAAATAATATGGATGATTTTAATTACTTGCATTTAATATTAATCTTTGCAGGTTTCACTGCAGCAATGCATTAAGCTTGACTGAGATACTGCACTRTGAAGATACTGTATTTATAACTTACCTCTATCAAGTCTGAAYGCTGAACTGAAAAGGAGATGTCAAAGATGAGGAAGAGACACATTTTGGAGATAAGCATATGACACAAGAAATCCCCTCTCTGGAGATGCTGAACATGCTCAGCCTTTGCTATAATCTTAATTTTTGCACAGACCAGAGCACCTTATTTGCTTTTTCCTCAAGGATCCATACAATGAAACACCAAGTGCATCAAACTCTCAACTCAGTTACTTGGGATTATCAATTTTAATGCACTTCTGTGTCAGAGGAAAACATTTTGACCAGGCACTTCATAGGGACAATGCTGGTGGGTGCAGAGTTGCACACTTTAAAGTAAGATTGTTTCTAGTCTACATTGGTGACCTYTCTTTGACACCAACGATTTTAAAACTAAATTCAGACTGAGGATAATGTGCTGCTCCTGCTCTCGCTGCATCCTCTCAGGTTTACCAACTGCGCTACCTTCCTCATGGGCGGACTGGTTCCCATGGAAATTAAACTACCTTCATCTGGTGTTTTGTAGGGCACACTCTGCACCGCCCCCGCTTTGGCATGACCAAACCTTGGCTGAATATGGATACTCTGGCAACTTTACTCAAATTGTTAAAATTAACACTCTGGGGGCTAAAGTAGTGTAAACTCAAGCCTCCTCTCTCAGATGTACATCACTGGTGGCCCTCCTGGTGCTTGAGCAAACAAATGCAATAAATGTCAACCGTCATGAAGTTGCTTTGTGTAACCATGGCAAAGTGTGGGCAGCTAAGCAAAACCAATCCTCCTGAACTGCTTAAAATATTCTTATTGTCATTGGAGAGATGGAGGGATCCTGTCCAGATAAGGTTTGGATCAACTCTATGATTCAGAAGAAGAGACAGAACTGCAATTGTTATTTCTCTTTGTATTGGACTTGGTCAGAAAATGTCAAGCTACCTTTAATGAGAGAAATCCAAAAATATAAATGATGCTTTTCCTTTTACTCTCCAATTTAACTTGTGAAATCAAAGTAARTGGTAATCAGGACAGTTTCTGATTTGACCTTTAAATTTAATGCAGTAGATACTTGTTACTGGTGAGTTGTCAGTATCCTGGTGCTTCCAGATAACCAAAGATGTAACACAAGAGGRAAAATGTTCCTAGAGGAATTTGCTTCTAAGCAGCCCTCACTGTTAGAAAGTGTAATGGCAAACTAGCACTTCCTGTAACATAAATGTGGGTTTTCATAACTGCTTGGAAATCTCTCATTACGTCATAGGATCCAGGATTTCTCCATAGTACGATATCTATATACATAGTGCTTTAGGAGTAGCCTCTCCATACAAGTAGACAATTCTCACACAAGGGCTAGGTTCTCACTTCCTTCCTTCCTTCCTTCTTTCCTTCCTCTCTCTCTTTCTTTCTTCCTTTCTCTCTTTCTTTCCTTCCTTCCTTTCTCTCTTTCTATCCTTTCTCTCTTTCTCTCTTTCTCTTTCTCTCTCTTTCTCTCTTTCTCTCTTTCTTTCTCTCTCTCTTTCCCTTTCTTTCTCTCTGTCTCCCACAACATCCTCATAGGAAAGCTCCAGAAGTGTGGATTGGACATGCAGACAGTGAAGTGGACCAAGGACTGGCTGGATGGCAGAGCCCAGAGGGTGGTGATAAACAGAGCCGAGTCTAGTTGGAGGCCTGTGGCCAGCAGGGTGTCCCCCGGGGTCAGTGCTGGGCCCAGTGCTGTTCAACTTGTTCATCAATGACTTGGACGAGGGCACAGAGTGCACCCTGAGCAAGTTCACTGATGACACCAAACTGGGTGGAGTGGTCGACATCCCAGAGGGCTGTGCTGCCATCCAGAGGGACTTGGACAGGTTGGAGAGTTGGGCAGAGAGGAACCTCATGAGATTCAACAAGGACAAGTGCAGAGTCCTGCACGTGGGGAGGAATAACCCCAAGCACCAGTACAAACTAGGAGCTGACCTGCTGGAAAGCAGCTCTGCGGAGAGGGATTTGGGAGTCCTGGTTGACAACAAGTTACCCATGAGGCAGCAATGTGCTCTCATGGCCAAGAAGGCCAATGGGATCCTGGCCTGCATCAGGAGGAGCGTTGTCAGCAGGGAGAGGGAAGGGATCCTGCCCCTCTATTCAGCCCTGGTGAGGCCGCACCTGGAGTACTGGGTGCAGATCTGGGCTCCCCAGTACAGGAGGGACGTGGAGCTCCTAGAGAGGGTTCAGTGATGACCGACCAAGATGATCAAGGGACTGGAGCCCCTACCATATGAGGAGAGGTTAAACAAGCTGGGCTGGTTTAACCTCGAGAAGAGAAGACTGAGAGGGGATCTAATCAACATGTACAAATTCCTGAGGAATGACTGTAGAGAGGAGGAGACTAAACTGTTCTCTGTAGTGGCTGGTGATAGAACCAGGGGCAAAGGTTTTAAACTGAAACACAATAAAGTTCCATCTCCATATAAGGACGAGCTTCTTTCCTGTGAGGGTGACAGAGCCCTGGCACAGGCTGCCCAGAGAGGCTGTGGAGTCTCCTTCTCTGGAGATCTTCCAAACCCGCCTGGATGCCACCCTGTGCCACGTGCTCTGGGTGTCCCTGCTGCAGCAGGGGGGTTGGTCTAGGTGATCTCTAGAGGTCCCTTCCAACCCTAAAGATTCTGTGATTCTGTGTAACTTTGCAACCATATAAATGGAACTTAAATTCGTACATATTTATTTATTTATTTATTTATTTGGATAGGAAGATGACTCCACCAAAGACACAGGTGCCTAATACCACGTGAGAAAATTGTAGTCTTTCTCTCATCATTATTGAGTCACGTTGAATTTGCAGAATACATGGACATTTGGTTGTGTGGGCTCCATTCAGTTGTATTCTGAGAGGCGAAAATGGCTGAGTCACATCCATATGGTTAACAGCTTGGTATGCCTAGTAACAAGGTAAAGGTTTTGGCAACAATAGAAGGGAAGAGGAATATTTTTAATACAACGCTTTCAGCTCATTCATTCAGCAGGAGTAAGCCGCTATCAGCATGCAGTCTGTTCATCTGAGAGAGAATAACAATCAGTGCAGCTGACTGGTTTTACTATGTGCAATACCAGATAGTCTGAAACAGTTGTCATCTTGGTAAGCCCTACAGTAGGAAACTGAAAACAGTGCTGCAAATTACAGTGTGTTCAGAAATTAGYAAAAATTGTTAGATTGCCTGTTATTAAATAATGTCTTTGGGTTGGAGCTACTTAAGTACAAAAGAGGATTCTAAAATTTGTCACTGTTTATTTTTATTAAAAGACTTTGCACAATATATTAGTAAGTCTGTGTACAGGCCGCATGTTTACATAACTCAAAATAATCCACAATGCCTAAAATATGTTCATTCATGGAAAGACTTGGCTACTCTAACCTGAACCCTGCCCTACTCACACCTCAGTTCAAAGTTTCTGTGTCTTATTATCTATTATGCATCTCCTTTAATCATTCCCTCACATATTTTTCTCTTGTTTATGTCTGAGTAAACTAKATGAACACACAGTGATACAAGAAAAAAAAAAAGTTAGCACCTTTTCCCATGAGCATATAAATCATAAAGCAGTGGAATACCATAAAATTTGTTATAGTTTTCAGGTTACATTAATAAAAAATATTATTTTGATTTGAATTTGCACATATGTAATTGTCCAAGATCCACAACCCATTGAAATCTGACMAGAAGATTCTGTTAAGTCAAAATCACTTTTGGCTTACTATATTACTATCTAATGCAAAAATAGCTCAAGTGTGAGCCTTACAGCCATTTGAAGAAACTGTGTTCTTCACYCTTATTACTTTGAAGATTTACAACCTGTATATATTTCTCAATAGATGCAACAGATCTTATTAAAGAGTTCATGCCCTTTTATTCAATATAACTCTTCAGAAAAAGAGAAAATATGTGTGATTGGGAAATGAACCCTCAAACAAAGACTGAAGCCAGGATTCTAACATTCTTTGCAAGTACCCATAGTTCCTTTAATTATACCTAAAACTTGTAAACAGGAAAGTGTTTTACAGACATACTAAATGGGGAATTTAAGTCATTGGTGAAACACTCCTCTTCCATGTCTCTTTCCACCCTTCCTCCCCCAAAAAATTCTACCAATCAGCCATGTTTTATGACAAGACAAACTWCTTATGGAAATGTTTATGATATGGAAACAGTAGCAGCAGCCATGGCAAAAGCTTGTTTGTTTGTTTGTTTGTTTTCTAATGTACTCCGGAATAAGAGGTAATTAACACTAGCAATGACTCAAAAAGATCATATAGAAATAAAATTAAGAAAAGTTATAGAAGAGATGAAAGTGATCCATTCATTTTTGCATCTCATTTACTTCATGAAAGGTTATCTTTCCATTTATTACACCTAGWTCTTAATTATAAGGAAAGAGGAATCTCCAAGTTAAAATATTCGGAGAGTTGTATTTTCTCTTCCCTGTAACTACTTTGCATTACATACTCCTGATTTCTAGTGTAGCARTCTTCCAATTCACAGAATTATTTTTTTGATGTCTGACTTTCAGCACAKTTATTTTCTGATACACAGTTTTGCAGATGAAAGTCATTGCAAGCACAKTTTCACTCTATTTGACAGCTAATTTGATGCCCACTTTAGACTAATTACTGTCCTAGTCTCGGTTACTACTGTAATGAAATTCTTAAATGTAGATGATTAAATTTCAGAGATTTGACCTCAGAACTGTTAGCATTTTCAAGGGTATGCCAGCTCTGTCCCAAAGGTTCCTGCAGGGTTCTTTGAGACCAGCAGTATGACAGTCACAGGAAAGGGCACAAAGAGGATGACAAAGGAAGTGTATAAAAAAATGAGCACTGCTAAAATATGAAATTGTGCAGGATTAGATTTTAAATGGAGGTATAAATAGGACACACATATGTAAATATAAATATATATATATATATATATATATATATAAAAAGACCAAACAGGTACATGAAAAGTACCTGAATATCATCTGAAAAGTAATTTGCACTTCATTACAAGAAAAAAATAATTTCTAACACTAATTTCGAATTAGTGGCTTTAGAATTGTATTTTCAAATCAATCTCTGAGATGCTGAAGTCATCGTTATCATCTCTGGTTCCCTTTTGTATGATGTGGTTCATAGTATACAACTTTTGGTGGATCCATCATAGTACCAAGTTATGATTCAGAGCCTGCATATCTCACAGGTATCATGCAGGTATTTTGCCAGGTTAACAGTGAAAATCGTATTCTAATTGCTGCTGAAAGCAACTCAGAGTAACTTGGGAAGAGATACAAGTTTCTTCRACTTTCATAAACTGATCTCACCTCTAGGAGCACCTGCACCCAGTCTGTTCTTTCAAACAACAAGATTATGCAGAGCCAAATGAGAAGAGCTCTTCTCTAAGAGATGTCACTTAGAAATGTTTCCTTATGAGCAACATCTAAGCTTTGGAAGCCACAGAAAAGCAGTTTAGGCAAATATTCATAAACATTAAGAATAATTCCTTCYTGAGATTTCATCCATTTTCTTATCCTTCTAGACTTCATTCAGAGTGTTGTACAGTTTGTTAGAGACAAAATCAGGTAAGCTTCGGAACCTACACAAACTGAAATCCAGATCTAGCAGACCATAAGCACGTATCTAGACCTGACAGGGACTCTCAGAGATCTGCACACACCCTTCCAWATGTTACATGGAGATCCAGCTTTGTTTTCTGTTTTCAGACCCTAGTTAGGTAAGAAGAGGCTCAATAGATTWTTTGATGTAGTAGCTGATTGTTACTTTAGGTACTGTAAACATATAAGTATTACATAGAGATTATTTCACCGCCTTGTATGTTCTCAGCACTTAGGTTTTCATTAATTTGTGCTTAAACTTTTTGTTTATCCATTAAATCAAAGCACATGTGAGTTAGAACACAAGGATTTCTTATTTTTCTAAAGTGTTTTGGGTTTGCATCTCAGAAAACATGGAACATGTGTTACTCATCTGCAATAGTAGAAAAGAATTTTTTAAACTTTTTTTTATTTGCCTTTTAGTCAACATATGTAAACTTTGCCTCATTCACTTTGCTAATCAGACACATACAACACTTAGATTTGCAACAGAAAAAATGTTTGGAGGGTTAGTCACTATTCAAAAAACAACAGATATTAGTTCCAAAAATCTTCAGAGCAGCACACAGCCATAAATAGACTTAAAGGCAAACCACAAACATTGACTGGCACAGTGAATTCCACAGGAAAGTTTTGAATAGGTACATAAGGCACAAGAAAGTACAGATATTTCTGACCAATATTTCAAGATAYTGAAGGGATTCTATGTGGCACTTAACACTATCAGTGCATAAAGGTATAGAAATATTTGCCTTCACATGGTTTTCACATGATTATAAGCAAGGTGTAAGTAAAAAGTTTGAGGTCTGCTTGCTAACCTGAGTTAATAAATCAACAGGATTGAAGGATTTGTGGACTTTTCAGGAAATGCTCTGTATCTTTGGACCGCTCAAGATGTGGATTTCAACAAACACAGTTGTAGTTAAAACTAAAACTGAAATAAAACTAAACTAAAGTAAAAGTAATGGTGGGCCTAGGAGACACTTRCTTGGAGACTTTCACAGAAATACTTCTCAGCTTCCACASTAAGTATTATAGAATMCTTAAGTTTGGAARGGACCTTTGGAAATGATCCAGTCCAACYSCCCTGCACACGCAGGGWCYCCTAGAGCACGTGGCACAGGGTGGYGTCCAAGTGGGTTTTGAAGATCTCCAGAGAAGGAGACTCTGTAACTCCAAGAATAAACCATTACACTCAAAATGTCACAGAGAATAACATGGTTCAGTAGGAACCTTTATCGTTACTGATATTCTACACGAACATTAACGCTTCAGTTACATCACGGGTGTTTTTTTAAGGTTTAGAAGGAATATAAAGTACTATAAAAAAGGMCAACCTTCTCCTGAAGAGATATGTTATTCTAGGAAGAATTTTCAACAATTGCTCAGTTTAGACTTGTTTTTCTCAGAGAAGCATCTGGTAATGTCAGAACATGAGATGGATACTGGGTACCTAAACATAAGGAAACAACTCTTTATTTCCTTAAGATCGTGCTACTGAGCACTCATGAAAAAAACTAACCCATATGTTATGTGGGATATATGARCACTCAGTGGGGGTTCAGATTCATTCCTATGTAGACTGCTGATCTGAAACGCTAATCTCCTGAAGTATGCCTTTATGTGACAGTAAATTTACATAACTGGAAATGTCATTATATCAGCTGAGTTATTAATATTCATATTTTGGCATCAGTGAAGATAGTCTTCAAGGCTATTCTTCTGTCACCACATTATTATTTTTCTGAAAGATTCATTAAAACAACACCAAACCCAAAATAACCACAAAATTTGTGAGATTACTTAGGCTTTTCCRTTTCCATAAAATGCGCTCAGTGTCTTCTTTAAAAGTGAGGAGAAAGCTTATATCACCAAAGGCTACTGGGAGTTTGTACATTAACTTGTTTAATTAATTTAATGTCTGCTCTCATGCTTTTGCTTAAAYGCAAAAAGAAAGAGTGCTTTGCTTCCTATTCTGTTTTCAGTAAACTTCGGGCAAAACAGAGCTTTCATGTAGGTTTCCTCGTGGCTGAGACTGTGGTGCCCATTCCTCAGCCCTCCTTTCCTTCCTTCTAATAAGAGAGCAGAAGACCAGCTCACAGCAGTTTATTCTTTTGCTGCAGGAGCCTCACTGAGCAAGTCCCATGTGACAATGTGAGGATAATGAGAAAAAAAGAAAACGAAAAATGAATCTCTTTTTTATAGTCTACAAGGACCTGCTTCTCAGTGCTCTCTCAATCTTTGCTGGTGCTACGGTGCAGGAAGCTTTGTAAAARCATGTAATTCTGTGAGTAAATCAGAATCTAAGAGGCCTGATTCCCTGCACATTAGTGGCTCAATGTACTATCAGGCTGCAAAGCAACTAAGCCCAAACTCTCCATTCTTCCTTCCTCTATCAAGCAGATACACCTTCTTGCTGTCTCTGCTTGTCCATTGCCTTGTGGCCTTACAGGCAGCTTGATGATGTACCCCATGATGGCGTTCTTTTTACAGGTGGCTAACCCTGTGAAATGACCATTAAGCTAAACCKGAAATCCCCACTCTGTTGGAAACTTCCAATGTTTTGCCCAATTTATTTTAAACTCACTAATAGACAGACAACATGATGTGGAAGCCTCAGACAGACGGACACACACGCATGCTCTGACTGCTGAATTTGTGTCAGGTTAACAGTGATGTGTGAAAAAAACACAGGAGTAGACGCTCATTCCACCGTGCTGAAAGAATTAGCAAACCTGACAGCAAACCCCAGSCTCACATCACAGCAAACTGACATTATTTTATAGTAACTCTAACAGTACTGTAAATTCTTCTTTGTCCTTTAGTGCCTTGAATCAAGAGGCTGCGTAAGGGCCTTGTTCTTCTTTCTGTCTAGAAACGAAGTTTCTATCACTCAGAACAGCAGAAATAAATTTATCTTTTAAAGTGTATTATATTTCTTTCATTTCTCAAATCATGACAGTATGACTGAGTGAACCATTCCCCTCAAGAGAGGTGAAAGGAACAAGGTCTAATTTTTGAATGGCTGCGGTAAGCAATACAGAGTGCACAAAAGGCTAAATTTGGCTTAATATCAGTTGTTTGTCAGAGAAAGAAAAACACACATTCGTTAAAACTGAAATCAAAGGCATCACAGAAAAYAAGAAAGATATGTAGCCTTTGGTCAACAAGAGGTTCTGAACTTGGAGCSGTTCTTCTCTTGCTCAGCGTAATTGAATCACACTTTTATTTTCAGCAGATGTTGTTTAGTTGTTCCAAACCTCAGCATTCGGAACAAGGAAAATCAGGAACCTTGCTTCCAAAACTCTTGGGACTAGTTTTAAGGTCATGAAATTTGGGATTATTTAGCTTTGACTTTTCACTTTTGAATCATCCAAATGCAATCAGTTCAATATTCTYCGCAAAGACGGACTACAGTCCATCTTAACATTACTTATTTCTGAGTGAAAGCCAAAGATCTTAGTGCTATTTATTGATTCCAGGACTTGCGCCTTTTGGAAAAACACCCAAATTACAAAACTCATGCAAGTTGTCATCAAAACTCTAAAGAATGCTCATAGTTCTCCTAAATACTCAATTTTCTGAGTGCTTTCGCACAGAAAGAGGGACAGCAGGGTAACACCATCCAAAAGTTTTAACAGCATTGCAATTAAATCAAAAGTGGCAGATTGAAGTGATTACAGAGGCTATTCCAAAAGATGGTGGACTTCGAATATTGTGTTTATATCACTTCTTAGAGAAAAATGTTCCTTAAAATGGCTTCAGAAACACCTATAGTTGCGTAGGAAAATAAAAGGGTTTTTTTCAAAGCAATTGAACTTATCCAACTGTATGTCATGGGTAGAGAAGGAGAAAATATTCTTGTAATATTAACAGATTCTGGAAAAATCTTCTTGCAAGCTCCATGTACAGTTAAATGCCAAGTCACTGCTGYAGGCAGCCAGCGAGTCAAAATGGCTTGCTTGGCAGGGAAACCCACCTACAGTGCTCTGATCTACACACAATGTTAAGAACCCTGATTGCTGATAGATATCTAAGGTGGTTTGTTTGTTTGTTTTATTTTTAGAAAGAACAGAATTTTCTTCATCACAAGACAAGTCTAAAAAAGACATTTCAGTTCAAGAGATATCCAGCCTCTCCCCCCTCTCTCTCATGCCATAAAAACAGTGTTYTCTTTTTTCTAAAGTACCACAAATTTTACCTAAAGACCGAAGAGTTAGGCTACRTAAGGCGGTCTTGGAATTTAGCCTCTCCTAGAGCTCTTCTAACCTTCAGCAGTGTTAGCAGCTTCTGCCGAGAGAGGGCTCAGCTGGTTTTTTAGGGGTAAAAGGTCGTGTTTGAGATATGTGGGTAAATTTACAATAAGCAAGTTTGTGCATGCTTTCAAAACAGCTGCACCCACTAATTGCTTTGTGCAGAATGCAAGTTGAAAAGCATTACTCCATTTCCAACAGGATTTGCACCAACATTTTGTGCTTGCCAGACATTTTTATTCAGCAGACTACGGAGACCATCTTTCAAAAAGTAAGAAATAAATGTTAAGTGATAAATTAGCCACCAGAGGGAGCGTCTCCAGTTTCATAAATATAATTGAAACCAATGAACACTGACCAAAAGAAACACACTAGAAAATGATTTTAATGCAGACAGCTGCAGAGTTCAAAGTGCAACCCGGCTTTCAGAGACCTTTGTATATATAATCTAAGGCAGAGAGAGAAAGTCAGATTTCGTTTCCCTGTTTCTCTCCTGAGAAAGCACAAAGATAGAACACTGCATCTTGTGTTGCTCTGTTACTAATAAAGCAATCAAAGGAGTTTTTAGAAGCACGGCTATAAGCAACAGTGCATATAGCTCAAAAAGCTACATTTTAAACAATTGAGATCGTCATGGCAACACTTGGGCTCACCTATTAASGTAAATCTTGGGTAAAACCCTAACAAATCCCCCAGAGGGAGAAGAGGCTCTCAGAGGTGGCAMGGAGCGCTCTCTAGACCTTGGGACAGCTGTGCACAAGCAGCAGCTAGAATGATTACTACATTTGCTGATCTTGCTAGAGAAATGAAACCGCTTAATCTACTGAATGTGGCATGGCTAGCATTTATGGCACCACAGCATTAAGCGTAAAACGCTGCAATTACATTTTATGCTGTTTGTAATCCTTGTGCATTGCTTTAGCTATATGCTGTAATTCTCATATCTAAAGCTTCTTTTTATTTTTACAGACAAATCAATCCATTGCGTTTTCACAGATGTTTCTGCTATTCCAACTGTTTTCTAGAAAAGCCCCGTGCCAAAAAGTAATTATGMATTTATTGTTGTTCTTTTTGTTTTCCAGGAAAACCTCAAATGGATGAGACAATAACTCCACCAGGGCTTTTCTGGTATTATTGCTATCACCAAATACAATCTTGATTGCCTGCTTYCCTGAATTTCCACTTTTGTAACTGTATGTTATACAAATCCCTTTAATTCCATTGGAAGTTATGCATGCTGCCTGAGAAGGTGATAGATGTCCTAAGGAATAAAAGACAATGAGGTTGAAGAAAATCCATAATAAAGTGGAATGTATATACATGTAATCTGAAAGGAACATAACAATATGAGCAGTATGTAAAAAGCTTATTAGTACAGGGTTTCTCCGGGAAGCATACAAATTAGAAGGCACSAACCTATACAAGTCAAGGATCTGTCAAGACCCCCAGGAAGACAGTAAAAAATAATGTCCTACCTGTAATAAAAAGGTGGGCAATAAGAGATACAGTGCCTAAGAAGTCTCWGATCAAAGATTTATCCCTGGGAATGGCAATAAAACTAGCTAGGGCAATTTACTTATGAAAGGGAAATGTCTCAGACAATAAATTTACAGTGAGGATCTAACACACAAATTAAGATACAGTACTTTTTATCTTATAGAATTATCTCTACTCACCATAAATCAAGGGAATATGAATCTCATGCACAGCGCACCAAAACTAAACACGAAGCTACCACTGTCTTCCACAGAGTACAAGGCAAGTCTTTAGCACAGAAAATTTTTCCTCCAGATTTAGAGGTGGGGGGGGAACAAAACAACACAAATGAAAAAAGCACAAACTACTACAAACTACTCTTTAAGCTAGTTTTTTAAAAAAAAATACGTATCCTAGGTTTTGGAAATGGTATTGCTTTTCTGGAGCTTACCCTCAGGATTTTATTCCATTGGTAACCTAATTAACAGGCGTTGGATTTCTGCAGGTGCAAGTGTTCTGCATGCAGATCTGGATTCTTATACACTCCTTTTGGACCATTTCATAGGTGCTCTCAGGAATGGCAAAATACAGACTTTCCAGGCAACATCCTTCAGGAATGTAAAGTCTCAATCTTGTTCCCTCTGGAGTCTATGGAAAAATTCCATTAGCTTTCATTGTATCTTGGAAATTATATTTAAAATTACAAATAATTTTATCAAATATTACTGCTGATTTTCAGAAGTTTAAGGCCAATCTAAAAACAAACAAATAAACAAAAACCYATCAATTAGACCTTACCAAAGCAARGTATTAATGGAAAAAGRGATAAGAAAACCTGGTTTAATAAAGTAGGTATTCATTAATTTTGAAGCCTTGTACATAATATAGCCTGKCTGAAGCTTAGGCACTTAATGAAATCTGAGTGGACTTGGGCATGTGCTTAAAGAGTGTGTTCTGATGTGGACCTTGGGGAAGTTTAAACAGGGTTTATTGTGGGACAATACGTTTATTTAATATCTGTTGAAATAGGAGCTCTGTGTCTTCTGGAACACACTCTGTATTACGGTACAGGAGAGGCTATGGATGGTGTTTTAGTTGTTTTGCCTCTATTTCTATCCCTTGCAGATTTCCATCTTGCTAAGTTTTCACATTAAACAGCTCCCAATTGAGATTAAAGTTATGTCGTGTGAGCGGATAGCAGGCTAATGACTTAAGCACAAAATCAAGTGGAGTAGGCAAGGCAGAGAACCTGTGCAGGATTTAATCGCGCTGCCACTGACACATTTTCAGCTACTCTTTTTATTCTATAATTATCCCTAATGTTATCATTTTAATTACCCAGATAGATGTCCTCTGCTGACAAGCACCTATAATCATACAGCTTAATTAAAACTTAATTAAAATACCTGTGGTGATAAAAATACCTCTAGGAATAAAAAAAAAAAAGAAAAAAAAAATTGAAAAGCCTCGGGTATAAAGGAAATGCACTTTACATTTGTTGTTGGCTTCTATAGCTGCCTGCTGGCATCCTCAAGTGGAAGTTTGGCTGAGCAGTCTTCAGGTTAAATATACATTTATATTCATCCCCCACAAGGAATTGAGAATAATACCTCTGCTCTCTTATTAATCTTATTGCAGAAAATAAAACCTCGTTCCAAACCCTACCGACATTTTCTTTATTCGCATTGCTTTGTGCAAATCCTGTCAACAAATGGTGAAAGCAAGTGATTCAGAGCAGTAGCATTTTAAYGAGACTTGCACTAGGTACATGACTACCTGATAAGCAGGACTGTGGAGAAGCTGGTCAAGTGTGTCCCCAAGCATTCAGGGCTATAAACATTTTTATACCATGGCTGCCTATCAGAAACAGTACTAAGAAATGTTAACATATTTTAGAATAACAGATTAAATTCTAAAATATTGGAACACRAAAGCGATATTTATACCTTCCTAAAGTCACCCAACCTTCTCAAGATAGCTGGGACCACTGTGAAGGAAAGGTGAAGAACTGTCCATGAAGGTGGAGGGGTGATTATTCCCCTCTAGTCAGCACTGGTGAGGCCCATGCATACATTTGGGTCCGGCCCTGGGCTCCTCACTTAAAGAAAGAGATAGGTGTGATGAAGCAAGTCCAGGAAAGAGCCATAGTGACATTTAAGGGATTTAAGCGTCTCAAACAAGAAGAGGCTGAAAGAGTTGGGATTGTCTAGCCTTAAGAAAGGAAATCTGTGCGAGGGCAGAGGAGTGTCTCATCAGTGTATGTAAATACCTGACGAGAGAGAGCAAAGGTAATGGAGACAGACTCTTTTCAGGGGTGTTTTGTGATAGGACAAGAGGCAATAAAAGGAAATTCCATTTAAACCTAAAAAAAGTCTTTTTTATTGTGAAGGTGAGTCAAACACTGATACAAGTCACCAAGAGAGGGTGCAGAGTCTCCATCTTTGGAGATATTCAAAGCACCACAGGACAGASTCCTGTGCAATCAGCTGTAGGTGATGCTCCTTGAGCAGGGCGGTATTCACTGTTCTGTGATTCTGTGAGTTTGATGTTCATCCTTACTGATGACAACCATTTCTGAGGAAGCCCTGCCTCCATCCTATGCTTTCTGTCACCACTGTTGCAGTCTCCCTTTTCCCTTACGTGCCCTCACTGTCGATTTAAGTGTCTTTCTCCACTCATTCTTGCCTCTTCTCTCTCTCTTTTTCTCCCCTCAGGGAGATTTCTTCCTCTCCCCTCATGTTTCCCTTTTCATGTAAACCTATATATCATTTTGAAAATCATAATTCTGAGTAGGTCTCTCCAGCCACTAGTATTCTTTACCCTACCTGTAACCATCAAAGAGGCTAATTATTCCCATTTGGCTTTTCTCACACTTTTAATGACCTTCCAGGCTGTTTTTCCTCAATACAACCACCTTTACTGTTATCAGAAGCCACCRCTCATAGCCAGGATAAAAACATCTGCTCATTTCTTCCTTCCATTTATGACAATCAGCTCATCACTTGCTCCTGGCTCTTCATTCTATCTTCTCTCCTCACAGCATTGTATACTCACACTGCAGGTTTCAGCACAACACAGAGCTACCCAAGTTAAATAAAGTGYATTAGGATTAATTTGGTGACAGCAGCCACTCTCCCACGGTAGCTATGCCCTGCACACCCATATAACTGTTCCTTTAAACTCTGTCTATACGGTTTCCATTGCTCTCTCGTTGCTTGTGACACTTTCTACTCCTTTTGCCTGCTTTCAGGCAGGTATTGCTTCTGACRCTTTCTCAGTAATGTCTCATTTTGCTAATCCCCATAGCAATTCAGGTAATATAGAAGAACACGAATCATTATTTGTATCAGTCAAAGGCGTTTTCTGTCAACCCTGAAGATGAACAGAATATTATATTGCTCTTAATTTAGAGGCACAGAATACTATATTTCTCCAAATCTACTATAAATGTGAGAAAAGATAGAGGCAGAATTTCCAGAAATAAGTGCAGTATACTTTTCATGCAATTTAGCTTGTTCAATCAATTTTGGTAGTGCTTTTCAGCTCTCCACTACTGTGTGCATCTGTCAAAATGTGACAATCACATGTGTTGTCTTTTCTACTTAAATTATTCAAATTCAGGCTTGAATTATAATCCCTTTGAAAATCAAGATCCATTTACTATARTAGCAGGAACACTAAGGGTTAAATTTATGAGTAAGATTCCTTATAATTGGTTTCACTGCACATGTAGGYGTGCACAGATTTTAAGTGCTATTATGAGACATTAGGAATTTAAATGAAATATTAATTAGAAAGCAATTGCTTATTTTAGCAGCAGAGAGATCCGGACAACTTTTTGCTTAAAATTCGTTGCCGAGCCACAGGAGAAAAGGAGACTGATAGTGCCATCTGTCGGTCAAATGAAAAGGGACAGATATTGATTACGGTTTGTGTCCTACTACAAAAAAAACATAGTTATGTTCTATAACATACTTCTATAACATAGTTATGTTATAGCCAATATAACACCAGCAAGGCACTGGACTCGTTGAGCATCGGAACGGAGGTCGTCCTTCCGTGTGCTCAGTGCAGGGCAGTGCGTGCAGAGCACAGCGGGAATCCCGGGCCCTAGTGCGGAGCAGGGCACGTGCAGCTCCTTCCCATGAAACACGCACACGCGAGCAGGCACTGCCGACCTCAGGAAGCTCTTCGTGAGGTACATTTGATACACTGCCTACAGTACAAACTCAAAGGTAGAGTCATGGTAGGGGCTATGCTATGGGTTTAGGGTGGAGCAAGAGGGCACTTCCCGCAAGGTTGTCTCTGCTAACTGCACACAGGTTCTGAAAATGGAATGGTGCAATACAGCTAGAGCTGGAGATCTGCTCCACAGGCACCCAGCAAGTCCAATTTCCCTGTTTTTCTCTTTAGTCATCCCTTTGCCTCCCATCCCATCCATATCTCTATTCATTGCCATTAGAAACTGAGTCATGTTGGCTCCTACAAAGAATACAGTTTTGTTTTCTTTGAATAGTTTTACTGACCAGTTTCTCCGGATCCCATTTTTGTCCTTTGTTCCCTATCACGAGGTGGTTTTTTTTGAAAAAAAAAAAAGAGATTTTGAAGGTCGACTAGTGGGCTCCATGGTGCCATTTACAAACATACAAGGATAGAAATAGGCAAAAACAGAAGAAGGAACAGAAACAAAACATACTTATTCTATATATAATATAATCCATATATATATATACACATGTAAGGACTGTTTCTCTATGAATCTTCATGGAGGAATTAAGAGATTAAAAAGTTAATGAACATGCAGCAAGCAAGAGCAGAAGTAGGCTTAAACAGGAGGCTGGGCAATAGCAYGAATTGAAGGCACAGCAAGGCTCATTAAGGGTTTAATGTCAAGGACATCACTTTTAAAATACTTTTACATACTTTTGCAAATGTCAGCTAAAACACTGACCAAGATTGGGAGGAGAAGGATGAATCAAACATTAGCAGATCAAGGATTTTACATACACCGACAGAAATAAAGCAGATTTCTGCTGCTTAAAAAAAAAATCCTCAGCCTACCTGCCAATCCTGACTCTTCTTCTTAAAATTCCAAGAACAATAATATTTCAGTGAATATTACCAGGCTTACACATGTATAATGAAATCCCTGAAGGAAAATAAATAAATAAATAAACTATATAAAACTCTGTCTTCAAATCAAATATTTTGAGTTGAGAAACACTGTTATATTTACCAGATTATATATTTCACACACATGCGATCTCTTGCATATTAATTTTTCAGTGTACTATATTGTGAAGTTGTGATAAAGAATTTATTCTGGACAAYGTAACAGCGTACAATGGCATGTTACACACTATAACAGCCTCGATCAAATCCTCAAAGGATATAAATGAGTGTCTAAGTATCTACATAGCTTCATCAAATTCAGTTCTCGCTCAATAAGGATCTAACCTTTTATGCTTGCCRTAGTGAAAAGGTGCTCTGTTACCAGATATTTATTTCCTTTATTTAAATAAGAGGATGTATAACTAGGCAGGGTGGAAATGAGCTTTAGGGAATTGTCTCATTGCAAGTGTTTGCAGAGATAATTGGAGAGCATATTGAAGATGTTGCCAGTCACCTTAATTGATGCAAAAACCTCATATAGCTCTAAAGAGATGGAGAGGCTCCTTAGGGACAACAGGAGAGAGCTTTGCTGAATTTGGTCAGAGTTTGMATTATAAAGAAATTTCAGGCTACACCATAATTTCATTAATACTCCATTTCTGCTCCCAAATAYTCTATCGGATCAGCTAATTATTAAAGCTCTTTGTGTACAGAACATGCCCTTTCCTTCTATCATACCGGAAAACATTAAACATAAAAAAAAAATCTGAAAGACAGCATTTTAAAGATTTTGTAGAGTGAAAACTTTCCAGAGGTGGAAATTAAATAGCATTTAAAAAGTAGTAAAAGAGATGACTGTGCTACTTCACTCTTTATAGATTTCCTCTCACATATGCTGTGCTAATCTCTTTTTTCATTTTTCACTTCTCTGCTGCTTACAGGACACTCATGAAATCAAAACGAGTCTACCACTTTGAAAAGATCAGGTCTTGCAAGGATGCAGGCGAAGCAGCCCAGATGTTGTTTYACTGGTTTAACTCTTTCAAAAATGGGAACCCTATAAGATCAAGTAAAAACTATTAGAGATTCAAAAAATTGYCAGTACCTATAGAAACACCCTAACTTTGCTTGCATCTCTGAATTTACTGAAACCAGTCCTWTTCTTGTAGGATAGCCAAATGATGTTACAGATACAATTTCAATACACTGTGTTGACTAAAAACCCGTGGAAAAAAAAAAAAAGAATAAAAATCTGTTAAGCATGTGCATGGAATGTGATAAGCATGTGATCCGTTAAAGATTGCTCTTATTGCCACAAAGTTTGTCCCTGTTTAACATTTGGAATTCACCAGCTTATACATTTGGRTGAGTCGTCTCTTGCTAAGTACCAAAGAGAAAGAATAAACATTACAAAGCAACAGACCTTACACCACTACTGGTACATTACCCATAACAAATACGATGAACACGGTAGGAAACAGACCATTTGCCAATCACATTTGGCTGAAATAGTTAGTGGTACAGCAATGTAGAACCTGGCATAGAATAGCTGTTAATTTTCAGAAGAACAAAGCGTTCGCTGGATATGTAGCACTATTCTGATTTAAAAGGTAGATTTCTCTAATCCCCATCGACTGTTTGCTGAAGCCCCACTCACCAATAAAGCAAGCCACGACACACGCTGCTCTCTATTCAGCCTCTGTAATCCTATCTCARGCCTTCAGTACATACCAAGAAAAAAAAGTACATTTATATGCCAGGCTGACACAGTAGTGCAGTAAAGCATTGCAYCAAGATTTCATTTCTCATACAAGAAATGAAACACAAGATTTGCTACGGACATCCTTAGTGAAGGAAGACAGCAATTGTTACAGTGGGTGGTTAGCTATTTTGGCTTAACTCTTATCTATCTACTTATACAAAGAAACAGWCCCCTAGGATGCAATCCTCCCCTTCCAACAATGCTATCAACTTACAGAAAAGTCTAATTAAAAATTWAACTAATTTCATACATTTGAACATTGCTGCCAAGAGTACTCATATTGAAATGCATCTTAAACCTTTAAACAACTGCATACTTGCCCTTTTCTTCTAGCCAAGTRCTAGTCTCAAAATTCAAAATGATAGGTTGCATTAGGTTGATGAACTAGTGCAGATAATTATAGAAACAGCTCTTCTGTCTCACAAACAAGAAGAAATACAATGACCCTTCCCCTACCATAAAATCCTATTAATCATTTCTGATAGCATTTACAAGATTCTGGGATGCAGTTTTATGATGTCTATTTTTCTTCACAATTCTATTATATTGTCTTTCATCCCATGTTTTGAAATGTGTACAYGTTAGAAAATATTTTTGTGCCCTACATAAAATATTTATGCATGATTTTAACTGCAATTCATAAATAAATTAGTAATGATAGGTTGTAACTTTAAGAGTGAGAAAAAAATATAAAATACCTTCTCAAAGAACTAAATCATATCCCTTTATACAAAACACCAGTTTATCAGAGATTATTTTTAACCTCCAAAARGAGATTGCTCAGAATACCTATGTTTGTTTGCTTATTCCTGCCTTTCTCAATGTGATGACAGAATCACAGTGTAGKTGGGGCAGAAAGGGGCATCTSAACATCAGCTAGTCCARCCCCCTYGCTCAGGGAAGATCACTCACAGCATTCTCCTCAGGACCACATCCAGTCAGATTTTTAATATCTCCAAAAATGGAGACTCTAYCACTTCTCTGAGCAATCTGTTCCCATGTTCAACTGCCCTCACAGTAAAGATATGTTTTGTTACATCCAGATGGAGCYTCCTGCATTTCAGTTGCTGCCCAGAGTCTATCATCCGGGGACAAGGTGCAACTGAGAAGAGTCTGGTCCCAYCATTTTTACAGTCTCCAATCAGATATTTGTGAACATTGATAAGATTTTCTCCCACTTCTCCACCTCCCTCCCTCAACCATTTTCTTCTCTAGGCTAAAGAGTCCCAGCTCYSTCAGCCTCTCTTGATACAAGGGATACTCCAGTTCCTTGATCAACTTTGTGGCCCTTCTTATTCCATCAGATCTATGTCTTTCTTTACTGGAGAGCCCAGAGCTGGGCTGGCACTCCAGATGTGACCTCATCAGGACTGAATCATCAGGGAAGAATCACCTTCCTCAATCTGCTGGCAACACTTTGCCTAACACAGCCCAGGATACCATGGACTGCCTTTGCCACAAGGGGCACATTGGCGGCACACATTCAACTCGTTGGTGACCAGGACCCCCAAGCCCTTCTCTCCAAAGCTGTTGTCCAGCTGGTCATCCCCCAGTCTATATCCCCCAGTGCGAGACAAAAATAACTCCAAGGTGCTTTGCACTTCCCTTTATTGAACTTAATGCAGTTCCACTCTGTCCATTTCTTGACATTGTCAAGGTCCCTCTAAATGGCAGCACAATTCTCTGGTAATCAGCCATTCACCTCAGTTTTGGATCACCAGCAAACTTGCTGACGGCTGTCCTGTTATCCAGGTCATTAACAAAGAGGTTAAACAGTATTAGCATCAGTATTAACCTCYTGGGAAMACCACTTGTGACTGGCCTCCAGATYGAYTTTGTGCTACTGATAATAACTCTCTGACCCAAACAGTTAGGCCAGTTTTAAAACCATTTCACTGCCCACTTATCTAGGCCGTACTTCATCAGCTGGTCTATGAGGATGTTAYGGGAAATAGTGYCAAAAGYCTGAAGTTGAAGYAGAAAATGTCGACTTTTCTCCCCTCCTCTACCCAACAAGCCATTCCATCACAGAAGGCCATGAGGTCAGCTATGTAGGATTCCCCCTYTGTGGATCCATGCTGACTACTCCTGATCACCACTTCATGTGGCTGGAAGCAGTATCTAGAATTAGTTGCTCCAACACCATCCTAGATGGTGCTGACAGATGTCATATGAGGCTGAAAGGCTATAGTTTTCTAAATCATAGAATCATAGAATACTTGAGGTTGGAAGGGACCTCCAGAGGTCATCTAGTCCAACCTCCCTGCATGTGCAGGGTCACCTAGAGCATGTGGCACAGGATTGCCTCCAAGCGGGTTTTGAAGATCTCCCGAGAAGGAGACTCCACCACCTCTCTTGGCAACCTGTTCCAATGCTCTGTCACCCTCAACGTTAAGAAGTTCTTCCTCAAGTTCCTGTGGAACTTTTGGAGCTTCAATTTGCGGGTGTTTTCTCTAGTCCTGTCACTGGCTACCACTGAGAAGAGGCCAGCCCCCTCCTCCTCACTCCCTCCCTTCAGGTATTTATACCCACTGATGAGGTCCCCTCTCAGCCTTCTCTTCTCCAGGCTGAAGAGGCCCAGCTTTCTCAGCCTTTGCTCATAGGGCAGATGTTCCAGACCCCTAATCATATTTGTAGCCCTGCGCTGGACTCTCTCTAGCAGCTCCACATCCCTCCTGCACTGGGGAGCCCAGAACTGCACACAGTACTCGAGGTGCGGCCTCACCAGGGCTGAGTAGAGGGGCAGAATCACCTCCCTCGACCTGCTGGAGACGCTCTGCTTAATGCACCCCAGGATCCCATTGGCCTTCTTGGCCACGAGGGCACACTGCTGCCTCATGGTCAACTTGTCGTCCACCATGACGCCCAGGTCCCTCTCTGTGGGGCTGCTCTCCAGGAGGTCGGTCCCCAGGCTGTACGGGTGTCTGAGGTTATTCCTCCCCAGGTGCAGGACCCTACGCTTGCCCTCATTGAACTTCATGAGATTTCTCATCGCCCAGTTGTCCAGTCTGTCCAGGTCCCTCTGGATGGTGGCGCAGCCCTCAGGGCTATCAGCTACTCCTCCCAGTTTGGTGTCATCCTCCTTCTTGCCCTTCTAAAAGATGTTGCTSTCTTCTAGTCCTCTKCAACCTTTACTGATTGCAATGACCTTCAAAAATAATTGAGAGTTGTCTGTTAACGACATCTACCAGCTCTCTCAGCATTTGTGGGTGCATCCCATTAGGATCTATGGATTTGGGCAAGTCCTAACCTAGGTTTCCCCCACCTGATGCTCCTCTACCAGGTACAAGTCTTGATTGCTCCAGTTTTTCTCCGGTCTCAAGGACATGGAATTCCCAAAGCTCTCACCAATAAGGACTGAGCAAGGACTGAGGTCCTTTCATCTTGAGCACTCAGTACCTTTTYGAGGTCCTTTCTTACCAGGGCACCTGCCCCAATTAGATGCTTGCCCCCATTTTTCCCTAGCCTTCCTTTTATCGCGTGCTTGCAGAGGCCTTTCTGTTTGCTCTTCATGCTCGTTGCCAGTGTCAACTCTAGGTAGGTTTTATTTCTCCAGCCCCATCCATGCACGTTTGGACAACCTGTCTTTATTCCTTGTAGGGCACCTGCCCCTGCTTCTCCCTCTTTTACAATTCCTTTTTGTGCTTGAGTTATTTGGGAAAATGCTTAGTTTTTATGTCACATCAAAATCTGTAATCCTAAGTGAGGATACGCTCAGAATATTTTAACAAAACATGACTTTGGATGTGTTACAAGTCTTAAGACTGAATGTCTTGCCTTTTCTTTGTGCAAGGGAAAGCTTCTCTTTCAAATTCACACACTTGCATGAGAATAGTTTTATTTTGTAAATATTCTGAAGATCCCATTCTCAAAATGCCATAAAGATCATTTACATGAGGATAACACTACACAGATTTCATTGGCTACTTTTATGTCTCCACTTCAAAACAGAGTTGTCCTTTAAACGCTTAAGTGATATACATTTCAGGTAATTGTTTTAGAAAATTTATATSCAGTCACATACTTCTGTACACAGAGTGCTTGATATAGGTTATGTCAACATTAAAAGCATTTTGTGTACTAATGAGGCAAGTTTATCTTTTTTTTTTTTTAATTTTATAGAAGATGACTTCACAATACAAAATACATTAACTGGTTAAATTTGGACACTTGCTGGTATTTAAACTGAACTCAGATTGAAAGAAACAGTCTTTTATCTCATACAAGATTTCAGAAATGGAAGAATATGAATTCACTCCAAACAGGAACACTTCTGAATAAGTCTATTATTTCAGGGATGACTGTGAGATGGAGTTTTATAAAAGCACAAAAGATTTATTTATCAGCATTTTTAAAGAGAATTTAAATTCTGTTAAAATTTAAAATGCTAACGGTTCTCCGGACTGTCCAAGTTATGTTTTCCTAAAAAAAAAAAGAGATATAAATTGATGTTGATATCTCAGAATGGTTGAATTCAATTTGAATGCAACTGTACAAATATATATTGTTGGTTTCACCATCACTCTGAGTGCCTGCTTTTAAGCAGTGAAGTTTAAACATTGTTGTTAGTTTTGCTAGCTATAATTGAGATCATTATCTTTTCCCATGGATGCACTCTATTATTCATGAGAAACAGAATACTTAATAATTAAATTAAATACTTAAATTGAAATTTCTTTGCCAATTTATGACCTGTTTTAGTCACCCTGATATATTGAATAGAATAGTTCAGTCTTGTTTTACTTTAACAGGAATACTCCTTCTGACAAACACTTCTTTTATACTGATATGAACAGGAACATTTTGGCATTTGCCAGCAATGCTGAAGTGATGAATAACTTTTATAACCGCAATTAGATCTGATAAGTATACATCTCTTTTTTTTTCCTCCTTTTTTAGTGGGATGGAACATACCAAACATTATCCAGTAAAAATCTCTGAAGCATAAACCTTATAAAATAGATGACCACAATAAAGGAAAAAAAAAAAAAGCAAGCAACAGCACATTAAACTCAAGTGTCATACAAGTAATTTTTGTGACTGTATTTATTAAGAGAATGTCAAGAATCACTCATGATTTCCTGCAGSTATTTCTATTATTCCTTTTCCAATATTATTGTTCTAATATTGTGGAATGTTGATAGCTTTGACACTAAACGTAAGCGTCCAAAAACATGTTTAAAAAGTGGTGAATTTATTATTTTTCAGTCAGATGTGGGACCTCAAAACAAATGAAAATTACAGTGTTTTTCACTTATGAGTGAAATTGKTTTTTTAAATAAAATATTCACTGAACAAACCCTCACCTTTTCCCAGATCTAGTCTCTTATACAGGATTTTTTAAGTAAGCAGAGAACAAAACACTCCAGCTTCTGCCAGTCTAAGTTAGGGCAGCCAAAATTAAACTGGACAACAGTTTTATAAGAACAGTGTAAATGACAAAAGCATGTTATTTTTATTCCATATGTTTTTCAGAAAATTGTGGGGAATACAGTAATAACAGTGCATGTAYGAAGAAACTTGAATWATCTTTCATCTTCCCACCAGCATAGCGCAGAATTTCTGCAGTGCTCTGAGGGGTGAGCTCTGCAATATCTATTACTGCAGCATCTGGAGAAATCCACACAACATTTCAGATGCTTCTGAGTTGAATAGATAACAGGATCACCATAGTAAAATGCCCATTTGTCCAAGAAGGCTAATTCTAGACAAATTACCCCGTTTCCAGTTGGGTGAAAGTAGCACAAGGGTTAAGAAAAAGTTTAACAGCAGTGTTATATTGGAGCAATCATTGTAACGCCAGCGCTCTGGGCGATGGCAATCTGTTAGCTCTTCTCTAAACCCAGTGCATGCATTTGTTATGCAAATGTTAGTGCACTGAATATCCTGCACTGTTTCTATGCTCATTCATACCAGACCGGGAAAGACTCGTGCGGCCCCATCCCCCAGCAACCCCAGATCACTCCCGTTGGCTATTGTTTACTTTCCAGTGTTTCCTCCAGCCTAGCTTTAAATGTCATTAGGCACAGACACTGTTGTTCAGGACTGGTTATAGCACAGTCTTATCTCTTTGGTTACACTAGTCTTGCCTCTCTGGTTATAGTACGCATTAGTCTTGTCGCTCATTCCCCATGTACAGTGGATTGATGTACAATAAATATGTTTGACTCCCCTTTCAGGTGATTTTTAATACAATGTTGGTGAGCTATTTTAGAGGTGAGTGGTTTTATTTACAGTGAGGAATGTGACATAATGAGAGAAAAAAAGTAAAAAGAAAGAATAAAGTAAACTGGTAAGAAATAACATTTTAACTGCTTTTCATAACTATAGTTACCAGCAGTGTTATTACTAATTAATATATTACCTGAAGAAAAATGGAACTTTACAGCATCAAGAAAACCTTCTGCAAAAGACTAATGAACACAATACATAAAAGCATCTTCAAACTAAACTGAAGAGTAGCTTTCAGGCATTACAAGATGTTTTTGTAAGAATTGACACTAACAGATTCTGGTTCTTTTGATGGGGCAACAGATGCTGCAAACATCTACTGCATGGTTTTTTTCAGAAAAATAAAATCTGAGAAAATGAGGTCGCACACACACACAAAAGGCAAACAATCAAAAAAAAAAAAGAAACTTAGCTAATTGCAAATGACATTATTGGGGAAACACTGAGATCCCTAACTGACAAAACCATCCATTAAACAAAACATATTTCAGTGAGGAATGATATGAGACAAGAAAAAAATTATGAACTTCAAAAAATGAAGAAAGCATCAGACACCCATCATTTTAAAGCACCCTGGAACATCCTCAAGTGATATATCTTAATAAAAAATTATTTAGACCTTTTGAAAATTTCTATAAACACAGCTTTAACAGAAGATTAAACATGGTGGTACTAAGAAAAATATTTCCTGTTTGATATTTTTACAATATAAGCCAACTGTGGAGTTTACTTTTTTAAGTRGTCTGTGAAAGGTCAGTCAATAACAGACCTTGGCTTTATTGGTGACCCTGTAGAACCACTTGAAAAAATGGTATATTAAAATATCTAGATTTTAAGAATCTCACTTAAACAACAGCTCTTCAGGTAACTAAGCAAAGATTTTAATAGCATGCACCAGAGTAAAACTGTGTTAAGGGCCTACAATTAAAAAAAAGTCCCAAAAAAACAGAGAATCTGGTTACTTCTTGTCAGAAATTAACAAGGGAATATATAAGACCAACTGAAAAGATATTGGCCACATTCACCAATTTAAAACAGCTTTGATTATCAAAAATACAAATGAAAAAACATTCAAATATATATATGTGAAATCTAGAATTTCACTGAAGGTCTAAGGTTATAGGTTAAATTCTGCCAAGGTAGACATCTCTTTCAAAGCAGTATGTATGAAATAGTTTTTTTGGGTTTTTTGTTTGGTTTTTTTTGTGACGTGTTAAGATACAGTAGAGTTCACAGCATCTTACCTCTAAAGTTACAGAGAAATGCAGACAGTGCCATCTGCAACATGACTTAAAAGTGAAACAGGAGCCGTTGTCATGACATAAATGCCATTGAACAGCTAAACGACACAAAGGGGTAGGGAACAGAAAATAATTGGAAAAGAACTGCTCATAACTGCTCATGCCCAATCACAGCATTCAACAGCAAGAGATATTCCCATGCCGGTTCTATGTATGCATTTGCAAAACCAAAGAAAATGTTCTTKGTTCTTACTCCATGAAGACTTAGTTATACCCATAGAAGCATCCATTTTTGCTCCAAAATAGGAATAAGCAAACATCTCCCATTACACTATAAAATTGAACCTTTGTGTTGATACAGTAAATGAGCTTGACCTGAATAGAGGCAAGACTTGTGTCACTGAACATCTGCCCTAATAGGCTCATGTTCCTAAATAAAGATTATCTTGAAAACTCAGCACTTTGTTCAAAATGTTTCATTGATTAAATGAAGCAATTTCTCAAACTCTCTCATTTACAATCAATAACCCAGAGTGCATTCTTAGCTTTGCACAAACTGACYTCCAAGCATGCAAGTAATATCAGAATCAGTATCTTTCACCTACCTGCAAAGGAGAGCATGCTGAAAATAAAATGGAGATACTGAGTTGCCACTCTAAAATCTGTTTCAAGTCCTTTCACCTAGTGATTTGTAGAAYAAAATAATTAAACTAATCAAAAAATTGCCTCAAAGGAAAAAACATTTTAGAATTGATGGCATGCAGATGCTTCCCTTATTATATTCCTAAATGTGCAAAACAAACCCATTTTTCAAGGGAAACAAATATAATTATTAATACTTAAAAATAACAAGGGTCATATTTCTTCCCCTAAGGGATTATTATGATTTTTTAGGCAAAAGAACATTACTCAATTTAGCATATGAATAAAATCGGATGGGAAGTGCTGCTGAAGGACTAACTCTCCTTAATGCCCTTACTCTCCCTTTATTATGCCATTGATGTCCCATGACAAAAATACTAATTTGACATGGATGAGTTATGACCCAGTGTTTTTTGTAMAACTTTTGAGATGCCCAAGGCAGGGTTTTCCACTTTGGGTATTGGGGCCAGAAGGACATGCATGAAACCAGTGCAATAGAAGGAGCAATTAAGCTACAGGTTGTTTTGCTGCAAGCACTTAGCCAGACGTGCCTAATAAATAATTTGATTATGTACCATCCTRTAGTTTTGCCATCTATTGTAGCCATGCGAAAGACTAACATTTAACTATTTTGTATATTTGCTTGTGTGATTACTTCATTAAATTCCTCCTGGCACTCATGAACACATTCTGGCAATTCATCACTACTGGGTTTCCATAACAGTGGTCAGATGCACATCTCACATCAGAAACACTGAGTAATAAAATAATACAGGAATCCTGAGAAGGCGATGGGAAATTACAGCTATTCCTATTTACAGGTGAGAAAAGGAACAAACCTGTGCAGAGCCACTCAAAAATAGACAAGAAATGGATAGAAGAATGAAACTAAAGTGTTTGTGTACACACAAACATGCATACACACATGAAGCACATTTCAGCAGACATAAGCAAGTCCTGAACTAGAAGTCTGATGTATTTTTGTATTGGCAGAATACCAATGTTAATGTAGGTAGTCTTTCTGGTACCCGCACTGCTTTGCTCAGGAAGTCTCTATCATCTCTGCACAAACACACACATGCTGCCTCAGGCTTGGGAGCCGTAATTATGGATGTCCCATTTCCCAGTCTTATATGAACCTCTCACAGGAGAAAGAGATTTTACTGTGAAAAGAAATCCAGACTACAAAGTCTTTCACATGATTTAATTTGAATCACAAAAAAAAAAAAAAAAAAAAAAAAAGTGAATTGGAATTCACAAGCACTGAAAGTCTGAACAACTAGTCCCCTTGACCATAATCATTTGCTAAGACACGATGGCAAAGGAACCCTCCTAATAGAAAACAGCCATAATCTCACATGATGGCAAAGAACGCCAGACAGRCTATATTTGTTCTCTCTTTACAAGTTTCGTCCTCCAGGGAGGACTTAAACTGTCAGGTGGCTTTGATGACTATCGCTCAACAASAGTAACAAAGCAGTGAACTGCGCACTCCTCAAAAACTCAAAGAGAGCAATTCATAAACTATTAAACAAAAGGTTATGAATAACAAACAGATGAATGTAAATTCATTTCTCCATGGAAAATGCATCCACCAAAATGCAAATTTTTCAGGCTAAATTATTCATAATGAATGAGTCAATCAGCCCTATTCCCTCATAGACCACTATATTTCTGGAAGCTATTTATTAGTGAGACAAAATTGGTGCACTTGTAGCACCCATWTCTGTGTAAGAGGAAAGTGCAGGATCATCCTGTCTTTTCATTCCCTCTATAAAAGCAGTCCATGAGCATGAATGGCAACAATGAACACAAGAACCAGCTGTAATTGATGCTGCAGTGGGAGCGAGAGCCAAATCCGCCAAGCTGCAATTTAGCTAATACTGCAAATTTCAGTAGTTCTGACTGGACAATTAATAACGAAAGAGCTCATTGATTAAATGATGTAGTTAGCAGAGCCATGAACAAAACAGCCAGTGGCAGGGTTCTGTCAGCGTCATGTAAAACACGCTGTGCACAGGCACTGCTCCTGCTAACCACACAGTGATTCCCGGGAGCGGTTCCGATCAGGGAGCAGTTCCGATCAGGGAGCAGTTCCAATCAGGGAGCAGTCCTGCTGCTGAAGAGGCAGCTCCCAAGAGCCGCTGCTCCCTGCCTTCCCAGTGAGCTGCACTTCCCACAGTCACACGATCCAGCTCCTGTGAGGAACTTCACTCTCCTGGGCAGCACAGAGAACGTGCAATAACTTTGTCCTCCTCTGTTCCACAGGCTAAGGCTTCAGCCTGCTAGTTTGCTGCACACTATCGCACTTCCCAAGTCCTCTTTCTYGGGAGAACAGCCGTGTCTCTAACTCACTGCCAAAACTGCAGCAGCTCCTGTGGAAAGGACTGCCACCGAAGGAGCAAGCCCTAGTGCTCGGACACAGGCATGCAGCCCTGAACTGGGCTGAACGGGGACACCACCACCCGCTGTGGTTCATGCTTTCGCTCCAAAGTGGGACCGAGTTTCCTGAGCGCTGCGCTAACATCTTTGGCAGCAGCATCCCTATCAGCATCCAGGAGTGAGCCAGCCTTAAGAAACTGTTTTACCAGCAAACAGCGGCTAAGTTAGTCACTTCAAGGATTTGATCCATGTCAAGAAAAGCAAGCCAGCATGCAGACACATTTTTTTCWTATCAAATTTAAAGAGTAAGCCTGATGAGTCCCCTGGATAGAAATCCAGCTAGATCCAAAGCCTCAGCTCAGGAGACTGGATCAGTTTTACAGGCAGAGAACAGGAGAGGCAGCATATTCTGCTTGCCATTGCTTCCATCAGGGATGGATACATCTCCCAGTCTGCTGCAGACCCTCATACCTGGGTCTAAATTCCCTTACATTACAAYCTCAGTAACATATAAAGGGATCATCCACATGAATCCTCACTGAAATGTATGTGGGCAAATGTCCTACTTGGCTCCATAAAAAATAAGTCCTCATTAACACACGAACTTCTCCCCKCCAAGAAAATGGCATAAAAGTTTTATGACAGCAGAGTAGAGTGCAGATGGTATTAAATGCTAAATAAGTTGTTATGTGCGATGTAAAAACACACAGTTTTAACTAATCTGAAATAAATTCAATGCCTTTCTCAACAATGAAAACTACTGGTTCAAGTCTGACTTTTTCAGTACTGATTCATACACAAGCAAGGAGAACAGTTTCAACTAGAATAAAATGAGATTAAAAATTGCCTCTCCAGTTGCTGTTGAAAACAAAGCCTGCATGTGGCCCTACTAGGCGGCACTCTTGCAAGGCATAAACAACAGYCTGCAGTAAACGGCTTGATGCTGCCTCGCTGGTCATAAAACTATGGGAAAAAAAAAAAAAAGGAATAAGCCATTTTTTATAACACTTCAGGGCCCAATGCAATTTAAAATATATCTGGCTTTCTGGCAGTATATGCTTTGGGAGCAGATTCTAGTGACTTTGAGTTTTATGTATACCTTTGCAATACAGGAACTGAACATATTTTTTGTTGGATTGGACCATTAGATAGCTATAGTTACTCTCAAAGGACAGTGTAGTGACAAGAATTCTGCACACCACTGAAAACATAAATCAACAACAAAGAGACCCAGATGAGAAGTCCTTGATTTGACACTTCCAGTATTAAGAATTTTTTTTCATCCCTTACATACATACAGGAAACTTTAATTTTTCTAAAATATTAAAATTATTTTGCTTTCATATGGAAGGAAGAACATTTTAACTCTACTAAATAAATGCTAGCTTCTTCTGGTAGCTAGAAAAAGATTGACTAATAAATGTTTTAAAATATAGCAGAGTCCTCATAACTCTTCATGCCTTTATTATTGCAATAGTATGTATTTCAGAATAAAATAATTTAAATGTTTTAAAATCAGTAATAGAGGCTAGAAAACTCTAGCTCTACCTCTATTCCAGACTCACCTCTTTCTGACTAAACTGTCAGCCACTCTTGCTGGCCTTAGCTTACAGACATCCAGCTCTGCATGACAGTGCTTCTATTCTTTCACCTACTCAGTGCTTCTACCTGTCTCCTTCTCCTAACCAATATGATCATCACTGCCACCTTCATCTCTGTTATTCCCGGTTGTGAGCTGAGTGTCACCTGCAGATTGTCATTGTTCAGGCTCTGTGAAATCCCACTGTTTCCTCTTACAGAACAGTCCTGCTTGCGCAGGCTTTTCTATAGAGTCCCAGCRTTGAAGGTTTATTCCTGGCACTCACTACGATTCAAGATGATTGCAACATTGTGATTTTAGTTTCTTACAAATCCAGTATAGCTCATTTAATATTTATATAAAATGTTTTGAAAAGAGCATCTCCTCAGCTCACTGCTTTGATTAGATTGCCATTTTCATGCCTCCCACTCCCCTAGTTATCCACTGGAAACAAAATACCTGTTTCTCTCCTTCCCTGGTCTGTGCCCAGCCTCCATACCATCTCACATTCAGGGAGAAGCTATCCCTTCTTTCAGTCTCAACAATATTCACTTTTAGGGGCCATTTGCCAAGCTTGCTTCTGAGAAGCATCTTTTGTCCTTGTTTCTCCGTGGTGTTGGAATGTCTTCCTCACAACGCTACCTTCCTTCATAGGAAAATCACTGTGCAGCCTCACACACTGACTGGGCATAGGTATCAAGGTGAAGTGATGTTACCTTGATACCTACCCAGTCAGCATATGAGACTACAGAAGGGATTTTCTGGTTTCTTTGCACTTACCAGTCTGTTGATGTCCATATACTATTTCTTACCRTATCAGGACAGCCTTTTCTCTGGTGAATAGTGTGTGTCTTTGTTCCGCATTTATATCACTCAAAGGATATATTTATATCCCAAAGGAGTCTTGTTCCTGGATTACAACATAACACAAATAATGAACAGCAATAATCTTACACTGAATTTCCTATGTGCATAGTGCATTATTTCACAATAGCTCCTTGTAAAGTGTTTAACTTGAAATAAGGTTGATATTTAACACAGCCTTTCTGGTAGAATCATAATATGTAGTGAAATGGAACAACTTCCCCAGGACACACGTAGAAATACAAAATACAAATAATAAGAGCACTACCAAAAAGGACTTCTCTCAGGATCAGATTTGAATCTCTGATTTGTTTTAAACCCAAATTATTTGAAAATATGTTACTGGGGCACAATTCAATCAAAATTACTACTATTATCTGTAAATATGTAAGACCCTTTAACAATCAAAGGTAATAAGTCTTTTATATTATTGCTGGGAATTCTTTGAAAGCCTGAATTATTTTTACTTTGCAAAACTCCTTAATTTATTCTCCATGGTTGGGAGGAATCTGCAGCTAAACTAAAAATACAGTTTTACCCCCTATTATCTCTGCACATAAAGAATCAGGGAGCTTCAGGCTAGAATTAACACGAGATAGGCTATTATGACTCTAACAGCATTTAGCAGTCCCTGTTGACTCTGCAGTTTGCCATAATAAATATCCTCCCCATAATCTCTCTCAGGCTTTTTTTCTAAACTTGATGCCTTGAGGAGTTCTTGAAGCTTGTGATAAAATACTAACYGTATTCACCTATTTTGTTGCTACCTTAGACTTCCTTATCTCCTTGGGCAAAGTCATTTAAAGATATGATACTTGCAAATAAATGCCTTTTAAAGTATAACCCTTGATTCTATGAATCCCCTAAAGAAACATGGTTTCCTACTGCACTTGGTTACTGAAGCAAAACTAAACCTCCTGCAAGAGAGTGTAAAATGATAGCACTATTTTATAAGAAATGTCTCTCTTTCACTAAGGAAGAACCTTGTAATCAGATTGAAGGTTATGTACGACGCAGTGTGCAACTCAAATATATCTTATTATCAGCAATCAAGGTAATCATTAAAATCAGTTTTCTATGAGGAGGATATTAGATATCTATTTAGAGGATTTTACTAAACACTGAACCTCATGCTAAATGGTGCAAAATATTAATGCTTTATTAAGAAGACACTAAAATTATTGAAATTGAGGTCTAGTCTCGCATACATAAATATCAGTCTTACACTCTCTTTCTGTTTCACATGAATGTCAATTTAACTTTAAATGAAGCAAAATGTTCAGTCACATTTCAGATTCACCATACTCCTCAATATTTTCTGTTTCTGAAACAAAACAGAGAAAAAATACTTTAAAATCATGATACTCGAGAGAATTCTCAGTGTGTTTAAGTTACCAACATCTACAGCATTTTTTCTTCTTCCTCTCTTCTCTAAGACCTTCTTTATATCTCTGTCTTCCTCTTCATTATCCTGTTCTCAYCACCTTCAGTTAGTCCTATTGCTTTCAACTGTTCTTTCCTCTTCACARAAATTTTCACACTCACTCTTTGTATTTGTTTCCTGCCCTCCCTTCTTCCTTTCCACCCYTTCTTTCCAGTACTTCACTTTCTGTTCCCCCTAAATACATTCCCATCACCTCTCTGCTCTGCTGAGCTCATCCAGTTTCAGAGTACTGTTACTAAAGAACGCAGTGAGAGGCAACATGTATTTGTTCCTAGTGTACTTGATTCCTGAAGCAAAACTAAAACTCCTAGTGCAAAATAATGGCACTATTTTATAATGAAAGCCCTCTCTTTCACCAGGGAAGAACCTTGCACACACGTTAGTGTCAATGTAGTCATACATTCAAACAGAGCCATAACTTCTAGCCCGTTACCACAGCTGATTCTTCCCCAGGAAACCTCATCAAGCGAAGTGCTCTGCTGAACATCCACAGGTTCACAGCTCTTGTGCTCTCGTTTCAGTTTTGTCCCTCCTCCTAACTCAGTCCTGTGTTCCTGTGACAAGGTATAAAGTCACCGCTGCCTTTGAGCAGAGGGAGCCCCTCCAGGATAACCRTAATCACGTGCAAGTCTGGGCTAGGTTGGGAACACAGCCGGTTTCTATGGGTCCAGAGAGACTTCTCATCATAACCTATTTCACACTTTAATCACTGTGCTTTTCTTGTAACAATGCATTTATACCATTCTTTGATCATTTATCTCATCCGGCTCATAATTTTCAACTCACTCACTTCATTTTTTACTAAACATGATCTCATTTAGTTTTCCTGTATCTGCTGATGAGGAATTAGAAAGGCCCAGAAAAGAACATCAAACAGAGTACTGAATTTGGGTCACCATCCTCAGAGTGTCCCAAGACAGTCTGCCTTAGCTCATCAGCTAAAGTTCACTCGCAGTGCTTCCCTCTCCCTAGAAAGGGAGGCATAAGAAGCCTAATAACTTTGGTCACACCGGCTGATACAGCCAGAAAGCTTGCAAATACTTCAAGCGCATAACCTTGACATCTCCATCAAGACTTGCATGCCCAAAAGCTTCTCTCTCTCTCTCTGTGTCTTTCTCTATTTTTGGAATTACCTCAGAAAAGCATTTTTCAAGTGAGCCATTTCACCTATCTCATGCAGTAGTACATAAAAGGGTGCCTTGATATTAATGTGCTGAGTCTACGCACGTCTTTTAAAGTAACAATATGCCTAAAAAATTAATGGACCAAGGCCAGAGTACTGAGCAACTTTTTTTTTTCCTTTTTTGCTTTTTTTCCCTTTTTGTCTAGTACAGCAGAGGAAGGCAAAACAGCTCTCCTGAAGTCAGTTTGTTTTCTTATCCAAAGCAAGTTTTTGTCCTTTGCTTTGTAGGTGTTCAGTTTTTAATTAATACAGGATATTAATTAATTTTTAAACATAATTTATTTAATTAATTAATTTTTAATTAATACAGGATATCATTCATCTAAACCTGATTTTGTGACTTGCTTTTACTCTGTATCCAACAGGCAGGAAATTCACAGCCCCTGCTTTCGTCTGCTGCTGATATTTTCATATGAAGTCACTAGGGAAAGGCTATTCCAATTGAACAATTTCTTAACCCTGYCTATGTTGTAAAGGAGTAAGATCTTTTCACATTTTGATTTACAAACTGATCTTGGACCAGAACATCAAAAATATCGAAACAAAATGAAGCCTAAGCATCATTCTTTACCAATTAAGCCAAGCACCCTTCCCCTCAGGAAAGTGGCGAACTTGATTTAAATGATAAGCTCCCTCCTTCCCCTCATCTGTGCATGTTTAACGCCAGATTTCCAGTTCTGCCTACTAACTTATTGGCTTAACTGATTACTGAGCAAGCAGTAAGACAGCCAGGAATAAATTTGCAAAGTGCATTTTATTTGACTTATCTCATAATGAGCCCCTGAGCTTCCCGAGAACTTATGTCACCACGCGTGATCTGGATATCAGGCTAGCACAAACTCTGAAGAATAACTAATAGCGCTACAAGGCGGAGAAGGCAGAGAACAATGAAAACCTGCCAGCTGCAATAAAATCAGTATTTCCAGAAAATTAGGGAGCRCTGTCACCGAATGCATAATTTCTTCCTATGTCCACATATATCTTTAGGGAGTTATTACAGTGTTGTAACAGATCGGCTTTCCACGCAGGGTTATAAAACCGCGGCWGATTAGGCTCCTGACACCATAAACCTGCACCTCTTCCCCAGGGCGGATTTATACCCGGGTATCAGAACACCTTGCTGCATTACAATCGATTGTGACTGGGGTTTTTTTGCCTTACAAATTGTGGCAAAAAAGAAAACAAGCACAAACAAAAAAAAAACACCAATCCACTTAAAGCTAGTGAGGGTTTGCTTAGTATTCTAAACAAACAGCTCTATTTTTTTATTATTTTTTGCTATAGTTCTGGTTTATTCTAACTTCGCTGCTCACCATGCATATATATAGGTGTGTATRTATGTATGTATATATACGCATGCCTGTGACTGGCACGCGGCTGTCAGCGAGGCGCCCACGCGGCACTGCCGCTGGCCCCTGCCCGGCGGGTGCCGCACGGCAGCCCCGGGGCCCCGCTCGCGCCCAGGCCCCACGCGCCGGTCCCCGGAGAGGGGCGCGGGCCGCTGGCCGCTGCGGGAGGGAGGGACGGAGGGAGGGAGGAAGGGAGGGACGCGCGCAGACACCGGCACCGGCGCCCGGGAACGGGAGCGCAGCAGCCCCCGCCGGATTAGCACACCCCCCCCGTGTCACCGCGAGAGCCGTTACGTAACCCGTGGGCAGCGACAGCTTTTTAACCTTTTTATTAAATAATAATAAT
>PTEX01000101.1:518150-614599 GCA_003342815.1 Eudromia elegans | reverse complement strand
GCCGTTATGGCCCCGCAGCGGCGCCCGGGCCTGTGCGCGGCCCGCGCGGAGGCCGCCGTGGGGCGCCGGGGTCCTCCGTGGGCGCCAGGGAACAGCTGGGCTCGCCCTGAGCCGCCCGTGWGAGGAGGGAGCCCCGAGGCTGCTCCCCCTGGCGCCCCGCGTCACCCCGCGGGCCGCGCGGGGCCTCCTCGGGAGCCGCTGCCGCCCGCAGCGTGTCCCCGAGCCGGGGGCGCGTGTCTGGCGCCGCAGGAAGGGGCAGCGGGCACGAATCTCCCGTGGGCAGCCGGGTGACACGGGCGGTGCGGGTGACGCGGGCGGTGCGGGTGACGGCAGCCGGGTGACACGGGCGGTGCGGGTGACACGGGCGGTGCGGGTGACGGCAGCCGGGTGACACGGGCGGTGCGGGTGACACGGGCGGCGCGGGTGACGCGGGCAGTGTGGGCGACGGCAGCGGGGCCCAGCCCTGCTGGGTGGCTCCTGCCCGACTAGTTTGGGGAGGCGCCTGTGCCGTGCCCTGGTGTGCGGAGGTGCTGTGGGAATGCCGAGGGCTGCCTTGGAAATGTCCCTTAATCCGGGAGTTTGGCCCTGGCTCCGTTGGGATGCGAGTTCTTGCCTGTGCCCGCTTTGCAGCGGGAGGCGGCCGCAGCCGCGGGGAGCTGCAGGCTCCAGCCCTGCCGCCGTGCGGGGTCAGGAACAAGCSCAGCGTTGTGGCAGCCCCTACTGCCCCTCACTGGGGTGCAGCTCCGGCTCCCGGGCTCCCCGAGCTCCCGCTTCCCGGGCTTTCCCGCACTCGGGGATCGCTGGGTGCCTGTCTGCGTTACAGAAGGTGGTCTGGTACCTCACTCCACCACGTTTTCCTTTCATTTCATCCATGCTGCTATGCCATTAATATACTACTATCTCCCCTGAAATTACCTGCCTGTCGTATTGCTTTTGGAATCGCTTCCAGTGTTGCTCTGCTGGTCTGCAGGACACAGTTTTATGTTGCGTATCACCTCTCAGCTCCTCGTTGTTGTCCCCGGAAAAGCATGCATTTCCTGGAGACGTCGTGCCTCTAGTTCCAGGAGCAGTAATAGCACCATAAAAAGAAATCGCTTTTTCAGTATCACAGTGTTTGTTTGCAGTGGCTGTTTATTAGGCTGAAAATTATTCATGGATGGGGTGGGAAAGGTTCATACATATGTGTCTTTACCTTTCAAGTGCCACTGAAGTTTTGGGGCTTTTAGCTAGAAGCTGTTAAGGCTGAAGTATTTTCAGCCATGGATGTTTTTCACTATCCCTAATTGTTTGGGAAAGGACAGGGTAAATTCCTCTTTTCTGGTACTAGAAAATTAGCCTTAAAAAGACACACACACACACACACACACAAAAAAAAGCATGGCTCCGGTTTCTACAATTTACCCTTCATGGTTTTATTTCTCATAGTGACTAAACCTTTCTGGATAGTCTTTTCACATGTTGCAAACCCCATAAATAAAGTAACAATGCTCTGTGGTGTTGTTACTTCTGTGCATTATAATTCGCCAAAATGCTTGCTGTGAAGCCTAACAAAAGTTGAAGGCCACTTGAGTGATTAAAGCCTATATTGTAAATGATAGTTGCATTTAGTAGGTGGGTCTTACCAAATAAGTAATTGGGTAAATAAGAATGTGTGTGTGAGGGGGCACGGGGTGCCATCCTCTGAGGAATGAAAGGKTTCACCTCACAGACGGTGTTCAAGCTTGCTTGCCATCTCTGTTGTCAGGAAGTGTAAAGTCTCTATTTTTATACTTTAGAATCTGCTAATGGAAAAGGCTTGAACACCATGGCTTTGTAGCCTGACTTGAAGCTGAGCCAAACTTTTGTGGAGGAGAAAAATCCCCACTGAGACAGAATAACAACAGAGAAAAGCAGGATTCAGGACRTGCATCTAAAAGTATCTCAGCTATTTTCCTGCACTTACTAATGCCTTAACTGTGCTGTGATCTCAGATAAACTATTTCGTCAGCTGACTTCCTTGTAGCACTTGGGCCTGATTGGCTGAGGGGATCTGAGCTCACAGGGAATATGTTGTTGCCAAGTTAAAGTTGAAACCTGCAGAAAAGTGTGCGTATAGAATGCTTACTGTGTGAGTGAGGCCCTTGCTATAGTGCAAAGAAGCATATGAAAACAAATGCTTTTTTTTTTCTTTTGTTACTGAATAGGATCTATATTGTTGAAACATAACAATGCCTATACAAAAATTAATTTTGTCAATATTTCATATATTTGAAATGCCAGGATTTAGTCAGCTATCAATGGCATTACTGTTCATTCTGAATTAAAGGAAACTGTTCAACATACAGCATGTCTGCAGAGCACTCAACAGACCAAATGCTTATGCAGTACCAAAAACCTTTCTCAGCTATAAATATTTTCTTTACAGATATAATAAAGGAGCAGAATCGAGAGCTAAGAGGAACCCAGAGAGCTATAACCAGAGACAGAGCGGCACTTGAAAAGCAGGAAAAACAACTGGTATGTAGAACAGAGGAAAAATAACAAAACCTTCCAATATAATAGAAAACTTGCAAAGTGCTGAGGTATGGCTCAATGTATAATTGAATCTTGAAAAATTTGTCCCCACGTTTGATATCTCAGATTTTATGACACTTACTGATACGCACAGAGATTACCATCTAAAAATCATTTTCAATCTTCCATGTAATAAAAGTCATAACCAGTTCTTTGATCAAAAAGTGTTACATTCTTTTTCTTTTCTATCCTTAGCATTCCCTATTCTTTAGATGGTTATTTTGTTTTCAAATAGCTTTTCCACTACTAGATCACTCATTCATAAACCTTATGGAAATGTTTGATGTTTTTACATGCTATCAAGATTCTTCAGTGGAAGAAAGTACTTGAAACTCCACAGGGATAGCCATAACCTGGTTGTGGTTATTCTTTTCATTTTTGTAGGGCTTCCCTGTAACTCTCTGCCTAAATTAAGATTTTTTTATAAAACCTTGTGTATATAAGCTATCAAGTATTTGTTGAATGGAAGTCGTACCAGCACAGCAGTGTAACTGGGTAAATTGCTGTGACAGATGGTATGATTTGATGTATGAAGACATGCTCAGACTGTGGGAATAGCTATGCAAATCCAGTCAGTTTCAGTTGATACTAATGTGGTGTTTGATGGCAGCAGGTCACATGAATAGCAGGATTTGGGAATGAGATTCAAAAAAATTCTGAGATTAGTTATTTCTTTGAGCCTTGGACATAGAAGATCTAATAGGTTACTAGTAGGTAAGGCATTTTTCAGAATGAAATACCTTGACTCTGGAAAGACCTTCATTTTCTTGAAGACTCTCCTTGAAGTTTTGATTATTTATGACASGAAATTGTTTCAGATATTCTGGCTTTATATTTTGGTTGTAGAAATGTGGACAAAGAAGACCGTGAGGAGAAATACATCTTTGTAGAAGTCAAAAATCCACTGTTAGAGAAGGGAAAACCAATAGGCAACAAGTACAAATTTTCAAAAGTAGTTCAGGTGAAAAAGGACAGAAAGCTTGCCAGTCAATCTCAGAACATTTTGTTACGTTCTTTCCACAGAAAGAACATTTTTCTTAAACAGGAGATGCTACTCCAAGAGAACTTTGTTATATTTATTGTACATGTAAACATACCTTACTAAATTATGCAGTCAGTTCTGTTTCAGTTCAGTAACCTTGTACGATTTATGAATTTTTATATTTTTTTCCCAGAATGTAACTGCCTTTAATAGGCTTGCATGAAACCTCTAAGAAGGAAATAATACATGGCAGCTCACTATCCAAATTCTTCCTAATTACAAAGAAAATCAGCTCTATATAGGCATTTAATTCCTGTGGTAAAATTGTCTGCAATGGTTGATGTTGGTTTGCATTTCACTTTGAGAATGGGGTTATAAATACTAATTAGATGTTTTGTCTTACTAACAAAATCTCTATTTTCTAGTGTTAGACTCTTAGAATGATAGTGTGCAAACAAATCCTTCCCATCTTTCACAATATTTGAGCTTTTGAAAATTATATTTTAGGAACGCTATAGAGATTTGTTGTTGTGGTCTCTGTGAACTAGTTACAAAGAAGACAGCTTTGCATATATTTCAGGGCTATAATATTTGAATAATCTCACATTCCTTGCTTGCCAATTTGCATTTCCTTAAGTTAAAACTAGCATTTATGATGTATGCTTTCAGAAGTTATAAACTGTTGGAAAAGGTCTTATGCCAGTGCAATCTCTATAGTAAACTTAATTATGATCTTTCRTAGTAGTAAAGCTAACGTGTTGCTTCTGAGAGTGGATGTCTTGTATATTCTGGTGACTCAGCACTTGCCTTTTCCAAGCAACATACCTACTTTGTATCATGGTTTTCTAGACTACCAGTGCAGGTGAAGAAAACTAAGTGTTTGTGTTCTACCTTTAAGAAATGCAGTGCTGTTCTTATATATTCTTTTTGCTTAATGGCAAAATCAAGTGCATGATCAGCCATATATGAAGTGTGTTAGCATGGTAAGCTCTCCTTTAAAAGGTTGAAAATGAAAAATGGTTACAGTTTACATTATAAAGTTTCAGATCAAAATGCATATTTCAAAAAATCCCAGTTAGTTTGTTTCAAACTTTACCCTGATATCTCCAGGCTAAGTACCTTGCTATTTCTCTCTGTATCAATAAAGAAGTCTGCTTTTTTGCAAGCAGAGTGTCCAGTTTAGGGTTTAGGATGCACAGTTAGAGCATCTTGTTTCAGAAAAATAGAATTGCCTTTTTTATGTGCCAAGCTGTCTTCAGCAATATTATGTGGGCAAATAGAGCATTTAATTATTGCTTATCTACTTTCATCTAATTATTTTTCAAAAAGGTTATGAGATTTTTTTCTTTTTTTTTTCTTTTTTTTTTTTTAAAAGGTGTTTAAGAGAACTTATTACATATTCCCCAAAGTATTCCATGGGCGATATGGCTTGATTGATAGATTAAATAGAGTAAAGCTGATAAATGCAAAAATCGAAGACTGTAAAAGTCATGGCCCAAGCAGTTAGCTGGGCCATGGTTAGCTCTTAATAGTTTAGTGTTTTTTGGTTTTGGGGGTTTTTTTAAGTGGTACTCCATATCTAGATATAGAATTGAATGTTCACACATTTTCATGTGTAACTTAATGTTGGAAAAGTTGCAGAACCGCGTTTTGGGGAATTCCTTACTATCACAAAGTGTGTGTGTGTGTATATATGTATATATATACACACATACATATATATATGTATACAAATATAAATATGTACAAATATATATATATTTGTTCCCTCCTCTCCTGGTGGGAGCAGAATATCATTGTATTTATTCATTTTTTTTATAGAGACCCCTGCTATAGGAAAGCCAGGAAGAGTATTCATATAAGTTTGCAGATGTGTCTTGAAATACAAGAAGCAACAGGATTTTATTAGAAGAAACAGAACTTTATTAGACTGCTATTGCTTATGTCTGAATGTATGAATTTGTATGAACAGAAATCTGGAATTAATCTCTTTTTTTTTTTTTTTTTTCATAATAGGAACTAGAAATAAAGAAAATGGCTAAGACTGGTAACAAAGAAGCCTGTAAAGTTCTAGCAAAACAACTTGTGCAGCTTCGAAAGCAGAAAAATCGAACATATGCTGTTAGCTCTAAAGTTACCTCTATGTCAACCCAAACAAAGGTGATGAACTCTCAGATGAAGATGGCTGGAGCTATGTCAACTACAGCAAAAGTAAGCTGTTACAASATAAAATAACTTACATTAGAAAGCACCTTAAGGTTATGTTTACAAAAGTGAAGTTGAATTGTTTTGTATAAGATCACCAAAGGGGTGAAATTAACTTAATAATCTAAATGGCAATGAAGATATGATAGGAAAGTGTAATTTGATTCATATAGGAAACTTTGATATAGTCAATCCTGTCAGTTAGCACTTAATTAAGCATACTTTATTGGGTTAGATATCTTGTGAAATGCTTGCATGATCAAAATTAAATGTAACACCAGTAGAACTCTTTTGGTAGATAAGAAAAAAAAATTTTGCTTGTGTAATTTTGCTTGTAACAAGCAAATTATTGGGGAAAAAAAAAACCAGTGTGCTTCATCCAGAAATCAGGGCCRTGTATCACTGTAGCTTTCTAGTTTGTATGAAAGGTGAGTCATTGGTTACCTGCTTGTATTTCTAAATAAATTAGTCAGGAATTCTCTGTCATCATTGCTGTCTGTGCTCTAAGGAAAGAGTATTGCATTTTTTTTTTTCTTACAAATATCAAATCATAAAAGATTTCAGAAAATACCAGGTAATTGCAAACTTTCTTATTTCCCTGAATTGATTAGTAGGGAGTTTACTTTTAGCAAACTGGATTGTTCATCTCCAGGTTTAGAGCACAGAATTGGCACACATTCTAGGTAAGTTATGCTTTTATCACAGTCCATACTACATGCACTTATGCACCAAGTATATCCAGCAACGTAATGCAAACTAAGGCAAAAAGTAATTGCTGCTAGGACTTTTTTTTATCAGATTTCTTTCAAGTTTCTCTGCAGCAAACTTTCAGTCTTCCAGAACTAGCCCACAAAGAGATGGGTTAAATCTCTTAAGACCACTCTAATGTAATTAGTCACAAACTAATTACAGAGAGAAAGACGATAAAATATTAAACAACAAACCAGAATTCAGAAAAAAAGGTGCTTTCTGAAACAGAGGAGGTACTTCCATGGACTATTTTGACCAATGTTTATTGGAGAGGAAAGTTAGTTTATTTTGGTCAATGTTAAATATTTTTCTCTTTCCAACAAAGAAAGCTTGGCAAATAATTAAAAAAATCTTGAGCCGTTAATTCAAAAGCTTAAAAATTGTTCTGAGTCTCATAAAACCATCTTTGAAAACCTAAATGCAATCAGTTGCCTCAACAGTCAGGACAAACACATGAATGTTAAGCTTTCAAGATGCTATCTGTGTACTTCTTAGCATGTCTGGCGTTAATTTTACGGATAGTAAAAACCTAGTAAAGTCTCCAGGCTTTTATACATGCAGCTCACCTTTATTTTCTCAGGATACATAAATTCTTTATCAGTTTAGTGCATTCTTTTTCTGAGATTCATCTGTAATTTTAGTAGAAGAATTCTGAAATAATTTTCAATTCAAATAATGTGACTGTGAATATAATGCTTGTAATTCAAGTAATAATAGAAGCTTAATGCATTGTGGATTTAGACTTCTGCCTTCGTTTTTGATTTTGTTTTTCTACAATGCTTCTAGAAAGTCAGTAGTGGCTGTGCAAGCTTGATAGCCTTCCTTTTTGATGAACCAATCTTCCTAAAAATGATTAGACTTTCCATTCAAATTTGTCATGTTTATGTTCAGTTTTTGGCATGCCATGAGAGAGAGAGAGATTGCTTTTGGGGATAGGAGAAGGAAGTGTTAAGTACCAGTGACTGCAAAGGCAATCCTGTACTCATGCTAAAACTAAAGTTTATTGAAACTGTGGCAGAAGTATCTGTGTCTGGTACAAATGTTGACTCTAAGCTAATCGGTACTTCCAGGTGACCTTGATGCTTGCTTTTCAGAGAAGATTCATTTTTTTCCCCATGAAATTATAGCATGAAGAAACGATAGGAATTTAATGTCTGTCCTTTAGTGGTGTTTGAAATAAAAGTACCTAACAGAGTATAAAAAAGAACTGCAGCCCTTTTWGTTTTTAAAATATGTAGCTTTGAAGTTAGGAAATTCTGTCCCATCTTTTTTATTAGGATCAGGCAGTTTTTCCCTGTATAAGGTCAGGAAAAGGGGGCAGTACCAGAAGGATGCACTCATTTGGAAGCATACCTATTAATAAAGTAGTAAATCACAAAATTTCTTAATAGGTGCTGACTGTACTTATTGATTCTTCATGTATCCACAGTTTTCACAGAATGTCAGAAGGCAGGGTAGGCCAAAATTGACTTGAAGTTTTTCTTTCTTAGAAAAGTTCTAATCATTCTGTGTACCTATGTTGGCCTTTAGTAATGTCTCATTGTATGGTAAATATTTAATGTTTTTTATATTGTTAGACAATGCAAGCAGTTAACAAGAAAATGGATCCACAGAAGACACTGCAAACTATGCAGAATTTCCAGAAGGAGAATATGAAGATGGAAATGACTGAAGAAATGAGTAAGTTATGGACTATAATAAGTAGTCAACTTCAGGTCACAGCAATCTTGAAGGCTTAGAACCAGGCTAGGAATAACAGTTTATAAAAGAAGTCAGGCCCTACTCCATTATTCCTCTAGCTATGTTCACAGGCTTTGCAAAGCAGAGGTGAGAAAAGTTCTCCTATGTACAGGTTGTCTTATTCAGTGGTATTATTGCTGTATTCTGAGAAAGAAGAAAGAGGGTACTCGGTAATCTTTGTAATCCTTTTTGCATAATGCATTGTGTTTTCTTTTATTTTTCTTCCAAGTTAATGATACTCTGGATGATATTTTTGATGCGTCAGATGAAGAGGAAGAAAGCCAGGATATTGTTAACCAAGTGCTTGATGAGATTGGAATTGAGATCTCTGGAAAGGTGAGAGGACTTTAGAGGACTTTCACGCAGTAGCTCCTCATTTTTTTTTTTCTTTTTTTTTTTTTTTTTTTAATAATTAATTCTAGAAGCCGTTATTTTAAAGTCTTGTTGTAGAAGTTAGGCTCTCATACTTCAAAATCTTTTAACTAAAATCTTTTGTTGTCTTCTAGATGGCCAAAGCTCCATCGGCTGCCAGAAGCTTACCCTCTGCATCCACATCAAAAGCTGCTACTATTTCAGATGAAGAGATTGAACGGCAGCTCAAAGCTTTGGGAGTGGATTAGTTTGGCCTTCTATGGTCTGCCTTCTTACTTGACTGCAGACATATTAAAAGTGCAAATATTCCTTCAATGCAACTGAAGCTTAGGAAAACTCTGAAGCTTCAGAAGTGACAACTTGAAGTTGGTACTGGGGAGGGAGGAGAACACTTGGAATCAATTGACAGGGAGAACTACATTTCTTGTGTCCATTGTGTGCAGTCTTTTTAAGCACTGGACCAAATAGGGATCTAGTTCTAATGATGCATCATTTAAGTGATCTGAGTGACCTCTGAGTTCAAGGTTTTCTTCTAATCTCAGTTCTAAATATTTCTTTAGAATTGACTGTCCTGCACCTGGTGGTGATGACTCCTAGGACAGCACCTATTTAAAATATATTATTATAAAACCAATACTAGGAAAATTTAGTCTGCCATCTTAATGCAAAGAAACACTACCTTTGCTTTTGTTGAAAAATATTTTATTTTGACGAGAAATAGCTTTGAAAGTCTAATAAATTTTGGCAAAAAGGAAAAGCATTTTACATCTTTCTTTCACGTCTCTGTAATATATTTGAATTGATTAAGTAATAGCTGATTGTTCCATTTACTGAATGACAAGGATACAGTCCTTGTGCAGTTAATTTTCCAGTAAAAGGATTCAAATTCGTTAGTGAACTTTGTTGCATGAAAGGCACTGACTGAACCTTATTGTACTGTAACATAGCTAGTTTCAACAGAATTGCTGTGCCTTTTTGTATATAAATCTTGTACTCTTGTGACTTTTTCAGAAAGTCTTTGAAAGGTGAGTAAACTATGAAGAAGATACAAAACACTGAGATCTCCGTGCACACTTGACAGGACTCGGTATGAAAGTTCAAAAATGCACTTGTTCAGAAATGCCATTTGCATAATTGCAAAAAGGACATTTGCCTGAAGCAACATTTGTATATATCTTACAGTATTTCTTAATGAGAAATAACTGTCCATGATTGTATTATTTACTAAGATGCAATTGATCACATTGATAAGCTATATCTAAATTTTTGTCATGAGAACAATTTTTGACGATACATGATAATTACTTATCAAAGAACTATAATAAAACTATTCTGTTTCTGTAAGGGTTTTTCTCTGATTTCTGAACAGTCTTGCCATGACATTAGCTTTAGGTGGAATATATCTGGCTAAAGATATGAGAACTATTAAGATGAGAGAATGACAACTAAATAGATGATAAAGTCTGACAATGCAGTTCCTTTTACAATGTTATGAATGATGGGAAGTTCTTCAGCCGTCAGTTGCACTGATTTATTGGGGCCACCCCTTGAAGTATAACAACGYAATCATCCTGGGTTTGAGAAAAGCAAAATACCTTCCGAAGTGGAACCAGGATAACTTGGAGGCAGAAACTTCTTGAAGAGACTTTACTGCTAGAAAAAGTGTAGCAGGAATCCATAACCTCTATAAATATACTGTTGTCACACATCTGCTTTTTTATGATTGAAGTCAGCAGAAAAAAAAAAAAGAAAAAATAAGATAGACGAACTTGCGATTTTTGACATAGAAATCCAGGTGCTCTTTCTCCTTGGAGGAAGTAAAGGACAAACTATGAATCTGTGAGACAGTGGGTAGGAATGTGTAACCTTATATATTGCATATGTCTGATATGACTTTTTTAAAATAACTTCTTTTTGTAAAAATCTAATAAAAGTCTTTTTATTCTACAATGACTCTGTTCTCTGTAGGGTTAGTCTTGCACATCATCTTTGGGTCCTGAAGGTGGCTTTGTAGCTTCCACAAGAATTTTAATCTAATTACCACTTTCATTTTTGGATAGTCTTTAAGGAAATTCTGTTCCTCAGGCAGTAGAGTGATGAGAGTTGAAACTTTGTACCAGCTCTGTGCTCTTCCTCGGTATTTCTCCTTTCTTTGCCTTCAGCAGTGTTAAAATACAATCTTAAAGCAACAACAGCAAAAAAAAAAAAAGTTGTTTTGGGGTCCAATCTAGAATCTTGATCATTATCCTGGTTGATTGATTTGTTTGTTTAGTTTGAGCTTTAGARTGGAATAATATTTATTGAAGTTGCCTGTGGCTTGAATTCAGTGTTCAACGAAGACTTTGTGATCAGATTTGCATCTCCTTCTACTTCTGCCTCTGTGACCAGGTACTGCTGGTAGGCATTGAACAAGAAATCCTAATGTGAAGTTAGGCACTCAAGGTTATTAATTTTATTTTAGTGGAGCACCAAGTTTTGTRGGGTTTTTTAGTAAAGTGTGCACTTCATTTATTCCTTTATCCATGCTGACACCTTAACAGCAGGCAAGTGTGAAACTCTTCCATCCAAGAGCAATATGATTGTTAATCACAGGATCATTATGGTTGGAAAAGATCTTTATTATCAAGTCCAACCATAATATGCCTAAAAGTGGCTGCACTGGGATGGACCGTGGTCTACTCGCCCAAAACCCTGCTGCATAAACATGCTGAGGGAAAGAGGAGAGCAAGATAAGCACAGGTGATTCTTCCCCTCCTATCTCTTTCGGGCTCTACTTTCTCTTTAGGGGATTTCCAGAGCCAGGTACAGTCTCTCTGTCTACAATGACTTTGAATGGCTTTCTCGTGAGCRAAGTAACTTTTGAAACTAAAGTTATCTGGCAGAGGAGTTCCACAGATTGAGTTCCCACATTAAAAAGCACATTTTTTTTGTTTGTTTTCTCAAGCTTTCTTCTAGCTTCACAAATTAACTCCTCATTCTCCTAGTAGTCAAGACAATGAAATTGTGTCTTTGTGCAGGCTTTCAGTACATCTCATGAGTTAACAGACCTCTGTAATGTTTTGTGCACACAGCTTTTGGTCTGGAAGAGATGCAGTCATCATACCCTGAGTTGTCCTCTTTGCCTTTATTGGGACCTTCTCCAAAGTCTGTTACATCCTCAAGATGGGGAGGGGGGCAGAACTCCACAGAGCACACAGGAGGCGGTTGAAGCCACACATAGAAATGCTGGCACAACATCTTTGACATTCTCCCCTATTCTGCTTTTAACTCGTTGCCTAAAGTTAGCCATGGGAAAAGTAAGATCAAGAAGAAACACTCAAAGAAGAACAGTGTGGCCCATATTAGTCAAATGCAAATGGCCGCCGCCGCCATTTTACCATCAAGTTTACCGATCTGCTTAGTAGTCATCCATGGTTTCTTCCCCCAATCAAGAGTAAGTGGCTGCTGTAATCCACTGAGAAAAAGTTGTCCCTAGAGAAGAACCCCAATTACCACTTTCTGTTAAGTCTGAAGGCTGCAGCGGCAACACATTAAATTGATTGCAACCAGCTTTCCCCCCCCCTTAAAAGGGGAAAAAAAAACCCCTAAAACTCTACCAACTCTGAATTTCCATGGAAATAGCTAAATGTGTTTAGGAGGTGGCCTCTTCCTCCACTTTTCTACAATTGTACAGTATATTTTGTGTCAGTTTTGATTTAATTTTGAAATGCTTCTGAAATTAACCATCTCGTGCAATTTTTTGGAAGAATGGAAATCATGAGTTTACTGTAAGTCTGCCCTTGGATTAACTATTGTAGTGTGCTAGAATGAATCAGCACAATACACAACCCAGTGAAAGCAGAGCATTTATTGCCCAAACTGCAAACCACTACTTGGAATATCATATGCATAGAAATACTTCATTTAGGGGAGCAAGGAAAAGGACAGGCCAATGGCATTTTTTTAAGAAGACTTTTTTAATCAACAAAATAACTTAGACTGTAAATAAAATGCATATATGACAGTAGTTTTGACATACATAGCACTAGATTACATAGCATAAGGTACACACAGGCATGTCACAGTATTCACTGAATGCCAATGTTTTAAACTGTATTTATCTTTCATCCTTCTGAAAAGTTTACAGTCTATCAATACAGCATGTCTGGTTAAGTCTAATGCTCAACTTTGCTGTAACAAACTATGCTAGTGAGGAGAACAGCTGAAGAGAGCACATAGCATAATTTCTCCCCTTTGAATTATTAAATTTAAGAATTCTTCTAAATTAAAGGGCTGTAACAATGCAGCTCAGCCATAAAAACGTGTTTTCTTAATCCTGGAACCTAGTTTCCACAGCTGAATATGCCTGTGGTCGCTATAAAAGCTGTCAAGAGCTAATTTAACGTACACTAGAGTGAGAGCACTTAACTTGTACACACTGTTTCAAGCGATCTTGAACACAACACTGCTTGGCATTTGTGGGCCTATTATCTAGACATTTTTTAAATCATCAGGTCTGCTTTATGGAAAAATAAAATTTATCTGGCGATTATCACTTCTATGTACTCTCTTAATTTTAGTCCCGGGGCAACAATCTAAAATACATATATGGTAATGGCATATTTTAATAATAATGAGCAGGGCTGATGAAATGGCTTGGTAATCTATCCCTGGTGAGTACTAAAATCATTAATCTATTTCCTTGATGTCTTTCCTTCTGATAGGTGGAGCTCTGGCACTTTTTTTCCCCTCTGTCAGCAGGGGAAATAAGGGATTGGGATTATCTTTTTATTTAGTAGGGTGTAAGAAAGTGGGAGTCTACAGTGCAAAAAGGTCTTTGTGTGGGTACTTAGTTCAGCGCACAAGGGCCTTCTTTTTGTAGCTTCACGCACTCTATCTTTGGATGAGGATTTAATCAGGAAAAATACAGCACAGAGAAAGCCCAAAGTAATAAAACCCCTGAAAATCTCGATTTTTTTTCCCCTCAAACCACTGAGTTTTAGACTAACACAAGGTAAACTGTATCCTAATATTTATAGCTAAAATGTATAAAATCTATAGCCAAATCAAACCTTAAGACATATCATAAATTAACAACAGTTGCCTTTGATAACTAGAAGGAATGTCACTTTTACTTGGCAGTCTAGTGCTACACTGAGACCCAGCATGCATTAGGAAGTGTGTTGGCACCTTCCTAAGTGGTGGTAGGCTTATTTTGCCATTAGCAATTATGGCACATCTGCAAAGTCTCCATCCTGAACCTGAATATATACCACAAAGTTACCTAAAATGCTTTTCTCAGAGGTATGCGTTTGTTTCAAGGTGGAGCTTTAGAAAGACTTTAGTCCTTGGTTGCCTTACTCTGCCTACTCCCTCCTGACTCCCTGCCATATAGTGGCAGCATTCCTAGAAGATCCCATGAGTAGATTCCTTCCTCAGCCATAACTAGGCTGTCAGCAATGTTGCCACTCCAAGTTTAATGTTATTTACCCCTCTTCTTTGATTCCTCAAAGTTCCGATTTCTCACCAATGTTCAATTTAGTGATCTCAGAGTTTTCTGCTAAAGATGGGACCCTGCAATGTGCCTAATGGCTTACAACCTTACAAAAGTTGGCTTGTTAGTATGAGGCAGGAGGATTATGGCACATACATGAGCACGCTGAGAAAAAATTCTCTTAAAATTATAGCCACCGATAGTAGCCACCTTGGTAGTCTTTTGTCACACACAACACAAAAGGTTTGTTTCCTGATGGTTACAATAAACTACATGGTATTCTCTGTTAATCATTAACACTTTATCACACCATTTCTAATTGAGTAATGCAGAATAAGTTCCTTGCAGTGAAGCAGTGTCCTCCAATTCTTTAAATATATGGAGTAGCATTTGTTTCCAACATTTCGCATTAGAATCAAGTTTCCACAATATACTGTATCTGAATCAACTCAAGTTAATCAATCTGAATCTAAAACAAGTGGTTTACTGTTTTTTCTTTTTTAAAACAACAAAGTACTTTAAAAGCATACAAAAGAGTAAAATAGAAATCCATGACTAAGTATGAGAAAGMTTTACCGGCATTCATGATGTTCCTTGATCATAGAACTAAAGGTGTTCTGATGTAAACTTGTCTTCACTCTTTTTTCCCTTTGTCTTCTGTTGCAAAACCAAACTCTCACAACTTCTTTCTCAAGATTGAGCCCCTCAGCCATCCTCATAATTTCCTGAGAAGAAGGCTTACTTTGTTCTCCAAAGTGCCTCTCTAGGGCTTCTTTGGCAGCAATACTGGATGAAGGGATAAAATTTCATCTTTAAAATCTTTTCTGACACATTTCAGGAGAAGGGTCAAGTAAGAGCATTAGGGATACGGATTATTTTCTCTCTTGCTAAACAAAAGAAAACCCACCGAGTGTAAAGTATGTTACAGTGTTTTATTCCAGGGACAAGGCAGTTCAATATCATAGAGYGTTTCTTTGCACAGAGTAATTTAAAGGGAAAGACGGAATAAACTTAGGTGTTGTTTTAGTAGTAATCATGCCACTTGGCCGTAGCCATGAAGGTGAACGCATGTATTGCAATAAGCCTGCACRTTATACCTCAGTCGCAGTTTTGCTGCAGGAGTCCAAAAGGCACATATTACTAGGATAATTGGGCTGTGTATGATCTAGAAGAACTTCTTAGTTGGTATTGTGCTAATAGGCGGCTCTGATCCTGTATGGTTGAAGGAAATGGCATACACAAGCACACATGCATGCTGCTAACCAGCATAAGGCAAAAGARGAAAACTGACCTGACCCACCATCCTTGGAGAGTGGGGAACATGCACCTAACTAGCTTTATAGTAAAACTGTATATCCTTGATTTGAAGGAAAAGCTCTGGCACAGGCTGCCCAGAGAGGCTGTGGAGTCTCCTTCTCTGGAGATCTTCCAAACCCACCTGGATGCCRCCCTGTGCCMYGTGCTCTGGGTGTCCCTGSTGGAGCAGSGGGGTWGGACTAGATGACCTCTAGAGGTCCCTTCTAACCTCAAYCATTCTGCRATTGTGCGTGTTTACAAATGAGAAAGAGCTCTATCAGTCATCGTGTGAGAAATATGGCATTTTCTACCAGGTTCTTCATCTCACTTTGATATGTATAGGGCATTATATTATTTCTAACACCACAATGATTACAGCAGTTCATTTTATCAATCAGTACATTTTCCAGAGATTTGTCTTGACCTATATAATCCTCAAAATCAGCAGTGGTCAAAAGCGAGGGTTTATTAAACTGAGTAATTTAAGACTTCCTTTATTTTCAAATGGAATTTTCTCCCTATCTGTGTTAAGTATCAGAAAACAAAGAGTATCTGCAATATGCTGCTGTGCAAACCACAGAATGCATCTGAAGGCAGCTTCATTAATAGCTCTTATTTCTTTGGACACAAGAGGGCACTTTCTGCATTATTCTGAAGATAAGGTGCACGTATTATCATTATAAAAATATACAAACAATCTGCTGGAGTTCTTTTTATTTTGTCATTTCATCTGTCATATATTCTTATTCTTTTATTTATTGGTTTATTTGGCAATACTTGACAATATTAACAAAACTGATTAAGAGTATGATGTTCTGTATACACAAAGATACAGTTATCATCATTTTTGACTTCCAGTTATTACTTTTTTATATATAAAAGTAGAAAATAAAATAGTTTCTGAACATTCAAATTAAAGAGATCTTGCTCAGGGTATGACTAGCCTAATTTAGTTAATGGGACTGCTATTATATATCTAGTTTTCTGTCAAACGGCTACTAAAAGTAGCTAACAGTAAGGCTGTAGTTCAGCAAAGGAGGTGAGCCCTCTTCTGAGGTCAAACTGCAGCCTTCAAAGAAACATTTTGGATTTTCTAACTGTATCTGTGATGGTTCTGAACTGCCCTCTATTGTCTATGCCAGTGGAAAATTGATGTTATTAAATATTCCCAGTGCAATGTTGTAAGGTGTTAAGGTAGGCATAATTTGAAAATGCTTAATATGAGCACAGATTTCCTCAGTAGTTTGTTGAAAAAGCAACAAACTCAACAGAACCTACAAACTTGAAGACCAGCAGCCTCCAGTGGGCTCCTTTGGCAGGGAAAAGCACCTAAATTAAGGATACTCTAAACTCAGACCTCGTACCCAGATCATACTACACATACTAGGTTTGGCACTGTTCCTCTAAGCTAAATACCACAGTATCTTGGAGGTTCTCCTGGTGAATCTCTTCACTAAAGATAAGACTTTGGAGTATTTAAAGGAGAAGGATATACCATATTATTGTTTTCATCATGTTGTCTTTTTGCTTATTTGGGAGTTGCTTTTATAAAATGATTTGTCAGCCTGTTTGATTTCCTCATGGAGTTGAGGCTAATTCCGGTAGATGCTGGCCATAAGAGATGTAGGGAAAAGAAATCTATATTCCTAGAACAATTTCCTTCCTTCCATTTATCTCAAGAAAATGCTTCTTCAAAGATTTCTAAGAGTCAAATGACAGATAGAGATGGAGCACATAACAAGCTTTTCCTCAAACTTTCCAGACCACAATTTTCTGTCAAAATAGCTCAGTTTCATCTGGTATGCACAATCTCTGCAAAATGAAGACAAGAATATTCTGATATCCTATTCACTACACAGACATCATAAAGATGTGGCAGAATTGGTATGGTTAGAATATGTTTCACACAAAAAAATACGTTGCCCTACATTGAAAAGAAATCTTCAATTGGAAAATATAGTGTATGTACTTTGAGGAAGCTTTTGCAAGGGGAAAGTGTTATTTTGTTTGTTCGTTTGTTTCCAATTGAATGTTTCAAATTAATGATTTCTCCAAATTTGCTAAAAAACAACATTTTTATTAAAAACCAGGAAAAAGAAGAATCTTATCCAAAGGCATTTCTAAAACATAAYGCCCTACATATTTTTTACCTTATGGTCGTTCTGCGCTTTCTTTTCCGCTCATTCACTCCAACTTTTTCATTGTATAAAGCTGTATTAAAAACAAAACAAAACAAACAAAACAGGCAGTTACCTTCTGCAGAGAGTGCAAACCACGCAGTTATCACTAGAAAAAAATGCTTCTCTGTTTTCAGACAGAAGAAAATGCAACAGATACTGCTGCCAAATAAGAAGGGCACCACACACAGTAACACCAATTCCTAATTCTTTAGGATGTCACATGGCTGTTGTAACTCCAGGTAAAAAATATTACGAGAAAAAATGGTGTACCACAGGCAAAGCTGCACGTAGCATTGGCTTTGCATTCATATGCACCTAAACAGCCCTTTTTCTTGCCCCCATTTCCTTCCTCCTTCCCTGAGGGATAAGTGTGAGGGAGATGGAGTCCTTTTCCATGCCCATCAACTACCTTCCCCTCTTACCTTAGAAGATCAGCCTTGGCTTCCATTCCCATCTGCCTCTTCCACACGATTCTTGGATGGATAGGTCAACCTCAATTCTCTACCCTTCATTTTCAGAAGTTGCTGATCTTCCCTGTTGCTCAAGCATGAACCTGCTTTTGCACAGTCAGGAGCTGATACCCATTGCAACCCCCTTGTAGATGATTCTTATACTATGATGACCAGATTAGGTTTCTACTGCACTTAGAATGGAGAAAAGTTTTCCAAATTTGGTTCAAAGTAAATTAAAGCACATAGCAGAAGCAAGCAGCTAGTCAACAACATTTCCTATGGTTGAAAATCATGGCACATCCAAAAAACTGGTAAAAACTGGAAATTAAGGTAATTTCCCTTCCTGTGATTGCTGACCACTACACAGTTGTGGTCCTGGCTKTCACTGTCACCTCCAGGCATACTACTTCCCCTCATCATAATTCATACTGCTGAAACGGCTGTACTTTAAAACAACCGATTCCCTTTGAATCAGAAAACCTTCTTCTAAACTACACTTGCYCAGTGAACCTCAGGACTCTTCATGGAACTGGGAATTAAGTGGACATAAGGAAAGAAATCCTCCAGAGGCAAAATGTCACATCCAGAACCTCCATGCCATACTATTCTTTGTCTTAGAGAGCATCAACCCAATCACATAAGCCAAGAGACTCGAACGGAGTCCTCAGCTAGTAAAGTATCTCAGTTCCCTGTTAAATGTATATCCCAAAGAAATGTATATCTGACCTGTGTTCCAACAACAGAACTAGTTTGCCAGAAGACGTCTGAAGGGAACAAGAGCCATTGGGGAAAGTGATGTTTCTGCAGTTTTGTTCCCTCCACGCATTTCAGGTTATTTACTCCTACTTGGTCACYCCAATACATACCAAAACTTAATACACGCTATTGGCACACCTCTGTATTTAAAGCTGGTAAAACAAAAACCTTAGCCTTTGGAAGGCATGKACTCATCCTTCAACATATGTAGAGGATTCAAGCCTAAACACAAATCAATTTTAAGAGGCTTTCCGATCTCTACCTCCTACTTGTTCTGCTTCCTCCAGCCACTTGGACAGGATGGATTTCAGTTTGCACGCATTCTTGAAACTCAGCTGCAAGTTTTCAAACCGGCAAATTGTAGTTTGGCTAAACTCAGAGCCATGTACAGCAGCTAGTGCTTCTCCAACATTAGTTTGTGTATAGCCTGTCAAAAATGAAGAGGAAAAAGTCACTTTGGAGCCTCCTACTGTGGGTTGCTTTCCTTAAGATACTTATCCCTTCATTCCTGACTCTTAAAATTGGTACACACCGTAGCATCAAGAATCACCTTTCTGCAAAGGTCTCTATGGTTGATTTTGAACTCACCTCAGGGCTACGTTGAGTCATTCTGTTGATTTTAGTGTGTTTTATAGGCTCTGAGAGTGAGGGTTTCAGAAGTATCCAAACCCTGCATTTTCATCAATATACATGATGTGATGGCAATATGCTAATTCTCATSTGCATTTCTGGTCTCCTCTTATTTGTTATGATGAATAAGACAAAGTGATAAGAAAAGTGCTGCAGCTTACTTGAGGATACTGACTTCATAAGGAGCAGTTCCCCAGTCAGTGAACTGAATATATTTCTGCTGTATTCATTAATTTGGTCTTTTTTCCCTCTGCACCGGAATGGACTCTGAACGTCTCCATGAGCTGGCTACTTAGCTACATTTCAATTACACTAGCTCTGTATCTCACAGTCTCACRCTCACAGTACACATTATGTCTGTCTTCTCTCCTAAAGCCCAACCTCAGATTAGTTTTGCTGAGACCAGAGCATTAGACTCAGTCGTACAGTYGCTGAGCCATTTGTTTACTTTAGAGGAAGTTTTTCTCTCACACAAACTGAGGATCAAGACATTGTAATAATCATAGTGATTTGTATCTTGGGTCTTAACAAGTCATTCCAATGGTCATGATACACAGCAAAATGCTCACACTGCAAATATTATTTCACACTGCACATTTCTATTCTCATTCTTATTTTTATTCTACAAGTGGAACATACCAGCTTTCTAGTTGTCAAGGTAACGTATAGATATCTCTACAAACTTTGTATTTTTTCTGTCTTTATAAAGCTGGATTATGTAGGAGGATACCGTATTTTTTAATGATGCAATGTAATGCTATAACAGATAATGTCAAAATTACAAGTCAATTTAGAGTACCCAGTTTTCATAAGAGGTCTGAATCTGCAGTATCAGATTCAGTACCTGATGGTACTTTTTTCAATACAGTTCAAACAAGGATGGGGCAGACTTTTAGTTTGCAATGCACTTCAAAGAAAGTGTTGAGTCCATCTTTACCTTTAGAGAAGRTGGCCCAGAGAAAGGCCAACAACTCACCAGAAACCAGTCAAAGCAATGCGACTTAACACTATCCTCAGTAGTTATCAGATAGCCATGAAAAGTCAGTTGCTGCAGCACCAAAGCACAAAGAGAAGCTCCCTATGATAGGAAAGGTTTTTCACAGGTGCCACGGCTATCCATATTGTGTACTAAAATAACATTTCATCATCCTGTGAATGGGAAACATCATGGAGAAGAGAATACATATAGGAGACTAGAACACGCACTGGCCTAACCTGTAGAAATGCATTATAACATGGCTGCGACTGAATATAGTTTAATGGACAGCAAAATTTTCTTTCCACTGTGAGAAAGACAGAAATAATTTAAATATCAAGAACACTTAAAGCCACTTTCTACATTCTAAATTGTGAAAGGCTTATTAATTATGCGCAAGTCTTCTAGGAGTGGGGAAAGTTTGGCASTGCAAGGCAGGATAAAAGTTACCATTAGACAGAGCACAGTATAAAATATCCTGAAATAACTGAGCTTTCATTTGATTGTTTCTGGCTTCTGTTAGCTGACAAAAAAGACACACACCCAGCTTAATTCTCCGCAGTTTGAATTCATTGGCGAATTTCTCCAATTCCCGTATTTCAGGGGAATCCATGTCTATGGGCTCTTCAACAGACTTGTTTTTCCTGCGGAATTCCTGCTTGAAGTCGGAGGCTGTGGGATCATCTCCAAGAACGGACTGGTGCATGGGGGTGAAGCCATGGCCCAGAGCACAGGAACCAGCACTCAGAGCGTGTTCAGGGAATTTATAAAGGCAAGGGGTCAGGCTACCTGGAAAAAAAATAAACAAACAAAATAACTAAAAACAACTCATCATTATTCACTTGTGCTATAGAGTAAAAACATGCCTTCAACACCTTAAAATCAATACCTGTTATATTATATAGCACAGGTTATAGCTAGGGCATAAAGACTTAGGAGATTCAGTCTCCCGTTCTCAGATGTGAAAACAGGACAACAATCACTTGCAACACCAGCCACAGACATCCTATTTCACAGGTAGACTGCGATGTCCTCAAATAAGATGATAAATGGTCTAGACTTAGATAAACAGCAATCCAGGGCCTTCGTTTGTATGGCACAATAAGACCTATGTTATTTTTAAGCCACCGAGAATGTACCAGACCAGTCTCTCTTTTTTTTTTTTTTTTTTTATACAAAGCATGTTTCCAAGTGAATATCATCAGATGCTCAACAGGATATTCTTGTGCTTTAGTTTTTTTGATTTTTTCTTTTCAAGAAACCACATGGGTAAGAGCTCAGAGAAAAACAATGTAGTCAGAATTCATTCCAATTGAGAAAAGAAAAAAGATATTAAAGGATAAAACGATCTCAAGCTACATGTTGTTCACAAATAGCAGAYTTAATGAAGAAATTGAACCTAAGAGTCAAGGTTCTCTTTTGATAAAAGTTGTATSTGCAGCTAGATTATATCTCACATGATTTGAAAAAAGATAAATTTATTGAGAAAAAAAAAGGAGAAATATTAACCTTCTTTAGTGGATCTGTAGTTGACAATAAATTCCACATCTTCAGGACAACTTTCTCATTTTTTTAAATGACATAAAAGAATTTATTGGAACGTAGACGTTCATCAACATGCCTCTCCTTCTTTATCTTACTTTTCATGTCTTCACTGCCCTGATTACTCTCATGAGAGCAGGAAGTTTTAGCCCCCCAGAAGTATTTTGTAAGCTCTACACACTGTAACCACACACACACACAGAAAAAAGGGTTTCTCAAAGAATGAAAGGAAAGGCTACAGAGAGACTTGCTTTGCAAAGTGCTCACGCCATTTACTACACTGGGATGGGGCATGCTGCACGTCTGTAAGATGCGACTCTGTGACAGACTTGCTGACAGCATCTCTGGAGTYGCAGGTTTGATGCCTAAAAAGGAAGCAAGGTGTCATAAGAGAAGAGAAAACTGTAGCCATATTTATTTTGGAGTGGAACAAAGTAAATTTCTGAGTGCTACTTTTATTTAATACCTGTTCTGTGGAGCTCTCTCGGGGATCGGAATAATGCTAGGAACATTTGAACAAACTCATTAACAGATAGGAAAACAGGAGCATTTGGACAGTGTGCATAGTGAAGCAAGCCTGTTTTCCATCCATAAAAGTTCCCAACATAGATGTATTCATCTGTGCTGACTTACTGTCATATTTGATCATTCTTAAGTGAAATAAAATGCTAAACTTGATTTCGAATATGCTTTGAACCATGATTATCTTATGGTAATTGGCTTATCGGCTCACCACACTGTTTTATTGACTGCTCCTTGATCTCACATAGAATAACAGTTTCTCTTTCCTTTTCATCCAGGGAAAAGTAAAATTGAGTAGGATGCTAACATATCTTTACGAGTGTCTAAGTCTGCAATTATCTATATGAAAGCACTTCATACTGCTTTAGGAGATTTGGGGAAAGCATACATTGAAATAAACAATTTCTGTCCTTGGAGACTATCTCAATGTGYTTAATCTGTTCAAGAAAATAATAGTTCTTCCTGGTTGTAAATCTYTATTTCAGTCCTTGCCCTCAAGATGCTGATCCTAAAGCCTATGGGAGTTATCATGCATCTACAAGGTTAATGCTCATTTCTACACACTTAATCATCCTAATAAAATACTTAAGAAAAAAAAAGTTTTTTATGGCAAAAATAAAGCAGCAAGTATACTAAACTCAACAMACACAGCACCGACCACAGCCTGGTGTTTGCCTGTCTCAGCCTGGGGACAATTCTAATAGTTGTACCTATCAACTGCAAACTGCCACTTTTTATGTCAAGAGAAGGTACAAAATGGGGCTCCAGAAAACACTCTTTCAAATGTTTTCACATTTTATATGAGAGCGCCTCACAAAAAGAGGTCAGGACTTCTCACTGAGTTTGAAAATCACAGTTAACTGAGTCTCTTAAGATCCATGAGGAACAAAAATGGTCCATTTTTTAAAAATGCTTAATTTTGTTTCTTTGGGTTCTCACACAAGATGCTACTTCCACATTGCCCTGTCATGGATGGAACAGAACCTGACTAATTCAGCTATAATTCTATTATCAGTTATCATTTTGTTCTTTATTTAATCATTAAGAATTTTCCATGGAGATTAGAGCCCCAATACACTAAACACAGCCATATTAGGTCAATTAATCCTAGTTTCTCAAAGATGATCACCTGGCCAGGCAAAGCAAACATCATACAACAAACAGCAGTACTGTCTCAACCTTTTCAGATAGAGAGTCTGAATGATTTGCCTAGAAATTAAGAGTTTTGGGGAAACGCTGGGCACTGACCCCCAACTTCCCAACCCCTTTGCTCCTGTCTTAACCTCAATCTTGTCCRTTTTAAGTAACTATCTTGAATGCATCCCTCCAAAGTAAACTGACCAAAACAGCATGCTAATAGCTGAGGATCTCTCACTTACCTGCCATCACCCCATAGGTAGATGGTTGATTTCCATAATGACAGGACGGCACAGAGTAATGAAGGCCTGCCGATGCATTTCCCAAAGTCRCCACGGCAAAGTGGACATGGGAGCATTTAGGAGTTTGGATCAAAGACAAAACAGACGGGACTGGTAAGAAAATGTATGAGGATTCAAGATACAGCCTCTCAATTCAAAGGTAGACTACWTCTTTGTAATTTGTTTTTCTGTGCATGTATTAAGTATTTAACTCCACAACTGCCAAGCTAACACTGCTAGAAGTCTGGAACACTTGACCTTGTCTCACCAGATGTGCTGTCAGTATAAAAAGTAAAACCCCCTTTGAGCCAAGGCCAACAATAGTCATGACTTGCTTTTGATGCATTATTTTTAGTGTAACCAATGCATGTATAACCACATTTAAGACACAYTGCTAAGCAAGAGAAACATTGATCTCTGAAGGAGGAGACTGGTTCTTGTTTCCACCTAACTTGCAAGTACCATCTTGTTTAATCTTGCATAAAACATTTTTCTACATTCTCAGAAACTTAATTAACTTTACTGCCATATAAATCCTCAAGTGAWCACAGATATCTAGGAAGACAATGAATTTATCTCCATTGTTTTCACAGGGTCTTCTAAGCAGCAAAACAAGTAGTGRAAATCTGATGAAGTAGAAATAGAGGCAGAACAGTGAGCTTGGCCTCACTATTATCATCAAGAAAAACAATGAACAGGTTATATCATTCCAGTAAAAAACTTTCTCTCCATTACTAAATATTCTGTAAAATTTGTTCAACCCTCCAAACCCTTCCAGTTTTCCTGAGCAAGTTCTGAGAAGCAAAACTCAGCAGTTCTATTTCACACAAAGGAAAAGGTGTGTATTTCAGATTTGTGTTCACTAACTTCTAATGCAGGGAGAATCATACGAGATTTTCTGAATATAAAATTTGAAAATTGGCTGTTTTACATTCATGAGCAGACAAAATAAGTGTATATACTGTTCTCTCTGAAAACAACTATAAAAAGTAGGATTAAAGTATCATGTTAGTGAACATTCATATATATAAGACTACAAATTAGAGCACACATTGTAGTTGTTCAAAACTGTATGATTAGGAATTAGAATTTTTGCTTTTACAACAGTAATCACAAGAGTAAAAGGCCCTGTTTAGACATGAATATTGACATAAACTCTTTCTGCTGCTATATCCCCAGAATAGAGACTACATTAATACTAAAGCATTTAATACAATATAGCTTTCTCATTCAGGTAAGATCTAAGTTTTTACTGATTTTTTTTTCTATTATTACTTCATAATCCATAGACTATATGCTTTTTAGGCATAAGAAAGACATTTCTAACATACCAATAAAAATTTAATGGTAGGTGGTAAAGACAATGCTATTTAAATAAAGTCATAAAACCAAAAGYCTTTAGTATTCTGCAGAACATCATCCATATGGCATAGATTAATTAGTTATTATTTAGCCAGATGTACACTCACCTGTATTTTATGATGTAGAATTATCACATGCATTTTAAATAGTTTTGACATTTAAAATAAGTTATGATTCAACATTCTCTCACTTTTTTTTCACAAGTTTCCTTAAATACATTCACTTAGAATATTTGTTAATTAATGTTTTTGAATCTATATATGAGATTTGAAAACCYTTCCTCGTTAAAAACTACCCTCTGTCATTGTTTCTGTTCTTACAGGGTCAAGTACCAGACATGCTGCTGCAGACAAAATTCCCACTGACTAGAGTGGTATTTGTCCTTGAGTGATAACGACAAAATATTGAAAGCCAAATCTCAAGCAGACCTGCAAACRTTTTTAACAATTCTGTCACCATATACAGACAGTAATGTAAGATGGGAAAATAAACAACTTACTTACTTAGAAAATAATGCCACAATGTATATATATGAATTTGTGCTCATACACCTTAATAAAATAAAATACTCAAACTATTTTATTTTCCACCACCACTACCCAACAAACATGGGATCACATAATCAATAATGCTCATTTTTCTTAGAAGTTTACATTACTCAAGTGTTTTTTCATATTATTAAAAAATTTTAGTTCCAACATTTCAGCATTGAAGTAAGGATTTCCCCTACAGTCTTAATAGGAAACAATAATCCATGTCAGCAAAGGGATGATTTCTTGGTTATGTTTATACAGCATCAATAACTTCTGTATTCCAGAATATCAATTCTGCAGRTTCAAGTCAACAAGAACACTAATTCCCTATCTCTCTAGGGGATAATTCAGTGTTTGCATTGTCCTATCATCCTACTACTATCTTAGTACTGCTACTACTTYGTTAGGTAATATATAAAAACACATAAAATTCCAGAATAGATAAAATACCTCTCTCATCTATTTTTAATATTTCACTTAAACCTTGGCTTTATTTTCTCTGTAACATGTTTAGGAAAGCATTCTTTTCCTTCTTGAGAGATTCTCCAAATTATGTTTAAATCTGACCTATTTTAAATACTTTTCCTATTTAAAATTATTTATATTACRTTAAGATGTGTAACATAATAAACAATTTTGAATTTATTTTACATGAAACTTGCCACAGATCACTACATAATCATAACAGAAATTTGATTGTGTTTTGCATCTATACTAAGYTGGCGTGCTGATACACTTCTTAGCCTAATACTGTAACAAATAAAGAGCTGGCTACAAGTTTGGCTAAAATACAAACATTTTGGATGTTCTTGATTCACTCATTTATGCAGTCTTGTGAAAATGTTTCCTCCTGAAAGTAGTCCCAATCTCAGATAGCACTAACACCAAATATTTTAAAAGTTGCGGAAATATATGATCACACATCATCTAAATTCATTAAAAAAAAATATGAAGAATAATATTATTTTTAAGAAGTACCTGTAGACACAACATTGGTTGCATGGTTAGAAACTGGTAGGCATTCTGCAGCGCTGTGATGCATTATCAGAGGCAGAGAAGAAGAGTCAGAATTCAAGGGTACAAAAGTATCAGATGAAGCAAATGCTTGGCAAGTCATACCCTCGAACAGATGAAAGACAGAGTCACCTTCTCCTATTTTTTAAGAGTACAGATCCTGCGTGATTAACAGCAGCACAAACTCTATTCCAGTTCTTTTTACTTGCATATACATATACAGAAGGGCTCCAGAGCACAGGGAGGTCGTGTGCAGGTATTTATACCACTAGGAAATCCCTCTATCCATTTTAATGTTCTTTTCCCAGCAATATTGTTGTATCACTCTAGGGCCTCCTTCCTTCCCACACAAACACAATACATGTCCAATTAATAGGGGRGGAAGAAGAGGGAAACCAGAGACACAATTTGACATATATTTTCAATTAGGTCTTTTGTGAAGAACAATAACCTGAAAAAAAAAAAATCAAAGTACCGTCTCCAACGTGAGATGCAGTAAGACAGGTACGTTTAATACTAAGTAGGTTTATATAGCTARCACCTGCCTCAGCAATCTCATCCGGGCAACTGTCTGGAAGGCAACCAGGCTGAGAAATCAAATGAAAGTCTATAAAAGTCAAGAGCGTATAGCAAAATAATCTAAATAATYAGCCTATTTCCTAGCAGCGTTGCAAAGGTCATTTAAATTAGAGATGGGATAGCAGTATCCAAGAGGAAATTTCTCAACAGATAGCTTTACACAAGCATGAAATGATAAATGTTTGTTCTGAAAGATCTAATAGTGGCACAGAAAAAAAAACATATTCATAGCTATTATTATGAATTTATATTATCGCAGTATCGATAGTCTAATTCAAAAGGTCTTAGTCTCCATTATGCTAAACACTAAGTTAAGTAAAAAAAGATCCCAACTCACTCACTGCTGAAATATTTAATTTCTTCTATAAGTTTAGAATAACTTAGGATAAGTAAAGAGTATGCAGGCTATCCTGAAAATGATGAAGAAAAACATTGCAGTACACTACAACTACATGTTCCACATATCACAGAATCACAGAATGGTTGAGGTTGGAAGGGACCTCTAGAGATAATCTAGTCCAACTCCCCTGCTCCAGCAGGGACACCCAGAGCACCGTGGCACAGGATGGCATCCAGGCAGGTTTGGAAGATCTCCAGGGAAGGAGACTCCACAGCTCCTCTGGGCAGCCTGTGCCAGGGCTCTGTCACCCTCACAGGAAAGAAGTTCTTCCTCACATGGAGATGGAACTGCCTGGGTTTCAATTTGTACCCATTACCCCTTGTCCTRTCACTGGCCACCACTGAGAAGAGTTTGGCCTTATCTTCTTTACATTCTCCCTTCAGGTATTTGTACGTATTGATAAGATCCCCTTTCAATCTTCCCTTCTCCAGGCTAAAMAGACATAGCTCACTTAAGTCTTTCCTCATATGGTAGATGCTCCAGTCCCTTAACCATCTTCATTGCTCTACGCTGGACTCTCTCTAGGAGCTCCACATCCCACCTGTACTGGGGAGCCCAGAACTGCACGCAGTACTCGAGGTGCGGCCTCACCAGGGCTGAGTAGAGGGGCAGGATCACCTCTCTCGACCTGCTGGACACGCTCCTCCTGATGCAGACCAGGATCCCATTGGCCTTCTTGGCCACAAGTGCATGCTGCTGACTCACGATTAAATTGTTGTCAATCAGGACTCTCAAATCCCTCTCCGCCCAGAGCTGCTTTCCAGTAGGTCACCCCCTAATTCATACTGGTGCCTGGGGCTTTTCRTCCTCAGAAATGAGAGGAGAATTGTAGGATTTCTCTCATCCCTGTATCATGGAGCAATAGGTACAGAAATTAATCAAAGAAACAAACTGAGCAAACATGTTAAAGCAAAAATTGAAAYAGTTCAGCTATAGCAAATCGACCTCAGATAGGTATTTGCCTCACAGCCTTTCAACCTAGCACTGATGAACCAACCTCAAAGTTTTCTAATGCAAACTCATTTCTACATGTAAAGGACTTGTAAAGACTGTTTCCAAGTGCAAGATGAAGCTTGCTTCCAGATTTCCATTTCTTTCTGAAATCAGGAGATACATCTAACTTTGTGTAGTTGCTCAAGTTTTCCTTGGAGACAGGAGTTGATGACAGAGGGTCAAAAAAGATTACTAGTGGAGGTGGCAGAAGGTTAACAAAGCAATATTGACCCACAGAAGCTCAGACTGAGGGAAGGCATGTGCTAGGTATTGAACTCTTGGCACAGTTCAAAGCCATTTTGTGATTTCTGTTGAACGTGCCCAAAGATTTCATTTTTATGTGATCTTATCCTGGGTGATTCCTGTCATACTCAAGGATGTAGTGGGGATTGTGATTCAAGTCTTTGAAGTGTACAGAGGCCAAGGGTCCTGTCCTGCTTGTCCTGCTGATTCTTACTTCAGAACCTTGTTCATGGCAACATCCAAGTAATGGGATGTCAGTTAACACTTGCCCCATCTTTGCAGATGCCATTGTAGATACTCTTGTTGCTCTTTCTTAAGAACAAAGACATACTGAATATTCTCCATCCTGGGAATGATGCCTAAGCATCTGCAAAAGGGTCTCTTCTGAAGAGAGGAAGGGAAATAACATGAATAGAACATAATAGAAATAACATGCAGTAACCCTATAAAACTTGAAGGAACAGTATGGGATCTCCAGGTGGTAAACAGGAACTTTGACAGCACATATGCTCTGGTTCCTTGGAAAAGTAACCTTCCTTTTCACTGTACATAGTGAGGGAGAGGGAATTGATAACACTTTCTGATCCTACTGCAATGTGAATCCTGTCCCCACTGGACACAACACTTTCAATTTATATCAGTTGTAAATCTTCCTATATTTTCACCTGCTCTTTGTAACTGCTTTTGTATTTAAATAGAGAAATACTTTTTTTTGTATTTAAAAATCCTTTTRTTATATATTTCATTTTTATGTGGTATATCAAACTCTTCATATTTCAACTGCATAACTTTGYGATTAGTTTTCATCTCCTGAATTGAGTATAAAGTATAAAATAAAAAGTAAAAAAAGTAAACTACCTTCTGATTCACTTCTATTTCTCAAGCAACAATCTTTTGCAGATACACAACAAAACACTGCTTGACTGCTTTACCCTCAATACACACTCCTACTGTATTCCACGTTTCCAGAGAGTTCCAGCTCTACAGGTTTTTAATTGATATAATTCCTCTGCACAGGGTATTTTCTTAGTTCATTTTACTTCTGACATACTCTGCACCGCTCAGGAGGAATCATTAGGTCATGATCATGATGAGGAATCCATCATAACTGAACTTCCACACGAAGTATCTAAGCTCCACCTAGTCGATGCTGTGTGCTTGGGCTGCTGGGCCTTCTGTGGGACTCGTAACTAACAGCTCAGAAGCAGGAATACCCTATCAGCACTTCACCAGCTATTCTAGAGAGCTATGMATCCCATAAAAGCTTAACCCCAGTGTCTCTTTAGCAGGGAGGCTTGGAGCTAAGGTGCAGGAGAGGCCACTATATTTTTGAAGGACTTGTCTTCAGAGAGTGAGCAGGCCCTGCTGCAGGTGGTGTGCAGAAGGGGACTGGAAGTATTAAGCACAACTGAAAAAGAGAGGCCTTTGATAGACTGCACCCATTTTGGAATAGAAGCATTAAATACACCAGCATATTKATTCAGAAACAGTCACGTGAGTGTAAAGAAGCATTATTGATATAATTAATAGCAGATGATGGAACTACATCTTGGCAGGATTTTTATATTTTCCATAGTTCACCACTGCTCTGAAATCTGCATTTTTATACAAATCTTTCCCTCATTTTTACTATCCAGAAAGAACTTTAACTAAAATTACTGTGCTCGTGTGGTCATTAAAATGCTAAAAAGGCAGAGGAATATTGTAGATCTTAAGGCTTACTTCACACAGCATWAAAAAAAGGACATTTCTAAGTACATTACACTGTGCACATGTGCACATGGAAGAAAAAAGTCTTTCCTGGGTAAGACACATAAATTGACTAACTAATTGTCAGTGTACACCATGGACAGTTTCATCCACAAATGATGAAGAGGGGGGATTAAACATTTTCAAGGAAGTCACTTTCCCAGGCACCAGCACAATGCAGCTCACTTTTTAAAAACATATAGAAGGCTTATCAGCTCTTACTGCCAAAGTCTGGCTTACTGGCGTCCGAGTGAAAAACRTGAGTAATTGCATTAGAACAAACAACAGCCCCAAAGCCTGATTTAGATGAAGTAGGCCTACCTGATAAAGACTAAGAATTATGTAAGATTATTTGTTTCTCTGAACCACCTGTCCTTACATCAGATCATCTCCGCAGGAAAAGCCCCTCAGTGCAGACATGATCTGTTGTGTGAAGAGAAAGACGGTGTTCCCACGGTTCTCAGGAAACACCCTGATAGTTCTTTATAGCTGTCCATACAGGGAACACCACAAAGCATGTGTATGCTTAYAGGTTAAGGTTTATGAACTTAAATAATACCAATATGGAAATGTCACTGTTTTACTACATGTTCCCAATCAAACTTTCCCAAATTTTACATGTTGCACATAAACTGCTAAAGAAAGACTTTCACACTCTATGGCATTGGTACAATTCCAGTATTCGCAAATGAAAAGCAGCATAGAATCAAGTTGCAGAGTTGTTATTGGGCCCCAACATTTTATCTATGAGGCATATATTTAGCTAAATATGTGTAAATATACATATATAAAAATATATAACATCATTAAAACATTAGCATATTACTATAATAATTTACTGATTTAATGATATATGTCAGAGTGACTGGAATCTGACTGGCAGTACAAGCTTTGGCCTACCTAAAGTACATAAATCTACTGGACTTTAACTGGGTTTTTTTCCCCTGCAGAAACTGGATTTATTCTGTATTTTTAAGTACTAAACATTGAAAATGAGCAGATTCCTCAATATATTTTCTCARAGCTTCTTTTCACTTCACATACCTGCCAAAGCAAAAATTCTTTTGGAATTTTCAGGGTAGGAACTTAAGACTAGCCTCATAGTCTTTTGAAAAGATTTCAAACGTTTCCTTACAGAGGCTGAATATCCTGAAAGGATCAAAACATTTTTCCACAGTTGTTCATCAGAGTCTCTTAAACATTATAGTTTTGAACAATATACATCTTCTGTATTTTCCTGGGGGGAAATTTATTTATTTAATGAGTTGAGTTGAGTCCCATCTCCAGCTCTTAGTGGATTACAGGAAAATTTCAGGGCCATCTTTATGAGCATATTCAGCATCCTTACTTGAGAAGTATGTATTTTTAACACACATTCTTKATGTGTTCTCATCTCTGACTCTTTACAATTAACTTAGAATGAATTAAACAAAAAAGTCTGTAWTCTAGGCACTTATAAGCTACTGGTAACCTCACATGATTTATAGCCAGATGCAGATAAGTGCCTCAAATGCTTAGCCGTGCTAGGAAAGTCTGGATGAGTAATAGGTAGCAATTGAAATCACATTCTAATTTTTTTTTCCATTGCTCAGTTTTATTGGAAACCTGGGACAAAGATAAGCTTAAAGTTATGGGAAATGTACTGAATAATGAGGATTCTCTCTCTCTCTTGTATTTTTTTCTCTACTTCTCCCTATGGCAAAGCAATCATCTTGAGGCGAGCTCAGCAGTTTCCTTCATCTACTCTGTGCCTCCTGCCTTTACTCCACAATCCTCCCTCATCACATGTCCCATAAAGGAAGAGCATGTTGATATATCCCAGTTATATTTGGATTTAAATTCTGACCAACAGAATTGATGAGAGCTCTTCAGGTATAAAGCCATTTTAAGATTACAGCCAAAATGAAAACATGTTCAGTTTCAACAATTTTGGAATAAAATGTAACAAATTGCTTTATTTCAGCAATTTCATAATGAAATTGATATGTTCATAAGGAAAGTTTGTTTCAATTTAAATGAAAACTCAAGGTTTCAGAACCTGTAATTTAAAAGACTGCAGCTAATGCTCTTGGCATCTTTGACAACCTGTCATAAACACATCAAATGCATTTTTAAATTATTTGAGGTGGCCTTAGATAAAATATTCAAAGACATTTAATTTACAGCCTTGCTAATGTAGTTTAATGTACATGAAGTTTACTTAGAATAAATGGTGGGAGCAAAGCTTTCCAGACAAAGTGAAAGAGAAGATACTATGTCTGTTGGGATTGGTCCAAATTTTGTAATATTTTACAGGAAAATTTTACAGCAGTAAATATACAAGATCAAAGTAAGAGTGAGGTGTAGGGGGTATTTTTAAATTAATTTGAATCCTCTGARGATTTTTATTTTTTGGAACAATCCTAATGTTTCAGCTCACAGCTTACACAAATACATTCTGCTCTTTTGAAACCAACACGATTATAATGTTCATGTTTCACTCTGGAAAAAAAAAATTACATATGTTCATCTAGGATCAGACTAATTAAAATGACAGCTACAAAGAAGCCTAAAAACCAAATTGAACTCTGAAGTAAATTCACAACATTGCAATCAGATTTTGATATCCTTACGGAACAGTACACTAAGCAGTAAACAGTTTCAATATACTACAGAAATACTACTCAACACAAGTACAGCTGGCTAAATGAGAACTTTTAATTTGCTAAATGATTAGTAATGAGAACTCAATTATTTTACTATTCATGGGGCTAAGTGATAAAATATTGCTGCTTTCTTTCAAYATCAGTGTAAAATAAAGGTCATCAGGCGGCTAGGAAGATCAAGACCTAAAAGAGATTATTGTATGAGCTCACAGAAAATCCTAGTCATCTATATTCATACCTGAACTTTGTCTGCACTGATGAATATTAGTGTATTAGACAGACAAACATCATCAACTCAACATGGTCAGCAGTTTTGAGTTTCATCACCAAACAAAACATCTTGCAAGCAAAGTGATTTCATCAGCATATTCAAACCCCTGAATGGTTCTGTCTGAAGGTCATTKAAAATTCTTCGAAATATGAGATAAAGTTTTAAGTCTTAAATCTCACATAACATTTAAAATGTATTATTCTTTTGGAATATATTTCATATCTCCCACTAAAAATTTAATCCAGGCACTCAATTAATTATTATCATACAGTATTAAACCTGAAAAATCTACTTTTGCAGTAAAAAAAAATCATTTTAGATCATCTTGGTATAACRGCACTTCATCCTTGGATATCTGCCTCTACCCAAAGACCTCATTCATGTCTGCGAAAGTATTGCTTCCATATTATAAGTGAGGAAGCTCATGTATTAAAGYAGCTAAGTAGTACCTCACCCAAAATAATACAGAAAACAGGGGCTAACCCAGGGATAGCAGCCAGCTTGGACAATACCGTCTTAGATCTTCTCTTATAAAGCTATATGGCTTTTAATAGTATTCCAGTGCAATGGGGAAGGCCTGAAACACCTGACTAGGTAGCCAGAAGTGCTCAAAAATGCCATTGCCAATGCCGTTGCCTATGGACAAAGGGCAATGCTTGACTTTCTACAAACTCAAAACTCACCGCCCAAAGATTGGATTGACCCAAGTTCAGTATGAGATAGCAGGGAAGAAGTCATCTTAGAGCTTTTTGATTTTTTGGGAGGCATGAAGTAAAATGATCTTCCTCACACAAACCCTCCTCTAAACATTACTTGGCCAAAGGAAGAAAGTGGCAAATCTTAGCAAAGTAGCAAACACAACTAAACTTAAACAATAATAACTGAGCAGTTCTCTTCAACAGTTTGCATGGGGYTATAACAACTACTTATTATTTGAAAGTGTTCAAACATATTCCTTTCTTCCCAAGACAAGTATTTTAATGCTTCTGAGTGGAACTAAATCTACAGCCCCTTCACAAAATCACTAGGGCCTTGGTCTCCTTTTAAAATGCCCTACCACACACATACTATGTTTATGGAAACCATGGTGAGAGGCAGGCACAATATGGCTTTGAAGCTTCCTTTTAAATCACAGTACTGCATTTTAACCTGTCAGTAGACACATGCAACACAAGGYGGGAGGCTTCTCTCAGTACTGGCAGGTGGTGTGGCCTGAAGGAACAGGCATTTAAATGAAATACCATGCCGTTTTTCAGATGTTAAAACAACCAAGCACAATTCAAGTGTGAACGGGAAGAAGGAAGGGGGACAGAGGAATCCTCTYGTTTCTTTACAGACAGGCAGATTAGGCAAAAGAAACTTCACATTTAGTTTGATGGCTTTTAGACTTTTCAAATCCCTTTTTCTTCCACCATGAAAAAACGCCACGTTTGGGTCAGTGACTGGAGAAGCAGCAGGAGGCTGCAGCATGGCAGTGCACTCTCTAGCATGGGGGTTCTCTGCAGTGCAAGAGCCTGAAGCTATCGTGCAATGCGGGGGCTTTTGCCCCTGCTCCACAACCTCCAGGAAGTGGCTGCTGGCCATCCTGCCATCTCCCCCATGGCACTGSCAGGACCAGCAGCCAAGCTGTGGCACCGCACCGCTGATGTCCAGGACACAGCCCCCAGATGCAGAGGAGCGGCATGGAGGGGGCCACCTGGGAGTTCTTGCACTTTCTTTGTGCGATGAAATAGGCAGGTAACTCTGTAGGAATTCCCATTTGGAGCAAGGCTTCTTCCACTCCAGAGCAGCCAAATGCTCCCCATCCTCTTATTCCTCAGGTCCTGCAAGGAACCGAAAGGATCCATGCAGGTTACATCCTTTTCCTTAACCTGCTGAACCTCACTGATCTTTGGTCTTCACAGAGGTCACAGGAACTGGGCTTTTAAGGAGTTCTCCGTTAGGCTAGACTTGCAAAAGATGAGTTAAATCCGGGGTGTATGACAGCACAGAGTGCAACGCACATGGCCCACAGACTGTCAACATTATTTTTCTCCACACACTCCTTTCTATGAGGGGAATGAGTTTAGCATAGKGAGATTCTTCCATTATGCAGATGCAGACTCCCCTGCAAAGCAAATATGGGGACAGGACGGCCACTCTTCTCTGCAGAATTTGCACCATCTACCGTAACATTCTAGCATCTCATGGGAAAGAGGGAAGGTATAAACAGGAAGATATATATTAGTCCTCACAGATAGTTTACACTAAGAAACACAGATAGCATTCTTAATAAATCACTGTCAAATCACCAAAGTTATTTTACAAGAACAGCCATCCAAGCATGCTATTGTTCAACAGTTCAATATTACAGAGGTTTGTGCAGACTGCAGAGCTGAAAGGAACATGTGTAAGAAAAACACTAGGCTTTCCATGTGCATTGCCTGGATGAAGGATGTGGATACACAGAAATAAAAGGACTGCTTGATAYGGCCTAGAAAGGGCTTTAGAAGGGCCCTGGCAGAATTCTCCACCCGACCCGCTCTCTCTCGGTCGCATCAGTAGAAATGACTATTGCCAGAGGAGAAGCAGAAGCAAGGACAAAGTTGTTGTAACACAGYGGCTTTGAGTTTGGCGCAGTCTCACAGCCTACACTACTGGTGGCGTCATATCCCCAGCACTGCATTACGAAATACATCTACAGGCCCAATTGTGGACTTCAGCCATTCAAAGGAAAGAAAAAAAAAACAAAACAGGTATTTTTGTGAAGATATTTTTCTGCAAGTATGTTGCAAGCTGGCTTAAGCTGTTGTAAACTATATTTTCTGTGAAGTCTTGGGTAGACTTCACAGCTAAGGGAATTTTCCTCTTTTGGGGCTCCTTTCTGTCATTTCTTCCCCTTCTCGAGTGCCTGTTRCCCCACAGACCTGGAACTGGTTACAGATTTCTTAAAAATTCCTTCCAATTTGGTTTCTCAGTCACATTCTGCAGAATTGCTTGYGTTCTTCCCTGGTGTCCAGGAAAATTTAAAACTATGATTTGAGCCAATATAGGCAATATACAAAATAAGGATCTGGTATGACTGAAAGATAGCCAGTTTTACCGTGACTGCTTGAAAAACAGTTGCAGTCCTACATTTTATTATTAATTGGAAGTTAGTTTGGGAGTCATATTGCTATTTCCTTAATAAAAGCTTGAAAGTAACAAACAAAATAATAGTAGTACTTTCTCCAATCACAAAATTGTAGTAAAGGTGAAAAACACCTTTTTTTTTTTCTACCAGTTAACATCCTCCAAAAACAGATCATAGCAATACCAATGTATTCCAATTACTTTTATTTAAAACTAATTTTATTAACAAAAAATGTATTTCTTCCAGAACTTTCCATTGGATTGTCTCAGACTGACATAATAGCTACCTTCCCCACAGGAAAGAGGCTTCATTAGATCTCACTAAATAACCAGTTTTCAGCTTTTATTCTTTTTAGCTGGTGAACTATCAGGCTCCTTGCCACAGAGCACACAAGCATCTGCATTAGTGCTTTAAAGTGCACTCCTACACAGAACAAAACAAACACACAATGACATCCCTATTTCTCTGTTCTAAGGTACAAACACGTGATGATGTTTCAAATGCTAGGGTAAAAATCACAGTTGATTTTTTAATATCCCCAGCTCATGTGATTCACAGCTATTGTTATTTATTCTGCTATACAGCTTCCATGCAGATCATCAGCCAAGCAATCTGAGTGATGAATTAAGTCCTTACAAGGAAATTTTATCACTCAGTGACTGTTTCATGCGAGCCTGAAACAAATTAGCTTGGCATTCACAAAATCTTTAACAAAGAAAACTAAGRAATATGGCCTTACAGAGAAAACATATGTTCCCAGTAATGCCTTTGTTATCCTGTCGTCTCTCCATAGCAAGCACAGTACCTGAGCAGAAGATTTCCACAAGCCATCKCTTAATCTTTTTCTTAATCCAACGCTCATCTTCATGTTTGCAAAACATAACCACTGGTTCTTTTTTGCCTTAACTGTTGAAAGCATGTCCATAGCATCTACGGAAYATTCTTCTAAGCGAATAGCATGATGTATTCCCAATAGTAAACTATTTTTCGAGCGGCAACAAACTTTATATAGAGAATAAATAAATTTATAAAATGAATACTTCATATCTAAAGAGAGAACTAATTGATATTACTAAGTGCCTCCACCTGTCAGAGGATTTTATTAATAGCTTAGCTTTAAATAACCATTCTTAAGTAATGATTGCTTCAAGTTATTTAATTTTCACTGTTTGCTCAATGGTTAAGAATGGCCAGATATAACTGTAGGTGTTCAGTARATTTGAGCCTTCAGTCTGTTTCAAAAGTATCACCTGCAGTGAAAGATATTAGAGAGTTGATATATGCTGACACAGAAGGATTTCGCTATAGAAACAGAYATCATTTTAATGTCTGCTTAGATGTAAGCACATTCACAACCCAGTATGATTTTTCATGTTCTTCTGCTAAGGCAGGGGCTAAAAATTAGACTACTTTTCTGATCAKAGTTACAGCAGTGTTCTTGGCTTTCACTGTGGGCCTGATTTCTGCTTCCTATGGACCTTCAGAAGATAACTTCTGTAAGATCAGAATTTTCATCAATATAGAAACTCTGCAAAAAGATGGTGCAAGTTTACAACTTTTTTAYATATAAAATATGTACACATTCTTGSCAGCCTTSCTTTGGACAGAGAGAAAGTATAAATTGTGTGCTTATGTCACTAACTGGAATGAAGCAATTGTATAATACCCATACATCCTCTTTCAAAATAAAGATATTAATTAATTCCATGATAGGATACTTCAAACTAATAATTTCACATTTTGAATGAATGGCAACCATTTTGGAAATAGCTGGATAAAAMCAGAATAGTAGGAGCAATGGAATAAAATGATTTAGTATATTTTGGCCATATCATTCAGTACTTAAAAGTACTGGAGACACGACGACATGTGAGGATGATACATAACAATAACTGATGCAGAAGGCAGCAAATAAACAATCGTTTGTACACAACTTAATAGCTTGCTTATTTATTTCAGTTTTTCCCTTGATGAAAACTTATTTTGGAATAAAATTTTGCAATAATTCATTACTGTTTTCAGAGAAAACTTTGTTAAAACCTTCATTTTAAAAATACTGCCACTTTTTTGTGAGTCCTCTGGGGGTTTACGAGCTTCTACGCTACCATTCCAAATTTCATACATGCCCAAACATCATTTTATATGTATGTGGGTCATTTTTGGGAAAGTTAATACTGAAACATATAYTTAAACATAAAAAGAATTCTACTCCTTACCTTAAGTAAAATAAAGTGCATTATCTCAAACCTGACTATGGGTCTATTCAGATATATCAGCTTGATCCATTTTCCTCAGCTGCAGTCTGASTTCCTACAAAGAGGAAAAATTCTAATACACCCCAGATTTTTTGAAAAGCATTATGTCAGTTTTTAGGAATCTGTTTTTCTGGTTTTACTGACATTTTCCAAATAAGTTTACAACAGTCTCCTCTTAAMTGTGTTTTGGAAAACAGAAACAATACAGGAATTTGTAGATTCTATGGCTTCCAAAAGTGAGAAGTGCTTTAAAAGCACAACAAAGTATATTTTAAAAAATCCCCCAAGTTCTGGTTCAGCGTGGTCTCTGTGTATAAACTTTGAATTAAATTTGCTAAGAAACAAAGAGTACTTATGCAAGATGTGGGATTTCCTTAGCGACTTTTCAACACACAAAATGATCCCAAATCTCACGTTATTTGATTAGCACTCTTCTAACTTCAGTTTTTTAATGTAAACCACACATACATTGAGGCTTCCTAAGTAACACCCTTCCACATCACAAATCCTCGCCAGACTTTTTCTAAATAAAAGAATCGCATATGTCATTAGTTAGTGACAGCATTTAATAAAACATGGGGAGCTGCTGTGATATTACAAGAAAACCATTCCACAGAAAATACACATATGTGAATATGTAATAATAGATAAATCTCCAAACKCCTATATTTCCAAATACCTGGAAAAACTTAGATATTAGGGGTAAATGAAGCAAGCTGAGCCATTAAAAGAAAGAATTGCTTAGATTTCTTTCTTTATTTTTTTCCCCTAGTAATTGAGCAATAAAGGAGCAATAAAACTGATTTTGAGAACTCATTTCAGAACTGTCTTTCATACAAAGAAGTGGTTGGCAGCATTCAGTGTGTCTTGAATGCCAGATTTTACAACACACTGCATTTTTTTTACTATTGGAAAAAAAAGCATAAAAATGAATTGTATGTTACAAAGAACCCAATTATGACAAACTGTGTGCTCACATACACACGTGTGCACACACACATTAATCTCTACACTGTATTCTTCCCATAGCATTGATATGAATTTCTGTCACTTTAAAAATCAAAAGCAAATGTTCTTTGTCTCAGTAGACATTTTAAACCTATATTCAAGCTACAGAAGTGAATAAATTAACTCCCTCGGTGTTTTAGTCCCTGCAGGCTCCATTTATTTTTTTTCCTATCGAGCATGAGCAACATTGCCTCACAGAGCTTTTAGATGTAAATTCACAGCTCTACTCTTTTCAGATTAGAGAAACAGAGGATAAAATAAATAGGCAACAGTTGCAGTACTCAAACTCTACCAGACAATACAAAACTCAATCATAAATCTGCCTCATTGTCTTCTCTTTCAATTYGATTGCATTTTAGTACATCAGGTAGGAGCTGGTAATTCTTTGTGCCACACCTGCTCCTACTCACCCTACACTTAGGAATCAGTAGCTARGAGCTGCTGCAAGCTCCTCCACAGGATTTAGGCCAGGATTCACACGGATTCAACAGTGAGTGGCAGGGTCAGAAACGGTACCTCAGATTGTCCAACTCTTGATCTCTTGTTCCAGTCAGTGTGCTACAACTTTAATTTTACTTTTTTTTTTTTCTCATATGCACTTGGACTAAGCCACCCAAAGAGCTCTCTCCCAAAACTTACGCATTTATAGGCTTCTTGGAAAGCAGAGCTATGAACTACTATGCACAAGTGAAGAGACTTATTGATATAGCTCCACTCCAGCTGCTTCACCAGAGGCAGCTCTTATTTTGGACTTTACCACAAACTGCRGAGACACACACTAAGGGTGCRTGCCGGTAGGGAGCAAGACTAAACCGAGAAGCAGCACTACATCTGTGCAGTGCCTCTCACCACAGTAGGCTTTGCCCTCTGAAGCAAGGAAGATAAAGCCTCAGCTACATTTTCTGATCTAAAGGTGAAAAGCTTTGATTTTAAATTCAAGTAGAAGAGAGAGAAGGCACACTTTCTCCCTGCCCATCTAGCCAGGAGTGTACGTATGTGATGCATATGCCAGGAACAGTTGATTTGTTCTRAAAGCTGAGAAATTTGTAGTGGCTCTAACGTGTTGCAAGGGCAATCTCAGAGTCACGAGCAAGCTGCTTAGAGCATTACCTTTCTGGTCTCAACAGTTCTATTCATTGCTCTGTAGCCTTTGAAATTGGYCCATTTATATTCAGAGCTTTGATGCCTAGGACTGAATTCTAAGGAAGACTGTATTTCACAGGAGAGCTGCAGTTCTTATAGGGACACCTAGGTATAATCTTTGCAAACTTTAGGCTTTCAGTTGTAGCTATTTAGACTGCTTTCAAAGGCACCTCATCAGCATTCAGTGAAGGAGAGAGAGTTCTGCTTCCCCATAGATCCTTACGGTACAGGTGGGAGTGCTTAACATTCCTTTTGGGAACACCAACAAGGTCTCCCTTATCCTTCCATTCAAATACTTTCCTCCTCGGTCAAATAACATATCCACTATCTGTCCAAACTCAACACCATACATATGAAATGTGTTTTATGGCTATATACATTCYTTAGTTGCAAAGCAGTAGGGAGTGTAAGGGTGTTTTTATTCCTTCTAAAGCACAAGCTACTGTGGCGTTGCTCCTGTATTACTATGCATCACGTTACGGTACAGCTCTGACCTTCAGTTTTGCTTGGTCTGTGCCTAGTCCCTCACATACATCTGCATTTTTTCTCTGGGTAAAATGGTAGTCTTATCTTTGCAGTCCTGATTATATTGTTCATATCTGATTCTATGAGACAACTGAGAGGCAAGAAAAACATCAGAAAACCTATAAATATTCAAATGAGTTCAAATATTTAAGAACTCTTGGGAGTAACTTTTCCAACATATTGATAGGTCAACTTCTGTTGTTTGTCATAGACTACCAGTTTCAAACAAATCAAAATAATTATCTATCTAGTCCAGGCACAGCTATGTCTGCAAAGTCAAGTACTAAAAATGAGGTTATCGCAAAATTAAGGTTGCATTCACCTAATCTCTTCAAAATATGCATATCCTGAAAGAAGCTTTAGTAACGTAACCATACACTCTCTTTACTACTGCCAGTTCCCTATGTGACCAACCCCCCTTTATTTCCTGCCCTCCTCATTCTGTCCCTATCCAGCACTCATTCTTTTTATAACTGTGGCTCACCGTCACTGCTCAATTGTCCCCAGATTCCTCAAAAAGAAGGCTGGAAAAGGCTTGTTCTAACTGCCAGGAGAAAAAAAAAAAAAGTTTSTGTTTAACAGCAAATTAGAGTTTTGTCAACACCGTTTTCAAAAGGATGTTCAAACACATATATCCACCAAAAGAAAATCAAGAAAATCTAAATTTCAAATTTGAGGCACAGTGACAAAATAGAAGGAAAAAGAAAAAAAAGCACAAGCAAAGTATTTTCTCTTTCCCTTCTCTCAAATAAATCTATGTTGCTGAAACTGTCCATAAAAATTAATCTGAGGCTCCCACTAAGCATGAAAAATTTCCTCTGGAATTGTCAATGCCTGACAGTTACAAACAGCTGCAAGCAACATCCTAATAGACAAAGGGTAAGGAATCCTTAACAACAGGCAGCTCTGGCTATAATTCAACTGATTTTTCATTAGAGAAGTGAATAGTTATTTACTATATTGCTTTGCAAGAAAAAAAGCCCAACACCAAAGGATCACTCRTCCCCACACACTTCAGGGAGGGAAACGGAGAGACATCTGGGGAGCAAACCTTTCACAGACTGGAGGGAGGGCTGAAAAAATGAAGCGCAGGGTACCCCGTGTCTTTCTGCTCCCTGTGTCTACACAGAAAGGAGAGAAGGGAAAGGAGATTCCCTTACCCCATGCACGTATGGCCATATTCACAGAACTGAGGGTAGGAGGGGGACAGACAGAAAACAAGGCTTTCCCAGTCTGTATYGATTTCTGGACATCTGCTGGTAAGACCAGAGGTCCAAGTTTGGCACTCTTTAAAGCAATGGACAAAACGTCCTGGTATCAGACATCTTACTCATATTGAAGTATTTGCACTAAAGGATACACCTAAGCCTACTTAACTTACTAGGGATATATGTTCAGGCTCAGTAGCTGAGACATAGCCTCAGGCTCAGACAAAGTCAACATCGTAATTAAGTGTAGTCCCTCACACCATACACATATTTTAATTCCAGGTAAGAGCTATATCATAAGTTCAGTCTTRACCCACCTCACACTCACAAGATTAAAACTTTAAATGCTGGCTTGAATACTCCTGCTGGTCCTTGTCACTACAGGATCAGCCAAAGCACATGGAAAAYACCATGGGGTCTGTATGCAACATGTATGTATGTATTCCAGCAGGGTAAGTCTAACATGTAACTTGCAATCACTTCAGCTCACGCAAAAGCAGCCAGAAGTTAAGTTTGTCCCTGTTTAATGGAGATCAAGAGGCATGTACAATGTCATGAGCCAGGACCAGGCAGCACAGACCTCATGACCTTCAATAAAACCACTCTATCACTGCACGTTCCTTTCAAGCATCTGCTCTGCAAGTCATTATGAACCATTTGAATTCTCTCCTCTTCCTTGCAGTTGCTGCAGTTCTCAAACCTCTCCAGTATCTAGCTCCTACCTCGCAAGTTGTCAAATATCAGCTCAAGCAGTAAACGCCACACACTCTATAGGGTTTTAAATTATTAATTGCTAGCAGGTAGCTGATAATTATTGCACTGTGTGAAAGTACATGTTATGCAGAAGACAATGAGATTAGTTCCTGAAAAAGGCTGGCAACACTAAGCCAGGAATTACCAGCAATCACTTAGAAAGCAATATGATCCTAAAGGCTCCCTTCCCACGCAACCCGCCCCACGGAGGGGCTAGCAAAGAGCTGCCCGCAAGCTTCCTCACCCCCACTGCCCCCTTCCTGATCCATCCACTTTGTCACCAACCGAGGGCACTCTGTCCCATGTCCCTTGAAGCACCTGGAACACTACCAGCAGTCAACAGAGAGGCAGCACCGASCAGGGGATACTTGCACCTTTCTGAGTAAAGATCTCCCCCTCACACACACACTCCCTGCAGTATGTTTACTACATTTACTCCATACCTCTGAGGCTGAATGGCAGAGATCCAAGCTTGTCATGCAATTTGAGCATAAGATCTTCAAGCCCACAGCGGCCATGTATGCAAAAGAAGCTTACAGAGCAGCAGCACACACACGGGTAGTTACCACAGCAGAGCTATTACACAACAGTTTACAAATCACTGTAATTTATATGCTTGAGCTTGAGACAGAAACAACGTTGGCTATTAGGCAATAACACTTGGAAAAGGAAATCCACAGCATATACTTCCTAWGTGTCAACTCAGTCAACTCCATATCTGCTGGAATAAATTAATATGTTTTAATAAAAATTAGGAAAATGAACAGGAATGGCCTTTTCTTCAGACAAAACTGTGGCTGTGCTGTGTGCTCTATAATGTCTTTGCATGCTGAATTCAACTCTGAACTTTAGGCCTCCCTGAAAACCTCTTTACTACATTGGTTAAAAAAAACCTTGCAAATGAAAAGTGTGCCTTGGCAATTTACATAAAAACTTAATCACAGTTCTTTGAATATTTACAGATTTGCATTATATCCAAAAACTAGAAACGCCAAAACCACATTAATTTTATATAGGAAATACAGTAATTCCAGTTACACTCAAAGATTTCCAAGCAAAAACAAATAATTTTATCAGAAAAAAAAAATGACACATGTACTCCCGTGGCTCCTTCCTACTATTGCCATGGTCCGGGCCGATGACGAGAGAGCCGTGCAGTACTTTTGCCGGCAGGTGGCAAGCCCAAACAGCCAGCCAGCAAAACACCGCAAAACGCTCCATGCAGACATGCAGTTTCATCACAGAGTCACGATGAGAGAACAGGCACGGCACTGTGCACTTACATTCCTTTGTGATTACATTGCCACGCTACTTCTTTTGCATTTTGTCTTTTATTTATCCTACAGAACGCCAAGTAGAGCCAAACCACTGGTTTTAACTTTATTTCTGAGTAAAATTAAAAAAGTGTCTGTAGCCACATTTTCAGGAGACAGAGAGAGGCATGTGTACACATCTAAACTTGCATATCAGTGAGAGATATTTTTTCAGGTTTGGATGYAAAATGGAAGCAGCTGAGCACCTAGCTCAACAAGAGAGAAGATGCAGTGCAAGCTCAGCCCATTAGAAGCCAAAGAATTCACAGGAGGGTGGCAAATTCATTGAGGTCTCAGAGTCTGTAGTGCCAGGCGTAATCTGTAGTCAAGCAGGTATTACTTTGGCTGCACACCAAATAATTTGAAGATTCCTGGTCTCCAACTTCCAAAGACAGACTTGGGCTATGTGCTCACTGCCCACAGAGGCAAAACCATTACCCCCAAATCCATTTCATTCCAACAGKTTTCTAGAAGCCAAAGAAATTAATTTGTTTAAAAATGTATAATAAAAAAAAACCAAGACATCATGACAGAGATCCAAAGTCCAGAGATGTCAGTGGAAACATTCATCGCTGTCCAGTCTTGCTTGGCTTTAATCCGTCAGCTCAGGTGGGGATGATCCTTTATGGTTGAGGAAGTAGAGAGCCCYGTAAAACAAGTTAGGCCAAAGAATCAAGAGCAACAACAACATGGCGTTTGGGGCCAAAGGAGGATTAATTTCTACTTTATTTTCAGTGCTGAAGGGAGAGGATTAATTTCACTTACACTTGACTCATAACCACCAGTGAGGAGTATTTCAGACCCAAATTATCTGACTCATTTTAGACATTTGTTTTTTCAGATGAGATGAATCGCACAAAACAGTGCTTACTTCTTTCAACTGATCATAAAGCAGAACCACAACARCTCAGTTGCGCATAATAGGATTAGACATACATTTGGTCAGTGAAAACCTCCCTCGCCCTAGCTCTGCAGAACCATTAACATTGCTTTGCACCATTAACATTGTTAATTCAGAAGCATCTGGCCACAAGCMTATAAAACATTTTTCCACCTCCCTAAACAACCACCACCTTCAGATAAGATTTTAGGTGATGCTGGTTTGGAAAAGGAGGCGTATTAAAATACCATGTGCATTTTTAAAGGAAAAAAAAAAGGCAAAAAAAGGGAAGTAACCTAGTACTATTTTGGGGGGATGTGAAAACAAACAGAATTTCAGCAAGTTATTTAAGGTACACTGATATACTGTAGATCAACTGTCTCATTTTTCAACATGCCTAAAGTGACCCAAGATTGTTTGTCATTCAGTTGGAGGTGCTTATAGTATGGGGGGATTTTCTCCTTTCATCAGATTAATCTATCTCTTTTAAAAAAGATCTTTMATGAAATCTTCAGATTGCTTAGCCCAAAAAGTACTGATCCTTTATGAACTTCCCCCATGATTGCTACAGTGCAATAGCTGCTCATTGACATAACATTGGATGGGGTAACGATGGAGCAGGACACATAGATCAACAGGATTTTATCTGTGCAATAAAGCACCATTCCAGCAGTAGGAAAAAAGAGAGTGAAGAGCCTAGGGGAGTTTCATTAAGACTTAGATAGTTCAGGTTTTTTGACAGTCTCTCCCTCAATGTGTAAAGGTTACGCTGACCTAGGGATCAGTCTTTGCTCTGTCTCTCAAGTAATTTTTCTCCCCAGACACCTTTTGTGCTTTTGTGTTGTTTTAAAATATAGATGGTTCTTGGTAATAGGAGGAACTCAAAACTTTGTATGAGGCACTTGACTGAAACAAAAATCCAGTTGTTTATGTGACCTCCTGCTGAAATTATAAATTTACTCTGGCAAGAATTGTTATCTATATAAGAAATCAAATAAATTATATCAAGTTGATTTATCTCCATAMACTGATAGAATGAGCTTCTAAATATTCACTTTAATCTTTTGATAAAAGTGTCTCATGTATATGTCCGTGGTGAAAGTAGAGAAAGAACAACAGAACAAAATGATTTTTATCATGAGCTACAGTAAAACCTTTGAGAATATTCTGACTATGAAGGGCACAGTCATCCAAARTCTTAAACATTATTAAGTCTCAAAGATGTATTTATTTGGTGTTTTGCAGAACTAAGTCATAATTGCTTTCAATAAGTATTGACCACTGAGAAGAAAAATATTTTGATTAATGATATTTATCTAATTACGTACATTTCTTCTCATTGAGAATAAGATGATAAATCAGTCAGGGCAGTTTAACTCGTACTCAGTATCTCAGCTGCAGCTCTTGTCTATCCAAATTTCAATACAATATTTCTTTTAGTTGCAGAAGCATCTAGCAATTCCATTTCAGGATATATTAAGTATTGTATAAATACTTGATCCAAGTTGGTCCCAGCTGTTCTATATCTGGGATCATGCACAGTGATTGTCTTGGTCAATGTGCTAAGACCATCACTTTGAGAYAGAAGTTACTCAGAATAATTTGCAAATGTGGCTTATGTCTTCCTCCTAGGCAGTCCATGTCTTTAAGTCTATTTACAGTGCAGGCAACATAATAATATTTGACTCTTTCTAGCTTCTCCTTTAGGTTCAAGTGGTGAAGGGAAGCTGTTACGTGATAGTTTCTTCCAGATTTTCTATGTGGAAAGTAGGCAGTGAAAAAAAAAATAGTGAAGAGTTGCTCATTTTTAACTTCTCCCTTAGAGAACTTTAGCAGAATTTTTAGTCACAAGCACTGTGACGACTTTGCAAATGCTTGTTGGCACAYGTGGTTCTTGCTCCACAGCAGATTACTCCACATGCAGTCATTTCACATGGTAGTCCCCCAAGTACTCTTTTAGTGAGTAGAGTACTTAGAGAAACAAATGTTTTGGAATTATCTAAGTCACAGAAGCATTGAAGAGTCAGTTCAGAATACTTCTCCTACTGAGGAGTCCAGGACAAGGAKACTAAGGTATTTTGCAAGGTGTCCAGTTCTTCACTTCCATAAGCATAGGACAACTACTATGAACATGAACAAGCAGTGATTATTCTGTGTACCCATGGCAAGAAAAGAACTGTAAATGCAGAATAAGAGTTAACTATGGCCAAAAAAATATACTGCACTGCTATCAGTGTTTTCATTCTCTCACAGTGTACCAGCAACCTATAGGAAAAAGACAGGCTGGCCTAGGTGTTGATGTACCATGTAAGGGACTCTGTGTGTGTTTATCTCAAGTTTTAACAGTTCCAGTTCCTACATTCATGCCAAGTCAGTGTCTTAGTCTCAACAATARTATTAATGCTCAGGATAGGCAGGTACCACTCTTGATTCAGCCTAAGCTGTCTGCATCCATCTTTTCCCCCCTCTGTAGACCTACTGCACCAAAAGGGAACAGAGATATGCATGACCGAATTTCAAGGGAAAAAGAAAAAAAAAAGAATTTCCTTTCTGACCCTACTCCTTAAAGTAATCTTCACTCTTTCATATCAATTCTGAACAGTCCTATCATCACACAGACCTTCTGGTAATTGCTTCTACCACATATACACTTGTTTGTTAAATTGTGAATGTTCTGGTACCTTTCATGTGGAAAAAAGCACTGCTTTAGTCAATCATGACTTTAATAACAAGAAATGAAGACAGACCTGACAAATAAATGAAAGTCTGCCCTGTTAACAGACATGTTTCCAGCTCTTGATACAACCTCTTTGTCTGACCTCCTGTTGCAGAGTAGATAATAGTGACAGAGTATTGTAGCTCAGCTCTGATGCTGATATGATGGAATACACAAAGTACAGCTTCAAAGTAATGAGCAGAGATTTAGTTCCTTGATTCTTACCACACTGGATGCAGMGAAAAGTCTAAAGCATCATTGTCCTGTGTTAGAAATACACTCAAAGGAAAAAAAAAGAAAAAAGAAGAGAGTTCTATATCAAATGATGAAGAAGGTTAATCATTTGTGGTGAATCACAAAGCTATTTTAAGAGTATGTCATCAAACTCTGAAACCTACAGAAGAAGCTGTCTTCCTCTGATTTTGGGGCATCTAGAAATAGTTCAGAGTTTTTGAAAACCTCTAATTTTCCCCACCTTGAAGACAACTTTGAAAATATATGTTGATATAAAAAAAAAAATTTAAATCAAGTCAACAGTAATTCCCAAAGTCCTTTTTCCTAACACTAAATGCTGCCTGTTGGTGTTTAGCAAAYGCCCAGCCCATTAATTTACATGAAGCCCCTGATGCACAACATACGTTGAATAACACAGTGACTCACAAACTCCCTTCCAGGAAAATGTTTGCAGCTGCCCTACTCTCTCTCTCCCTGACAGCTTGTCTTTGGGAAGGGGCAATTCCATGGCAGTGCCTCCAAAGCAATCTCAGGGAGTAAGCATGAAGGAACAGGGTATGGGGTTAACCTCATGGCTGACAAGATTTGCCCCCCGCATCTACCATCAAGTAACTCACCCTCAAAACTTTTCACCTATAGGTATATAAATGAGAAGTCCAGATCAAGTGGCACCAAAWAACTGCAGCATCTCCAAAAAGCAAGTTGTTTCCTGAACAACTGAACAAATTCATTCTTACAGACTGGTACCTTGTGCTTGAAGCTTTTGCTGCAAGGGGAATATTTATTGTTTCCCTCCTTGATTCTCCAATGTTTAACAGCAAATAAGCTCATACTGCAGCTTGCTTTAACTCAACCCAGTGACCCATTTTCATGAAACTTGCAGCAATTTCATGGTTTCTAATACTGCTGCCCTTCTGTCAAATTGGACTGAAATTGGCCAGTGAGCTCAAAAGCTACTAAAACAGCAGGACTGCAACGTCTCATTCCTTCATGAAACCATCTAAAATAAGCTAGCCCACAGTCAGATGAACTGCACTCTGTGGGAGGTGATTTAAAGCACATTTACAGAGTTAGGTAACAGTAAGATGGAGAAGGGATGTTTAGCTAAAGGCAAGGTTTTAGCTTGGACTTCATATTTTTTGAGGAACTGATTAAAACCCAGTTAACTTTTGAGTTAAAAAATAAAATAATAAAAAAAAACCAACAAAAAAACCTTACTGCTCTTCAAACCTTTGGATCAGTATCCCTGAGGGCACTTTGGAATTATTTATTACTGTTTTAGATCATGTCATAAAAAAAGTGGTTGTATTAATAAAACACTCTAATTGAGCTGTAAGGAATTTATCTAATTGGAACTTGGTCTTTGCTGCCATCACTATATGATATATCTCCTATTTTAAGGGGCCTTTTCTCACCAAAAAGAGCTAATGATAGAATAGAAATCAGAGCTTAAACATTATTATAATCTCTATTTAACACTCATCAGTTGTTTGATTTAAAGCATTTCTTCCCGTAATTTCAGTATAATCTCTCACACTTTGATGCCTTGAAATTACATGGATCCTGCCCTCTTTCAGAATACTTACAAACTTCTGAATTATCTGACACTGCTTTATTTCATATCAGATTACACAAAAGACATCCCTACCACTTTGCCTGGATAATTATGACAACATTTTGCTTCTAAAGSATATTTCACAAGCAAGATTTTGTCACTTAAAAGATGAATATTATTAAAAGCAAATTTTTACAAATTTCAAGCTTTACTTTACATTTTCTAGAACAATTACAAAGAAAAGAAAATGCAAGTGTTCCAGTTCTCAGTTTCTCTCTTTTTATTTATTTTTCAACCAGACAATTTTTATTTTAAATTTYTTGACTTCAGAAATTGTTCCTCTCTAAATCAGACAATCCCAAAAGAGACATAGTCACTCCATTCTCACTTGCTTATACTGTCTTTCCTTAGATGTTGCCCTGATGATTAGCAAAATTTTTGCCATTCTACTTTTAAAGTATTCTTTCAAAAAACAAAGAAGGCATTTGTTATGAACTGAGGCATCAGCATTTATTCTTTACTTGTTTTCTCTGAAATAATTCCTTCTTTCTTGCTTTCAATGCATTTTAAATAAGTCTTTATCTGACCACACTTCAAAAACAATTTTCCCCATTCTTTTACACCCACACACTAGATTTTAAGCATGTGAGACTGCTCAAACCTGGGTTAATGTGTCACATGAGAAGACAGTTCACAGCTTCTTATACAACCTGCAGGTACTCCTTTAATTTTCCTTAGTTCAGATTGAATAGAATTAATAAACTTTCCTTTTTTCCTTATCTGTTAGATTTGCAGACTTTACAAGGCCAGAACTTTTCTACCTTCATAAATAATGCCTACTTCAATAAAAATCTAAATTAATTTGCCATCCTTTGGGCACACCTGTAATACAAATAATAAGCCATTGCAAGAGCAATGCTCTGAGATAGTACTTCACAGATATTGAAAAATTCATTACCTGATAGAGCTGGACTATTTTCTGATGTGGCTTTTTTAATTATCAGAACTTATCTCTGTGCAAATCTCTCATGTAAAATTTCATGGACTTTCTTTGTTACTGGGGAAAAGACAACCTAAAATTAGTGGTGTTCACTAGAGTTCAGGGTTAACAACATACCAGACAAGAGGCATTTTCTGTAACCAGAGAGAGATTTTTTAAAATATTTATTAACAACTTAATTCTCTAATTGAAGATCCTAGATGATAAACCTCTGGCTAGAAACTGTTGAAGAGGTAAGAAAACAAGACTCCAGAAAGAGGTTAGAAAACAAAACAAGGCAATCAAAAATATTTCTGTGACTATACTGCATCCACTTTATCTTCAATAAATCTGCAGTAAACTCAAATAACTTCCCCTTGCTCTACATGACACAGGCCTGGAGCAGCAGAATTTGTGGATGCTGACCACTCTCTTCCCTCTTTCTCTGTGAATTCYCAAAATAGAGGGCTGCGAGAATGGAATGCAGTAAGTGAATTCCTTTTTCTTTATAAAAGTAAATTGAACTCTAAAGATACTCTTGAGGCTAGTCATAGACAGAGAAAATGAGTTRCACTCTTAATCATACTGTTATAATGAAGACTTTAATTTCTGAGTTCTTCAAAAGCAGGCAGAGCTGYTTAGGGCCTGACCCAGAGTTTTCAAAGAGAATGGGGCCCAGATTGAAGCTAGAAATATAAATATTATTGTGTGTTGGGGGAGAAGTGGTTTGTTCCAAAGCCAAAAATAAACAAAGGATTAGATTTACAGTAAATACCCTACCAGAGAGTTAGTGGCAGAGATAGGCAACATTCAYATACGGCCTTTCTTTTCTAGCTGAATTACTGTTAACAGTGAAGGAGTTTCCTCCATAAATGGACAAATTTATACTGAACTTACTTTCTGTCATTTCCTAAACATATTCTTTCATTTAAATTATTTTTTAAAATGATAGTTCAACTCAATTTGTGGATCGTAYTTACTGTTAGTATTTCCGGAATTCTTTAAGGTGGGCTTGAATTATACATTTTGGAAATGATCCAACTTTAGATGATACCTCACAAGACAGAACTGATATTAGAATTTACACACTGTAAGAAGAATATAAATAATAAAATTGAAATGACATTACATGTTACATTTACCTTCATTATCCTGTAATCATTTTCTTATGTATGACTGCATCAGCACTTATATAATYTGCGCTGATACTCTATCTGATAATCACAGAATCACAGAATCTTTAGGGTTGGAAGGGACCTCTAGAGGTCATCTAGTCCAACCCCCTGCTCCAGCAGGGACACCCAGAGCACGGGGCACAGGATGGCATCCAGGCGGGTTTGGAAGATCTCCAGAGAAGGAGACTCCACAACCTCTCTGGGCAGCCTGTGCCAGGGCTCYGTCACCCTCACAGGAAAGAAGTTCCTCCTCACCCAGAGATGAAGCCTCCTGTGCTTCAGCTTAAAACCACTGCCCCTTGTCCTATCACCAGCCACTACGGAAAACAGTTTAGCCCTTGCTCCCTACAATCATACCTCAGGAATTTGTACATATTGATTAGATCCCCYSTCAATCTTCTCTTTTCCAGGATAAACTGGCCCAGCTCATTTAAGCTGTCCTCATATGGTAGGTGCTGCAGTCCCTTGATCATCTTGGTCGCTCATCGCTGAACCCTCTCTAGGAGCTCCACGTCCATCCTGTACTGGGGAGCCCAGAACTGCACCCARTACTCCAGGTGYRGCCTCACTAGGGCTGAGCAGAGGGGCAGGATCCCCTCCCTCKWCCWGCTGRCAACGCTCCTCCTGATGCAGGCCAGGATCCCATTGGCCTTCTTGGCCATGAGGACACACTGKTGCTTCATCGTCACCTTGTTGTCAACCAGGACTCCCAAATCCCTCTCCGCAGAGGTGCTTTCCAGCAGGTCAGCCCCTAATCTGTACTGGTTCCTGGGGTTATTCCTACCCACATGCAGGACCCTGCACTTGTCTTTGTTGAACCTCATGAGGGTCCTCTCTGCTCAACTCTCCAACCTGTCCAAGTCCCTCTGGATGGCAGCACAGCCCTCGGGAGTGTCGGCCACTCCACCCAGTTTGGTGTCATCAGTGAACTTGCTCAGGGTGCGCTCTGTGCCCTTGTCCAAGTCATTGATGAACAAGTTGAACAGCACTGGGCCCAGCACTGACCCCTGGGGGAAAACACTGGCCTCAGGCCTCCAGCTAGACTCGTTGGCTAGACTAGACTCGGCCCCATTATCACCACCCTCTGGGCTCTGCCATCCAGCCAGTCCTCAATCCACCTCACTGTCCACTCATCCGATCCATACTTCCAGGATTCATTCAGTTGTTTCATATATTTSTCCAGCTGGAAAGGTATTAAAAAACAAAAACCACAATACTCTAGGCAGCCGTTCTTAAAGAACTGCTTATCAGTCTATGGTTCAGTGTGCCATGATCTGTAATTGGAATGTATTTTAGTCAACTGCATTGTGGTTAGATGATGAAGTTAAAAGAAGTTACATRGAGATTTATAATACTTAATAACTTCCTGATTCGCTTCCAGAGTATTATCAAAGCAGAAGCAAGTTTTCCATMTAAGCAGAAGAAATGATTCAATATGAGAATGTAGAGGACATTACTTTCTAATGATCTTCACCTTGAACCATCCATCCAGCTGGCTATCTTTATGATTGTAAAGGGCTAGCCCACATTGCCACTTTTTCCAAACAAAATTAGTTTCCTTTCCACTGGAAAAAAATAATAAACAAAGAAAAAAATTAACAGTTATGGAGCAAGGAAGCATAGCACACCGATTAGCACAAGAAAGTAATAAAGAGAGCACAGATACTAGGGAATCTAGTCACAGCTTCCCAGAGTTCTAGTAAAGACAACCTATCCTGCTTTTGCCATAGTGATTCCTAGGTTTTCCTTGATGAGGATTCCCCTAGACTTGAAATCTCCTAAACCTTGTCTATACCTCCATTCTCCTTTCCCTGAGGGATGTATTTTGCTTTAATTAGCTACGTGATTTCATCTCCTCCCTACCCAATTTCCTTACTCCCCAGTAAGAAATCATATTCCTGCTGAACACTGAAAAAGGATCTTCAACAGAAGTGAATCTTTGGAACTCATTTTGAACCTGTAGTAAGTCTGATTGCTTGACACGCTTGTACAATAAAGGAGCTGTGAAACCATAGGCTGTGAAACTCTAGGAACATCTTTCAAGTCTTAGTGACTTAGTTAAGGCAACCAGCTCATGAAGTAAAAAATAATTAAATTTTCAGGCAGCTGCGGTAGGGAAGAGAGAGGTGGAGGGGGAGAGAGAAAGAATGAAAACTCTAATTAAAAAACAGATATCTCAGTTGGAAAAATAAACGGTAGAATGATGCCCAGTACTTACAGATCAAAGGATGCCTAAAATATGGGTAAATGGTCAAGGAATATACAAAACAGTACATATGCCTTCTAGCGGGCATCTTACCCTGTGCACAGCAACAGCTGCAGCAAATCTTTTGGTTCTGCAGGGAATGAGTTGTCTGTAATTGGTAGCCAAGAAATCAGAACTCATAGCACATTAGGAGATATTACAGCTTGATCTCTCTTTCTCTCCAATTTTGAGCACGAAGCAATAATTGTGACCTGCTGCTCTGCATAGTAAAGTAGGGAGAGGGTTCCTACACAGTGCATTAAATGCTAATAGATTTTTCAGTCTGCTGTTTGTGGAYTGCTGGTGGCTTATAAAATATCAGAAAGTGATCTGTGAAATGTCTGTTAAACTAAGCCCTTCTCTGATATATTTTCATGCACATGAAGATGCAAGAAACGTGCAAACCAGGGACAAATGAAGGTAGTTGGATATKCAAACCTCTGCATTTGCTTAGTTATAAATGAACATTATGGAAAACTTGAAAAACATTTTTTTTTTCCCAAAAGGTAAGCTAGGTTCCAGATTAAAAACAAAACAAAAMAAAAAGTATGAGACATGGTATTGTCCCAAAATGATATCTTGTAGATCCACTGACTTCAGGTCTGGCATGTGTGTGGAAAACTGTCTTCTCTCCAGGAAAAACAGTCAAAAAACCCTCCAAAAACACTGCTCTTGTTAAAGTTTGCATTACCCTGCACTGCTGCACTCATATTCCACTATCTGATATAAGCAAAAATACACTCTTTGCCCATGCAAAATTCCCATTGGAATCCACAGATGTTATTCTTAGTGAATTCAGAATTTAGGTTTCAGAAAATTAATTCTGGTGCAAAGTAACATGGATAAAATATGAATTAAGCACTGATTGAAGCTGACAGATTGGTTTTTTTCTCCTCAGCTTAATCCCTAAAAGATCACGTTGTTCCAGTTCATTTCCTAATGGGCAGGTATCCATACTGCAAACAGAAACTCATCACAATTAGTGCTGGCATTTTTACTGTTCATCTCAGCAAAGATCCAGAAGTGTAAAAAAAGTACACAAGTCAGGCTAAAGGCAGTCAGAGAATCTTCCAGAACATGGATAGAGCATATAAAACAAACAAAAAAAAAAAGGCAGAAAACGTGCTACTTATGCTTATTTCTTCCTTCTCTTTTCCCCCAAACTTCAGGTACTTTTAGAGGGAGACCACATGGATTAACATGCAAAAAAAGGCTCTAAGAACTCATATTCTCCAATAAAATAATTTTGGCCATGTTCAACTTCCTGACCTTCGCTTGCTTCCTCTCAGAAAAAGGATATAAGTACTTAAACAACTTAAGATCYCAGGTGAAGAGTCATTTTAAAGCAAAATGTTATTGGTTTCAGAGACAAAAAAAAAGTTTAACGGCCACATTGGTTTCCAATAGGACACTTTCCTTTTGCTAGGTTATTTTCATCATTGCTATTTAATTATTGTTGGTGAGCAAACAACACCCAGTGGTTCTGGTGCCTACAAGAGTATGTACAGATAAACAAACATTACATGAAATCTGACGGCATTTTAAGAAAATGCCAAAATATTCTTCCTTCTTTCCCCAACACACAGAACTCAAAGCACAAGTCAGCAGTAGCATCTGTTCTTTACACTCTGAAACTGAAATCTGTTCCAGAAAAAGCTAAGGATATTTGGGCTGTTAAAAGGATCTTTTTTCAGTTACTTACAAAGCAGCAAAAAATAGAGAAAAATGGAAAAAAGTGGCTGATCTCTGTACTTCAGTTGTATTTGAGACATGGTTTTCAGTCTACATGCTCAGAAGCAGCAGCAAGATTGAAGTAGTAGTTTCAAAAACTGCTGTGATCACAGAAAAAAGAGTTCCCATGGAAGTGGCGTAAAGATGGTCTTCAAAATGCTGCAAATCCACTATTTTTACATGAAGAAGATGCAGCAACAAGTCCAGCATTAGGGCCCCTACAGGAAGAAGGGGCCTTTAAAGCGCCCTCTCATAATGCCTCAGAGGAGCTTGGCTGCTATTGCATTCTTTCTCTTGGCCTCTGCTCATCCTCACAGTGAGAAGGCTGAAGAGAATGGAGAAGACGAATGCTATCCACACCAGGCATCATGTTCCAAAGTCACCATAATTTCACATCACGTGAAGTCAATAGGAATGTTTTTTTTTTTTTTTTTTTTTTTTTTTTTTTTTTTTAAACTGTACTCCATCAATGCTATTCCTGTTTGGTAACATAGCAAGGAGCTGACATTTCAACACGACAGTCCATCTTGAACGGCAAGCCACATCCTTGCGCAAAGGATCAACATTGTTTTTGGAGAATCTGCTGCTAGCACTTCTCTCAAAAGAACACAAGTACTTGTCTCTCCACTAAGATTTCACATACTTGACAATGCTTCCTCTTTCTTTCCCCACTTTGCTTTTTTCCTTCAATATTATTTACTTTGACTGCTTTTTCATCATTTCTGTGAAAACACTTCCATAGCACTCACTTYCTAAGCTGCTTTCAAAGGCTCTCTTCACTGTATTCTTAACTTCAGTTTGAAAAATTTCCCTTTCCACATGTCCACAAGTCTATCAACATTTGCTGCTTTCTAGAAATGAAGTGCTCTTTCCTGTACCTAAGAACACGGGCGTGAAGGTGGAGCTCAGCAAAACAACATCTTCCCTGCCCCCCATTTGTTCCCTTCATTCTTATACAAATTATTTCTCGTAAACATTCAACTTCAATATAATGATTTCCTCTTGAGTGAAACTCATTGAATTTATGTATATCATGGGGAGATACATAGTAACAGTTTTTATAGGAAAAAAAAAGAAGTTAGGTAGCTAAATATTCCAATTCTTTTTTTTTTTCTCCAATTATCACTTACGTCTGATGTATCTCTATCTGTAAGATGAGAAAAGAGTGAATTTCTGTCTTTGTCTTGTTAAAAATATGCTTATTAAGCTAGAAGACACACAAGTTTACAGCACACTTGTGGCCTTCAAAATGTGCAGGTTTGGAAATGTTGATTGCTAAGTTGTCAAGTCATATCCTAGCAGGTTGTCTTCTATAAGCAGCAATGAACATGCAGAAAAATCTGTAACTGCTGATGACGGATAATGTCTGCAAAATAACTTGTCATTCTTTATTTTATATTGCCTCAAAATTAATCCTGGTTTAATACCTGCAACTGAAATCAAGACCAAAGTGAGCAACAGGCGTCTATCTGGAAAATTCTTCYGTGAGGGCATGACAAAAATAAGTAACAAATACAAATAGCTTCTCCATTTTGGAGTTTTTGAATTGAAGATTTTTTTGGGAAAAGAAATCATTCTCTTGGACGAGAAATTTAACTTATTCTTTCCCTTCTTTCTTCATAAGCAGATTATCTTTGCTTGCTTTCCTCTCCAATTATGTGAGTTTTTGCCCAAAAGGTTTTTAAGCCCTAGTTACATACCCCAGCCCTTCACCCCCCACTCAGTTCTTTCTCACAGTTTCCAGGGAAACGGGAGGTTACTCCAGGGCTTCCCATTAAAATGCTGACTCCAGCAGCCCATATGGTTCGGTAGCTATTTTAGAGTAACATTTCTGCAAAAGAACACACATTTTTAATATTATTTCTATCACATTGGCATGAGGGAGGAGGGGTGGTAGTTTTGGATAGGGATAGATTTTCTCGTCTCTGCTAAAGCTCTCTTCACACTGATGGACATTTGAGGTAACTGAATAAGAATTATCTAAATATTTATATTTATGTTTGTTTCCATCAATCCGGATTGGTAAGGACAAACTGGTGGTAGAGGCTTGATTGTCTGAGAGTATCGTCACACTCCACGTATAAGATACAATTCCTCGCRATGAAGGCTAGTTTTCCTTATGCATTATGTGTGCCCTGACAGTCGAGAAGGAAAAAAGCAAAACAAGAAAAAAACTCTACTATTCATTTTAGTTTTTGGTTTAAAGATGCAGTCTCATCCCGTATAATGAATCCAAGTTTGCACATTAGTGTTTTCCCCCCAGAGTAGAAGTGGCTTGGCATTCTGAACACAAAAATGGAATGAAACTTTATTTTTGTCTGTATTTTATAACTTATAATGAAACAAAATAAATTCATTCAGCATTCAGAAGTACATGAAGTTTAACAAACTTTCTAGACATGAGTTCTTCATTGAAGCATCAAATTCTTTGCAAGATGCTTAATTGCTGCTTCTTTCACATTTCTTGATATGACCCTGTCTTTCAAGGGATTCACTTGTCCAACATTTTTCAGACAGATTTCATCCTGTGACATGGGCAAAGATATGTTATGGCCTCTGATTCTCATTGCASTAGTTGTTTGGCCTGGTACTCTACACTGATACAAACACTTCATTCAAAGCATTAACAGTATGGTTGGTGATGAAAAATGTATGTGCATCTTAGGAAGAAGCCCTTTTCTGAGAAAAGCAGTTTTCATCTTTGGTAGCATGAAATTCAKTCATGTATACTACTGGTGCACACTGTCTTACAACCATGACTTACCTGCCGTAGAGAGCATATGTGTTCCCATCCTCAATAAATAAATAAATAAATTTATCCTACACCACTAAATACTGCAAGATGACTACATGCTTTGTCAAAGACTATTTTCTCTCATACATTARAAGCACTGTCTTTCAAATATCAAGTCTTATTTTCACGCTATGCAACAGGAAAGAAAAAGGAGTTGAATAGTCCTTTCAAAAATGGAACTGCTTCAGTCTAGATATAACCTAACCCTATTCCCTTTCTAGTCCAAGAATGCAGTAATTTATCTTTCACAAATACACTCGTAAAAGCTTCTGTTCCTCATTTTTATACTAGGGATAGCACTGGCTAAAAAAGTACCTTCATCCTCTGTTGAAACAGGATGTAGCCTTGATCACATTGGTAAATATATTATGAGTGATATCAGTTCACAGGCTTGTTAATATTTAGGTTTTTGGCAGAAATAAATTGTTCACCTTGTGACTATTACTTTTTGTAAACGCACCTGTGCTTTTTTACTTGCCTTCAAAACACACTGCTGGTTTTTCATTTCCAACAAGTTCTTTGTGTTTAAACAAGTTGAGGCTGTGTTTTGTTTATTATATGACGTGTTCATGTCATATGTGCTACATGCTCGGGATCCAGGTATGCCAATGCAAATAGGTTTTTTTATCTSTTTTTAACCAGCTATGTTCTCAGAACCTGCACTGAATCAGTTTTGCTGCCTATCTTGAAACAGCAGCATATGTTTTCCTTAGTCTGGTCAACAACAGAAAGAAAAAAAATTCACCTTCCCAGCTCTCTAATGACATTTCTAACAATGCTGGTAAAGAWTTGAATGGCAAATTCTCTCTTTTGTGGGAAACCCAAACAAACCTTAGGAAAAATGGAGAGAGGTATATTTTTGTTGGCTTTGGTGGAGAATCAACTTTATCCTACTGCATTTGGATGAGGAAGTCTGTCTGAAAAGCCCCATTTACTAGACTGAACACAGGCATGGGAGCCCTCACATTGTMGTTCACATGCAGTATAAGCAAATGGACCACATCAACCCATCCAGCAATAGGCTGATATGATTTTAACTAAAACTGTCCCTCTCTGACTGTAGGTTCTCATTCTGTGAATATATATATATTAATAACTGATTGATATGAGTCATTTTATAGCATGATTTGTGAAATCAAAGTTGCTGCAGAATTTCTGATTGTAAAAATCCTCCCCCCACCATCTCTTAATTTACCTTGATCTGCAAAATTATAGCATGCTAAGAGAGCAATGTATAACCAAAAGAATGCAGGCTATTTCTCTTAGGCTATGTTTTGTTCTACTTCTGTTCAGTCACTGGGGAAATACAGACATTTCAAAATGCTTTCTTTGGCAAATCTTTCAAATTTTATTTTGTAGCAGAAAAACAAGCTTTAAATGTGGACGGTTTGACAAGTTGCATGACATTCTGATTATTCCTGTTTTRATGTGATTACTCCTACTTAGGCTGCAAACCACCAACAATGAAAATTATGAATTACATATTTGATTATGAATCCAGAATTGGAATTGGCTCAGGTTTGTTTGGTTTTTTTTTTTTTTTTGCTCCAATTCAAGAATATGAGCTACATTTATTTCAGTATTCACAACAGAGTAAGAAAAAAAAATATATCCCCTAAAGTGAATTATAAAATGACCACCAAGCTATCAGCCAGATTCTAGCACTAAGGGATTCTTCTTTGTTGTGTTGCTGTCACTGCACGGACGAAAAATAAAAACAGGCAGAGGAATGTACTTTTCACAATACAAAAAAGAAATTTTACTCAAATTTATAAGCAAAATTTTGGGGGCGTTATTTATTTATTTATTTTCTTGAGAATTAACGGCAACATCAGACTGAAAATTTATTTTATAATGGTAAGTAAAGCTCCACTCATGAATCTGTGGAACTCTGGGTTACTCATGCCATCTACAATATTTGAAACAACCCAAACTACTGAAAATGCAACCAAACCCTCCACATGTCTCCAGGTCAGTTTSTATTCTCAAAAAAGACACTGTTAGCCTTGCTAGCAATCATTTCTGCTAAATTGATTACTCTACCGGCATCCAAATTGTTTGCTCACATTTTCCCTTTAATGTAGTACTATTGGTAAGTTTATTAAATGCAAGCTAAATCAATTAACAATCCCAGCATGCTGCTGAAATACACTTGTATGGTCAGCACTGTGACAAAATCATAAGTGGTATACTACTATTCTCTCAGTACCTTAAATAGGCATATTTCTGAAATGAAAGACATTCTATYAGCGACATGAACAAACTCATTTAGCCCTCTAATGTTTTGCCACACGCATTTATAGAGAAAGTGATTTAAATAAATAACATTATTCAAGGGTAAAAAAATTTTAAAAGCTAAATTACTCCTAAGGCTTGCTGATCTATGTTCCCTGATGTGAGATTTAATTCAGATATAACTGTAGTTCTGTTAGGGATGACAATTAGAACAGAGTAACTGACATGCATTAGGAGCCAATACTTCTCAGCCRGGCCACTGAGTGGTTGCTTGACTGGTCAAACCCAGACCCAGAACTCTATGTGTCCTTGGGGAAAATAGACTATGGCAGTTTCCAGACATTTCCATGTCCATCAAGATAGGGAAAAGAAAAATATTTCAACAGCAAAAGATTGTTACTTTCACAGAGTTAAGAAGAAATGCTAGTGAAGAAATGCTAGAATTTAAGGAAATGTCATGCAACCTTAGCTTTATGTGGTATAATATCACCTTCAATTACATGCCTATGCATCTTTCCACAAGGTCTCCGCTCTCATCAGTGCACAGAATATTAGTTAGCTACTCACTGAGCAACTGTGGAAAAATAATTTTTCTCCTCACCTTTCTTCCTTCCCCTTGTTTACTGCAAAGTCTTCTAAATGGGAAAATGGGCTTTAATATTGTTCCCTTAGTTTCTTAAGTGCTTTGGAATCTTTTGTGTTAGAGTTTATATATCTCTGAAAAAGTAAATCTCAGTCCAATTAGACATTAAATGCTAGGCTTGTTCTAGCACATATTATAAAAACAGTAATTATTTTATAGTTTGACTAGGACAGTTTTCGCTTAAAATACCAAGGCAAACAATGTTACCTAGGTAGAGTAAAAAATATCATTGTTCTGCACAAGTAGTAGGAATTATTCTTCCGCCTTTACTCTAGATTATAAAGCTCTGTAGATTTATCAGTTTCGCTTTATCCTCTTATTTCTACACAGAGGTTTTTAAAATTTCATTAAATCTTCTGAGCATGATGCAATTAGCGAGACATGGTGGGACAGCTCTCCTAACTGGAATGTGGCTTTTTAGGAAGGACAGGTCAGCAGGGCGAGGTGGCAGAGTTGCTCTTCATGTGAGAGARCAATCAGAACGCAYGGAGCTCAGCCTGGGGAAGAACAAAGCATGRGTCAAGAGCCTGTGGGTGAGAATTAAAGGGCAGGCCAACAGGGGCAACACTGTGGTGGATATTTCCTACAGGCCTCCTGATCAAGAAGAGGGACTGGATGAGGTCTTCTTCAGGCAGCTGCATGAAGCCTCACAGGTTTCACAGGTCCTAGTYCTTGTGGGGGACTTYARCCACCCYGATATTTGCTGGGATAACCTTATAGCCAGGAACAGACAGTCCAAGAGGTTCCTGCAGAACATCGCAGAAAACTTGATGCAGTTAGTTGATGAGCCAACAAGGGGAGGAGCACTGCTAGACCCAATACTAATGAACAGATGATTGGATTAGGGATTATTTAGGCAAATTGGACATTCATAAATCTATGAGTCCAGATGGGATGTACCCAAAAGTGCTGAAGGACCTAGTGCATGTTATTGCTCAGCCAATCTCCATCATCTTCAAGACTTCATGGAGAGCTGGAGAGATGCCAAAGGAATGGAAGAAAGTCAGTGTCATTACAGTCTTCAAAAAGGGCAAGAAGGATGACCTGGGAAACTAGAGGTCAGTCAGCCTCACCTCCATCCCTGGAAAGGTGATGGAGCAGCTGCTCGTCCTAGAGACCATCTCTAGGTATGTCAAGGAAAAGAAGGTGATCAGGACTAGTGAGTATGGATTCATCAAGGGGACGCCACATTTCACCAATCTGATAGTCTTCTATGACGGCATAACTGGGTGGATGGACATTGGGAGAGCTGTAGATATTGTCTACCTTGACTTCAACAAGTTTTTCAACACCAACTCCTTTAACATCCTCATGGGGAAGCTCAGGAAGTATGGGTTAGATGAGTGGACAGTGAGGTGGATTGAGGATTGGGCTGGATGGCAAAGCTCAGAGGGTGGTGATAAATGAAGCTAAGTCTAGTTGGAGGCCTGTGGCCAGTGGTGTCTCTCTGGGTTCAGCTTGTTCATCAATGACTTGGATGAGGGCACAGTGTGCAAACCAAGCAAAATTGCAGACGGCACCAAACTGGGTGGAGTGGCCGATACTCCAGAGGACTGTACTGCCATCCAGAGGGACCTAGACAGGTTGGAGATTTGGGCCTTATGAGGTTCAACAAGGACAAGTGCAGGCTCCTGCACATGGGCAGGAATAACCCCAGGCACCAGTACAAATTAGGGGCCAACCTGCTGGAAAGCCGGTCCTTGAAAAGAGGTCTGAGAGTCCTGGTTGACAAGAAGTTAACCATGAAGTAGCAATGTGCCCTCACGGCCAAGAAGGACAATGGGATCCTGGCTGCATCAGGAGGAGCGTTGTCAGTAGGTCGAGGGAAGGGATCCTGCCCCTCTCCTCAGCTCTGGTGAGGCCACACCTGGAGTACTGAGTGCAGTTCTGGGATCCTCAATACAGGGAGGATGTGGAGCTCCTAGAGAGGGTCTAGAGTAAAGCAACAAAGATGATTAAGGGACTGGAGCATCTATTTTATGAGGAAAGCCTAAGCAAGCTGGGTCTGTTTAGCTTGGAGAAGAGAAGATTGACAGAGGATGTGATTATAAGTACCTGAGGGAAGAGTCTAAGGAGGATGGAGCCACAGTCTTCTCGGTGGTGGCWAGTSACAGGACAAGGGGGAATGGGCACAAGTTGAAACACAGGCAGCTCCATGTCCATGTGAGGAARAACTTCTTTCCTGTGAGGATGACAGAGCTCTGGCACAGGCTGCCCAGAGAGGCTGTGGAGTCTCCTTCTCTGGAGATCTTCAAAACCCACCTGGATGCCACCCTGTGCCATGTGCTCTTGATGTCTCTGCTTGAGCAGGGGGGGTTGTATCAGATGATCTCTAGGKTCCCTTCCAACATTAACCATTCTACGAATGTGCAGTTCTGTCAAGATGCTAATTTGGCTCTGTTGCCTATTTCTCTACATTTAAAGAGTATTTTAATAAGAATATTTTAAAGAACATTGCTCAGGATTTAAATAGTGTGAAGAGAGAAGTGTGAGACTTTGCTGAGTATTTTATCCCTAGTAAGTGTCAAGCACAATATATTGTACGATGGGGACAGGGGGAGGTACAGCGGAGAAGCAGAATATTTATGAACTGCTTCAGAATATCAGGCTTGCTTTCTGTGCAGATCCTAGGACTGCTACTGGTGTAGATAAGATTTTTTTGGTCTTCTCATAAAAAGAAAAAAAAAGACAGAACTTCTACTCCCAGATAGGCAACCATGACAGGCATGACATTTTTCCAATTTTATTGCTGCATATATTTTTTTTTTACTTTCTGCAGATTTGAGACACTGCCCTTGCACCTCCACATGAAATCTGCCTATAAGAAGAGGACTAGATGTTCTGCACTGAAGAGTCTACTCCCTTGACAATTCAATGCATAGTCATAGATGTTCCAGAAAGACAGGAAAGAAAAGGGATTGCAAGTCACCAGACTCGTTGCTGTACTGTACTAAAGAAATTATATATGTCTGAGGACTTACAGGAGAAGGTTAGGAATGGTGAAGAGAAGGACAGACAGACTAATATTGTGTTGCATTCCTAAAAGATCAAGAAATTGTAGCCTACTTCAAAAGATCACACAGAAGAAGCTTCTATATCCACCTGTAYACCAAGGACTGCATTTGAAGCTCTATCTTTGATAGTTTTGCTAGGAAAAGCTGCAAGCTACCTTGYGGCTATTATTTTCAACCTCTTAAAAATAAATCTACAGCTTGAGTGTTTATTTCCTGTGACAGAGTTTTGATTTCATCATCCTACATGGCCTGCATATATGTTCATACAGATACTAGCTGAATAAGCTTTTTTTCCTGAATTACTTGTAGGAAATAATGCTTAAACCTAAACCTATTGCAGGAGATATATACATGTCCTAAGGATGGAATCAGGGAGGCTGAGCTATGTCAAAATCTTTACAGGCCAATTTTAAACAGATCCTTATGCACTGAGAGGCATACAGACAATAAAATAGGAGCCAAGTGTTTTTTTAAAAAAATGACTGGAAGAATGAACAAGCTGGACCACTGAAATATTAGTTAGTAAACAAAACATAACTAAACAGAAAACAAAACAAAATTCTGTCTTTTGTTTGCAAACAGATCTTTCTATCCTGTCATTCAAAGGCCTCATGGAGCACAAGGCCAGTGAAAAAAGAAATCCCTCTCCTTGAGTATATTGTCCTACATAAAATAAGTGACATTGTAAGAATGATTTGTCTTGGAGAGAAAAAAGACAGGTAGAAACAGCAACCTTTAACCACACAAATCCTATTTAAGTGGTTCTAACATCCCAAGTGGGAAAAAAAAAAAAATCTTTCTCATGGATCTCCAAAAATGAAAAACATCATGAGTTGCCTTCATGTCGTCAGCAAAGGACAACATATTATGGAATCATATGTTTGCTTTGAGGAGTGCATCATATTATATAATTTGAACTTTGGTATTATTAAGAAAAACAGTTCAGAACTTTTATGCTTCTTTGTGATCAAAATATATACCATCTCCATGCACCTCAGAAATCCCAAAGAAACACTCACCTTGCACAAGCGATGACAAAAAGGTACAACTCTGAATTCCTAAGAGAATTAGTTGTTCAGTGGCCAAAATTAATAACCTCATAAGCTAAAGGCACAATATAGTACTTCAAAATACTTAATCCTGCACCATCTCCTCTGAGCACAGACTTTGTCATCAATGTCTCCATATTTCTAAGAAAAAGATCTGTGGAGAAGATTCATCAGGAAATGACAGGATATTACAGGTTACACAATTGTAGCAGAGTGGGAAGACACGTTCTGAGCAAAGGGGACCATGATGACTTTGTCATCTATCCTGAAGATTTTTCCTTCCTGAGGTACTGTGTGGATTACCCCAACCTCAGGCTTGCTATACCACTATAGAGCTACAACAGTAAAGGAGGAGAAGCAGTGTTTGCAAAAGGCTCCTTGGGAGTTCAAGGATTTGTGTGTTTGGGTTCTCTACCTGCAAACAACTCTTACTCCTTGAGAGTGTCCAAGGCTGTTACCTATCTTCCCATCTCTAGAAGTGTTCAGATAAAACAGGGATCAGGGGCAAGCAGAGCTGACATAAACTAGAAAAGAAATGTTAATTAGATTCAATTCCCATGTAACAAAGGTTGCAGATGAGAAAATTCCTGTATCTACTATTGCCATGGCAGTCACTCCAGATACTCCTTAAAGCTGGACCTCTGCAGCAAAACATCTCTAACTTTCTGCACTACACTATGGACCATTCATACGACTTTAGCAGTAAAATAAATTATTTTTTTCAGACCTGGTCTTTTGACAAATGATCCTGTACTCACTGTCTTCCTCTCACTAGCTTAAAGAATCAATTGCAGATGATATATCTATATATTATGCTTTTTTTTTCCAAGTGAGCTTATTATCCTTATGACATGGCAGTGACCTATGCATAAAGCATTGTTTTAAAATCTGCCTTTTACTCAGGAATTCACAGACACCTGTGGCTGTCACCTTCCTGTCCAATTATCAGGATGCTGTATTCGAAAAACAAAAGAAACTTGAGCTTATCTTCAAGAGTGGTTAGCAGGGAAGGATTCTTTAAAAATGTGAGCAGCAAAAGCTGCAAGCAGTCAGGGGAGCCCAAAAGAGAAAAGAAAACAGAATTTGAGATGCTAAGTGGTGCTTGGCCTCAGTCATGACATGAAAATTTCACCCTGCTGGAGAAATGAATGAGGAACCTAGATGGTTTTAGGATGAAGTTGTATTTCTGGCGACAACCAACTTTATACTTTCACACATGCATTCCTGAGTTTGTTCCATAAATATAAGGGTTTTTTACCCAGGTCCATACTGCACTGCCTACTCGAATCCTGTTACCTTCCTCCACAAGCATGATACTGATTTTCAGCTTCACACTGATGGATGCCCCGATCAAAGTCTTTCAGCAACAAAAGCAAGTTCTTCTTAGCAACAGTTTCTAGGCAATATTTGCAATTCAAAACTACCATCACAGAGACATTGTTTCAATATGAATCAAAGGAATCACCAAGCATATTAAGACATTTAATAGAAACCATGATGAAAATCTCCCAGTCTTCTTTCTTAATGACTGCAGCTCCCTTGGAGAAAACAAAACAAAACAACAAAAAAGCAAAAACAAACAAAGAAACTCAACAAACTAACACAGAGGCAAGCAGGAAAGTAAATTTGCAGCACAGAAGGCAATGGAACATACATTTAGCCAGTGTTGTCCAGGCATTTAAGGCTTACATGCATCCTAGAAATAGCCTGATTTTGAAGAGACCTTCAAAAGTGCAGGAAATCTTCAGCTTTTATAGACCTTTTGTTTTACTAGTGCTCAATGTTTCAAAAACATCAAACCCTTTCTATCAAAGAATAGATTTATAGGGACTGAGTTTATAACCATTATGGAATAAATTATTTGAATCATTCACAAACTTGAGAATTTCTGAAATTTCCACTTTATCTCTGATTAAGCGTGATATCAGTATATTGTAACTAGTGCCACAGTTCTGCYATCAGACACACTGCTTGCACATTAAACAAAACAAATGAACTGCAAATAATCTACTGAATTCACTCCTTCGTGTCCACACATGCACATTAAAGTCCTCCCTGCTGCTAGAGTTAATGTTATTTCTCTAGCACATAAAACTTCATAGTGATCTAGCTTCTCAGGTATATCAAAGTTTAAAGCTTTTATTTGAGATCACACCTCATCTAGGTTCTTAAAAATCACTACATACTACAACATACTACAGCATGAGCTGGAAGACTCAGTAAAAACTAAGGTAATGGGCTATGGCACTGAACATAATTCAGGAGACCCTTTCTAGCGCTGTGCCTTGCTAATGTGAGGAACATAACAGCAAGAATGCCTTGGAGTGATGCAAGGAGAATCTACCAAAAAGGCATTTAACATCTGCCTCCTTTGTGAAACTACTTATCCTTACATTAACACACCCTCATGAAAACACAGCATTAATACMTTGTTTATCCAGAAAGGAAGAGATGACATTGTATGGGTTTGCAACCAGTGAAGCACATCAGTATCTCAATTCTTTTAATGTCTTAACTAGCAATAAAATTCAGATTTTTCCTGTCCCTACAAGACTCTGCAGGACTTGCTTTTTTTTTTTTTAATTTATTTGTCCATAATGCATATAAAATGCATTGTTGTTTGTTTTTTTTTTAACTGAGAATGTAAGCTTTAAAAAAAGGCAAACAAACMAAAAAAAAGAGTACAAGAAAAAAGTTTGCTTTATAATCTCCAACTACTTTACCTAAGAATACTAAAGAATACTAAATTATCTAAAATTCACAATAATTCAGAAAAAAAAATCATACTAAATTAATTACTGATATGCTCATATTGGAGTTATGGTTCCTGTTATGCTTAAACAAGAAATTCCCACATCACAGGAATCAATCACAGAGAATGCTAGATTTAGGAAATGTTATTTCATTATAAGACATGGCAAAACTATAAAAAAAATGGTTTATATCTTCTACCTGGAACAGTATTTGTGGACAACCTAGGGAAGAAAAATTACTATTTTCCGTTTGGCTGCCATGGTAACATGAAATGGTCCAATTTATTGCAGTTATCACAAAYGCTATTAATCCTAGGGATAACAATGGGGTGGCAATGAGCCATACCGAGCAGTATTATTTTCTCTAAGTTTTTCATCTAAGGGATTTGGGAAGATATACAGTGGCAGTACTGCAAATGATAGCTGAGTCTCATCAGTGAAAAATGAGTTAAAACTGAAATGTGAAGCAATTTCTACGTTCATATTTGCTACGCCGAATTGTGCTGATCCCTGAAAAGTTGAGGCAGTAGGAAACAGTTTTCCCAGCCTATAACTGTGGTTTCAGRCATGCTTTTGCTTCCCATGAGGACAAATGAGCCCTCTCTAAACTTTCTTCTRATACTCCCTTAAGTTTTGAAAGACAGAACACATTCATACATCCTTGTTCCCTCAGATAACAAGAAATCGAGCCATGGATACTTGAGACAGAAGTTTTTATATATGTGTATATGTGGGTTTTGTGTTTGTTTGTTTGTTTTTCAAATCATAGTTAATTTAGGATGAYATGGCCTCTGGAGACCACCCAGTCTTACCTCATGATCAAAGCAGGTCTAGCGTCAAAGTTGCATCAAGGTGCCCAGAGCCTCATCCACTTAAATCTTCAATACTTTAAAGRCTAGAGATCCAGTAACAGCCCTGAGCATCTGCTCCTGCATTTGACCTCCCTCAGGAGAATTCCACCAACTCCTTATCTTCTAAAATAAGTTTTCCTTGGGCAGCTGGTGACTGTCACCTCCTTTCTTCCAAGCACCTGCTGCTGAGAAGCCTACCATGATCTTTTCTATAACACCCCTCACATAGCTGAAGGCAGCAATTGCATGCCTTTTAAGCRCTCTGTTCTTCTAAATGAAGAATCCAACCGTCAGAGCCTTGAGGATGGTGATGGACCTCACTAGACCTGCCCAGCCTCCCCTTCCACGTGTGCTCTGACCCAACCCTCTGTTTCAGCCCATCCCAGCACTGTCAGTCCCTGCCACACAGACASTGTAGTGGAGCCTGACTCCAGTCCTGATCCCGGCCCTGCCTCCTGGAAGGACTTTGGATCCCAGCTTGCAGCCAGACCTCCAGCTCTGTCTCCAGTCCCAGCTCCTGGCTGGATCCCTAGATCCTTCCAGCCCTAGTTCACCCTCTCAGCCTGCTTGGTGCTGTTGATGAACCTTATTAGCACACCTGGCTCAGATCTGTGGGGCTGTACCCCATTGCTGCAGCTCAGCCTGCACAGGGGTCACTTGGCTCCCAACTTGTCCTCCCTCATGAAGCAGCCCGGCTTTCACTGCTCCCCAGCATACAGTTCCCTCAGCTTCACATGAAATCTTCAGMACATGAAATCTTCAGGCTCATCTGTGCCTAAACCAGAATCAGGCTGAGTGTGTGCTTTGATCTATGGTCTCCCACTTTTCTAGTAAGAGGTATAAATTGCTACAGTTAAAATCAGGCAATGGCTATTATAAGAACTGTATTTCTTGTAATATATGTATAATCTGACCTTACAAAACTTTTCTAAACAAATATTATCAATACACTACATTCCCATATGCCCTTCCATTATACTGACATAAAAAAAGAAATAAGAAAAAAAAGAAAAAAAAAAAGAGGCAAAAATACCTCCCTACTTCTCCTTCCCTTGAGAGGAAGATACTGTTTATTACTGTTACTAAAATGAGAGTTTCCAGTACAGTTCATACATACAATCTCTGACCAGTAATAGCCAAAGATGTTTTATTGACACAAGAAACATTTCAAGATACCTATCCTTATGGCAGACTGTTTTCRCGGTGTATATATATAAAAGAGGTGTAATCATAAGAAAATAACTGCAAGATGTGTATTATCCAGGATAAAGTGAAAGTACTGTTATTATCAGAAGTCAAGTCTTCTAAGTAGCATGCTGTGCTCTTAAAGCCAGCAGTACTACAGACTGCAGGAAATATAATTTATACCTTCTGTCCCATTACATTACAGAGGAGCAGAAATGTACAGCTCAGACTTTGTAGGACCAGCTGAGGCACTCATAAGTGGACCATAAAAACTCACAGAGACACCTCAGTTCTCTGAATAGAGGTTTCAGCACTGTATTTCCTTCCTGACCAAGAGAGATGCAATTTTCCAGACATGTAGTGGGAATGGTGGGATGCTCTCCCACCAAGAACCCTCAGCATGACMGTCACTGACAGTCACGTTTTCACTTCTCCATTTTGCACTGAATGGAAATGAGCTTCTCCCTGGCTTATTCTCTTTTTATGTGCAATCCACAAAGAAATTCCTTTTCTTGAAGTCCTTTGCTGATAAAGTGTGTTTCATCACTGTTTCTTTGTTTAGCTACAAGTTAACTTAATTTGTCATATGTCCCAGAGCTATGAGAACTGAACAATATGAACAAAGAAGCAAAGAAACAAAAAGCATCCCAAAAGATAAGGAGCAATTACAAACTGATGTATAAAGTAGGTATGAAATGAAAGTGCAAAAAAAAAAATTGGTAAGAGAAATGGAAATATTCCTTTGGGTTATATTTCAACTTCACCTTAAACAGCAGAATTGATTAGTTGTCTTGCAATAGATTAGGTCATACAATCTCAGCAGAAATTTGTATGGGCGGTAGGAATTAACAGATTTAASTAAAAATCAGAGATAACTGTTTTATGTTAACAGAAGGCTTTCCAAAGGTTAATTGTAGCCATTAAGAGGTGATAATGAAGTAGGCATTTGTCATAATTTAATTTAGTTTTAGAAAGTTATCTGTGTTGAGGATTATTAAAAAATCATACCTTCAAGACAAAGGGGGATTCTCAGCAGGTAAGTTTGCAGAAGGATATTTATGATTCAATAATTTTAAAGGATTAAAAAAAGAAGATAGATTTCAGCTAAGTTTGTATTACCTAATACTAAAGTTTAAATGACTTCAAAAKCCAGCACATTTGTAATATACATTTATATCCAATTTGACACAAAGCATTTCCTTTTCAGACACCTGAAACAAAATGAAGCAAAAAACAAGTGGTAGTTGTAGCAATTTGCTTTCCACCTTCAGTACCCACACTGAATAGAAAGAATGTTAACTTGGGAGAAAGGGAGATAGTTTTAACCAGAAACAACAGAACCACCAATCCCATATTAGTTCATATGAAAGTGGTTAGGGAATTTCTTCGGAATTGGAAAACAGTAGACAAATATACTTATAGGAGGGGGTAATGAATTTTAATATTCCTCATTATCACTTATTAAGTATGCCATAAACCTTAAACTTCCAGTAAAATAATCCTTCCTGAGACTGTTTGATAAGCATAACCTAAATTAATAATGTAATTAATAATGTAATTTTGTAATAGCTAAGAGTGTTCTGTGCTACTGCCAAGACTACTAGCTGAAAGAGAAGCTCCCACCTTAATCTACAATATTTATATGTACTTATACAAATATATCTGCAGMGTTTACATAGGAAGCCCTACATTTTCATGATAATTTTTTGTGAAGTTTTCAAATCTTTTCTTTCTCTTACAATCAGCAGTTTAAATCATGGGGATTGGTGCTATCTGTATTGTGCTGATGTCTCAGGTTGAATTTCAGCACCCAAATTTTCTTAAAAAATAATGGAATCAGACATTTTGGAAATAAAATGGGGGCCAAACAGTTGCAACTCTTTTTATGAGGATAAAATAATCTTTAATCAAAGAGATCTCRTATGTCCTTTAAAGCCCAATGAAATATGGCCAGAAGAAGGAAGTGGTAACCTCTGATATTGGAAACATGCTGTTGTTCAAATATAACAAATAATATAGCTTTCAAAACTCTCAAGCCATATATATTAGACACTGTGAAAACAGCAACTCATTTTCAGAAGCACCTCCCTGCACTACACATGCTCCAGGCCATCACAGAATTTTCAGGCTGACCCTTTTGCACTTATTGCTATCACACAGTACAGTGAACAGGGCCAAGGGGGCCCTTATAGATTTGGAAACAGATGTAGGAACATGAATGTCATCATATGGTGTTGATTAACCTGGCATTTCTCAATGCCTTACTTTCATGAAGGGGGAAGGAGGGCAGAGCAGATGGAGGGGAAAAAAATGTGAAGATACGTTGGTCTAAACAAGGAGACAACGCACAAGTGACTTAGAAAGCAACCAGCTGGTCTGAGACACAAAAAGTGGCATTGATTTCACCCAGTTTTTGATGTTCAGCTCTGAGTTATGCACCTCTGTTTTTGAGRCAGGTGCTGGATTGCAAATCCACCAATGTATTCTAGACATCAKATGTGGAAGATCAATCTTATCCTACAGCTATAAATTTCTTTCTGTTGACTATGCACAGGAGCCCAGTGTTATGTAAATATCTACATTGCAAATGCCTAAATTCAGTTAGATAGCCTTTTTTTTTTGAGGAGGTCGAGGTGCGAGCTGTGAGTTAAATTAGGTTTTGTACTCTATATTCTTATTCTTACTCAAGAAGACTGGGACTGGGAGCTTGGGGCAATAAAACCRGGCTAGTTGAGAAAGTCTCTATTTTTTAATTGCTCAGCTTGAAATCAGAATCTCAGTTCAGAATCCTGAGAGTATACAGAAGCTGTGCTGTGAATATGAGAGAAGTTATTCAGTGATAATATYACTCAGAAAAGCATCTTCAAGCAGGTACTCAAATTTATCAGCATTTCTGATGTAATATTCCCTTCTTTTTTCCTTTTTTTCAGGCTCTCTTCTGTCAGACCCGGGCAGTATAACTTCCTCACCTTGTCCTACAGAGCAGGAGAGGCTTTGTTCATTCCTGTGGCCAGTAATTTTCAGAAGCTGAGTTTGAACACTCCATGATAAATAAATCACTAAGCTATTTTTCAAATGGCAGTAGTGGTCATTAAGTAAAAACTCTGTAGTTTGAACACTGAATGAGCTAGAAGTCCAACGGGGRAAAATAGTATAAAATCTTATAATTGAAGGTTATCATAATATACATACATCAGGAGTAAAARAAAGCATTTTTACATTTTCAACCCATCCATCTCCTTTTTTTGRACCTAAACTTTGCACTGAAAATGTGAACAATTTAATGTCTGCAGAAGTTTTCTCCAGTGAATTATAGTCTAATGAAAAAGTTTCACCCAGCTCTAATGATTCAAATTTTAAGAGCCTGTCACTAAGTCTCCTAAACAAAATACAGGAAAGATGGCTTTACTGATGGYCAATCAGATTAAATAGAACAATTTCTGCTCTCTCTTAATACTACATACTCCTACTAAACAGAGCTTAGCATGTTTTAAAAAATCTGAAAGGGGAGATGGAAAGATGCATCTTGTACAGTGTAAAAAAAGAAAAAATTCATTGTGCCTGAAGTTTTCTAGAAGAGAAGAAAAAAACTGATCATAGGTTATACARAAGTTCTTTAAGAATCAAAGAAATTCCAAATGATACCAATGGCAGTATAATGTSCATAATTATATCAAGACAGTCATTGACACTTCACCAACTCTAGGCTTATCTCAGTATCAGCACATCTGTACTCACTTTCTGCAAACTCTGCAACAGAAATTGCCATAAAATACCTACCTACCATCTTCCTGTTCAGTACATACCTTCACTTACAGTATTTGTATGCAGAGTTATTTGGCATTCTCAGCTCCTAATCACTGCCCACATGGCAAGAATCAAGCTAATAGTTCCCTAAATGCCACAAGCATTAGCAAAACCATGCAAGTGGTAATTCAATAAGTAGTTTATAATCACATCTGAGTGTTTATACATAGCTAAGAGAACCATGAAGAAAATGTATGTAAATGCTAATAGTTGCATCTGACTGTTTTGGTTTAGGAGGAATTGTATCCTACCCCTTAAGTCAATGTGACTGCAAAATAAAATTACTGCCACCTCAAAATATAAATTACAGAATTCGGTATTCCTCTCATGTGTCTGCATTATTTTTTAAAGAAAATAAAACCATAGAATCAAAATACTTCATAGATATTGATGCTTACTATTAAAAATCTTGCTAGGTTGTCAGTTCTCTTGAGTAGAATGTTAATGTATTATCTAAATGTATCTGCTAGTGTATTATCTAAATAATTCTATCAGAATGCTATCTAACTATTACGTATCCTCCAATATACTTGAATGGGATCTTGGTGAAAAGTTTAGATGAGGATAAAAGCAAGAAGTCATGCTATTTTGTTCATGGCATTACTTTGAAACTCTATTTTAAAACTCTAAGTTCTGTTTTTAAAACTCCTTAAACTCTTTTTTTTTAAAAACTCTTTAAAACTTTTAACTCTAAAATTATCAAAACAGATTTTCATATTTACAGACGTGATACAACTGAAGATCAAGAAAAGGGCTCAGAATGTATAGGACTGAATAGAAAAAAAGACYGAATTCTATTTAGCTTTTCTCTAAAATACATTTTGCCATTTTAGACAACATAGCAAAGTTTTTCCCTCAAATTTTCTGCCACCTCAGAAAAAATGTAAGATAATTCTGCTAATGTTATTACYGATCTAAGAAGTAGATCCGTCGCTTCAGTTAACTAAGTCTATGACAGACTTTTCCTGAAGTCTTTTATGATTTCTACTAGTTAGAAAACATTATTCCCTCTTTTATTGGAATTAGTCTTAAGAAATGCTCTTTTGAAACCCTAGTTTCAGACATAAATACTGAATCCATGAATGAATCAGCTGAATGGTTTCTTGGTTCTGTCTTTCAAGTTCTGAAATGCTTAGAATTAAAATACAATTCCAATGGTTGAAAGATCTACATGTTCGGATCCTAAAAAAACCTTTTACAAAAAATAAAGCTGCTTAAAACTGCCTACCAGACTTGAACACRCGTTTTCTGAAGAAAAAATGTCACACACCAGGCAATATCTAAGCTTTGTTGTACAAGAGGTTACTACTGAACTTTCAGATAAAAACTATATTCCTCCTTCATTAATAAGTACAAGTATCTATCAGAAATTCTATATTCTCTATTAAGCCATCATTCTACACCACATATACACATCTTAAGTGGTTCTTCAATACTGATATAATTAAAGACGATCAAACAGGCTTTATATGATAGAATACATYGGATTCAGAGACCCAATGTTCAGACAGATTATCCAGTGGAAGTTACTGMATAGCACAACTGAGCAAATCACTTATCCTAGACTACTTATTAATTTATTAGCAGCAATTAGGACACAAACCAACTGCACAATTCAGTGTAAGCTGACTAATTGCCAGCACTCTTGAGGATCATGGAAGCACCTCATTATAAAGATCATTAAAAAGAAAATCTATTGCACACACTTAAAGATAACTTTTCCATCTGTCTCAGCCCTACATATTTCTTTAATATCTGCCAAATCCTATTTCTTCTAGAGTTCTCATATGTATGATTAAAAAAAATGTTAAGAATTATTGAAAATTTCAAAAYAAAATGAAAATGTTATCATCTACAAAGTCTTTGGTCTTTGACCCCCACAAAGTTATCTTCCGTCATTATTTCTGCCAACACGGTACTTGTTTTCATTTACTATTCATGTTTGACAAGCAAATGAGATGTCTGATGTCCTTYCTGATGTCTGCTRGGATAAGCACACAGCTAAGAACAGGCAGTCTAGGAGATTACTGCAGAACATTGCAGATAACTTCTTGATGCAGGTGGCRGATGAGCCAACAAGGGGAAGGGTACTGCTAGACCTGATACTAATGAAGAGAGATGGTCTAGTTGGAAATGTGAGGGTCAGGGTCAGTCTTGGCTGCAGTGACCATGAAATGTTGGAATTCATGATCCTGTAAGGAGGAAGTTGGGCAAGAAGTAGGATTGCAACCCTGGACTTCAAGAGACCTGACTTTGACCAGGGACTTCCTCGGAGGAATCCCGTGGGTCAGAGCCCTAGAAGGAAAGGGGGTCTAGGAGAGTTGGCTAATATTCAAGCACCATTTTCTCMAAGCTCAGAATCAGTGCATTCCTACAAGAAAGAAGTTRAGAAAAGGGGGCAAGAGACCTSTGTGGATGGGCAGGGAGCTCTTGGGTAAATGTAATGAGAAAAAGGGAGMATACACAATGTGGAAGAARGGCCAGACCACATGGGAACAATATAGGAATATTGTCAGGCAGTGCAGGGATGCAACAAGGAAGGCCAAGGTCCATTAGGAATTAGAGTTAGCAAGAGATGTCAGGGACAAGAGAAATGGCTTCCACAAATACACCATCAGCAAGAGAAASRCTAGAGAAAATGTTGGTCCRCTGCTGAATGGAGTGGGTGCCTTTGTGACAAAGGATGCAGAGAAGGCAGAGTTACAAAATGCTGCCTTTGTTTCTGTCTTTACTGCTRAGGCTAGTCCCAAGGAACTACAGATCTCAGACATAAGAGAAAAAAATGGCAGAGAGGAAGACTTTCTGTTGGTCAAGGAARATTGCATTAGGGATTATTTAGGTAAGCTGGACACCCATAAATCTATGAGCCCRGATGGGATGCACTCAAGAGTGCTGAAGGACCTAGTGTGTGTTATTGCATCTTCAAGATCTCATGGAGAGCTGGGGAGATACCAAAGGAATAGAAGAAAGTCAATGTCATTACAGTCTTCAAAAAGGGCAAGAGGGATGATCCRGAAAACTACAGGTCAGTCAGCCTCACCTCCATCCCTGGAAAGGTGATGGAGCAGCTGCTCGTCCTAGAGACCATCTCTAGGCATGTCAAGGAAAAGAAGGTGATCAGGACTAGTGAGCATGGATTCATCAAGGGGAYGCCATGTTTCACCAACCTGATAGCCTTCTACGATGAGATGACTGGCTAAATGCACAGAGAGAGAGATGTGGATGTTGTCTACCTTGACTTCAGCAAGGCTTTCAACACCATCTCCCAGAACRTCCTCATGGGGAAGCTCAGAAAGTGGATTGAGAACTGGCTGGATAGCAGAGCTCAGAGGGTGGTGATAAATGGAGCTGAGTCTAGTTGGAGGCCTGTGGCCAGTGGTGGCCAATGACTTGGACGATGGCACAGAGTGCAACCTGAGCAAGTTTGTGGATGACACCAAACTRAGTGGAGTGGCCGATACTCCAGAGGGCTGTGCTACCAYCCAGAGGGACATGGACAGSTTGGAGATTTGGGTCTCATGAGGTTCAACAAGGACAAGTGCAGGSTCCTGCACATGGGCAGGAATAACCCCAGRCACCAGTACAAATTAGGGGCTGACCTGATGGAAAGCAGCTCTGCGGAGAGGGATCTGTGAGTCCTGGTTGACAGCAAGTTAACCATGAGGGTGCAATGTGCCCTCACGGCCAAGAAGGACAATGGGATCCTGGCTGCATCAGGAGGAACGYTGCCAGTAGGTCAAAGTAGGGGATCTTACCACTCCGCTTAGCTCTGGTGAGGCTGCACCTGGAGTATTGGGTGCAATTCTGGGCTCCCCAGTACAAAAGGGACATGGAGCTTCTAGAGAGAGTCCAGCATAGAGTGACAAAGATGATTAAGGGACTGGAATATCTATTAGATGAGGAAAGCCTAAGTGAGCTGGGCTTGTTTAGCTTAGAGAAGAGAAGGATGAGAGAGGATCTTATAAATACATATAAATATCTGAGAGGAAAATGTAGGGAGGAAGGGGCTAAACTCTTCTCAGTGGTGRCCAGTGACAGGATAGGAGGGAATGGGTACAAATTGAAACATAGGCAGTTCCATCTCCATGTGAGAAGGAAATTCTTTATCGTGATGGTRGAGTCTCCTTCTCTGGAGATCTTCCATAATCTCCTGGATGCCACCCTGTGCCATGTGCTCTAGGTGTCYCTGCTGGATCAGGGGATTTGGACTAGTTGAACTCTAGAGGTCCCTTTCAGCAGCAACTATTCTGTGATTCTGTGAGACTTTTCATAGATGGAAGTTTCTTTGTTTATATACTGACATAAATCTTGGACCAGATGTGCAATATTGTACAGTAATTTCTGTTTTTCTAATCCTGAAATATGTAACTATATAATTTATGTCGCCATATGCCAAGTTAAACTTYACAAAGGTCTCCACAGTTATCTTCTTGCTGTAGGTGGAAACAGTAAAAATTATGAAGAGTTCAAAATAACTTTGACTAAATTAACCAGTAAATTCAAATTAGCCCCTCTTCATTGTCATGGCTATGGTCACATGGCTATGGTCTTAGTGCCAATATGCTAGGTAAGTACCAGGCTATTGCTGGCTATATGATATACAAAGGAATATTGCTTCTTACAAACCCATATTAGTTCCTCAAATGCCTTTTAGGCTAAAAGAGGTKGGTGGAAAAGGACAGGAGAAACTTCTTGAAATGGTGCAGTTAAAAGGAATGTTTAAAACTCTATAGAGCATCATCTTTGAAGCARTTGCAGCAATTTAAGAAGCTACTGCTCACCGTTGTTTTCCCAAACCCCACTGCTAAGCTGTGTCAGCGCATAACAAAATAATTCTATGTCACTTCAGTCAGAACCAGGTGAGAACCAAAATCACTGTGAACTCCCCTTCTGACCTCGACTAAGAGCACTCATACTATCTGTGAACACACCTCAGCATAGGAATGGGATTGGCGGTGGGGAACTTCTTCGTCTACAACTAGATGCTCGAGAAACCTCTCTGTTCCATCAAGATCAAATGGATCTTGCATTCCTTGTCCTGAAGAATGAATCAAGCCTTAAAAAAAAATGGCAGAAGGGAGAAAATAATTAATAGTCCCTATTTCCTTACATTTCTTCCTACCCTCTCTTTCAATCCTTTTTCTTTAAGTGCTCATTTATTTGTGCTATACTAATGATTAGAGTTAGGGTCACCTGATAATCAGGATTTGCTGGGGACAGTGATCAGAAACCAATTGATACCTGGTCAAATAATACACTGTCAAGGGGGGTTCYCTTGACAAGGTTCTTAATACTATCATAAAGATAATTCTGCTTGTTCAAGAGAAACTCTTCCAAACAGATGAATAAGATTTGACCTAATATCAATACAATATGTTCCACCTTTCTCCTGAAAGCAGGCAATGTTATATTACAATATTCAGGAACACTGGTTATGCAGAGAAGTTTTTCTGTTTTATCAGCAATCTCAGTTTTTCTCTTCATGCTGTTTCTGGCAGGGCTCTTAGCATGCTTTACCTCAGATACATTACTATTTTCCTCTAGTACTTTGTATAGCAAAGCTATATATGGCCAAAAATCCAGACCAATTAGTTATGCYTTATTTAGTTACATAAAATACATCTTTTGCACCATTTATCTTATGTTTTATTTATGCAGGAATGCTTCACTGAGATTTGGAAAGAAAAAAAAAAAGGATTAACAAGCTGCAAGCAGTTATTGGCATACAAAACACTATAATTTTGTCTCAATCTTCCTTTCAATTAASAAGTATTGGCAAAAGCTCAAATTGCAGTTCTACAGATCTTTAAAGAGATAGATCCTGCTTGCTTTGCTCTCAAGCAAGTATAACCTAACAAAATTCGTGGGGTTATTTAACTGAAGGAATTGAATGTGAATCAGCTGTAGGTCATATAAATGAGGCACCCCACTCTTGGTTTTTATTTTAACTTAACTGATTACAATAACACTTTTATTACATTGATATATGCTGTGGCAGACATCATAATTTTGTTTAAAATATTTTAGGAGAGTCCTCTTTTAAACACAGTAGCCTTCAGCAATACTAAAGAGAAAAAGAATGTACATTGAAAAATTTGACAAGGGATTTCAACCAAATGCTTCTAYAAGTGTAACTTGCATCCTAACTTAATGATTTTTTTCTGTTCTACTCTGATTTTGAAAAAATGATCTCAGTTTTGTAAAAGAAGCAAATACTTATGCTCTAGCATTTACATTTATCATCTAGGTGCAGAAAAGAACATTCAGGCATATGAAGACTAGCTCTATCTTAATAAATTTTTAGAGTTCTGCAGTAAAGGTAAATTCATATACTTTATATGTTCTGACTCATATCATACTTCCTTTCAGCTAAGTGTGCATTTGTATATGAGCATGGATTGAAGAGACCTGCAAAAGAATATGAAATAAATTTCACTRTATTGATGTGGGAGAATTTAATTCTGATTTTTCTGCTTATTCCTTCACCACATTCCTTGTCTCCGACCTGTGAAACAGATTAGTTAAAAAATACCATTTAATTTTAAATTGCTGAATTTAAGCTTCAGATAATATTTCCTAAAATAAAATAAAGCGTCCCTGCATGGGCCAAAAAAAGCTGACGGAGCAKAGAGAGAAGGAGGAAGAGAACATCCTACAACACTGACCAGAAAGTAGGGCAATTACTGGAAAGCACACACTGGTCCTGAAATGCTGAAGYTTTGTGAAATGCTGACCTTGAAGTCTAAACCAAAGAACCAAGGAAGAACATAAAAAAACAAAAGAGGAGGATTTACGGAGTCTTAAGAGCTTGACGTGGGAGAAGCCTGCCACAAWAAACAACCATCCAAATAATCCACAGTAATTGAAAGACACTATAAATTTTCACATATGCGCAGGCAAGGCAAGGTGGGATCACCCTGTCCATATGCACAGCTGAGACCCTCAGTGAAAAGGAAACCATAAACCATCGGCATTTCATCATCACCATCACCAGAAGGATGATTTTATGATTATCTTTTCTCCATCAGAAAGTCAGTACAGCCACTGTTGCTGCTTAATTTTTAGAACYTGCTCAATTCCAGGAGTCAGCAGACTTAGTACAGTCAGTGAAGTCAGAACATGTCTATATCCAAAACAGTTTAACTATGTTTTTATGTATRAAAATTTCTTCCTAGTCATTCTTAACTCCACTAGAGAAAGCTGATTTTYCACCACAGTTGCATTATTAATCAGCCAATAATAAGACCAACAAAAGACTTGCACTACTGCACCACTGATTAACTAAAACCCTTCAAACATATTTTTCTTCATCCACTGTTACCTGCTTGCCCTTTCTGTAGTCATTAATATAAAACATCTGSTATTAGGAAAAACAAGTGACTACTGCTTAATGGTTCATTGGCGCATATTTACAGCAAGTCAGTTCCTCAGTGCTGAAGTTATTCACAGGTTTCTGGTTATCTCTTCAGCTGTTACAGCAAATACTTTGCAATGCTATTTCTTGTCACTAAGAACTGTTAAAATAAAATAATTATTTTAAAGAGAGGTTTATATTAAATGAGTAGATAAAGTTATCCTCTCAATGCTGGAGCGAATGTCAGGTTTTTCAGACTTTTATTTAGTCTTAGATTAAAATTACTTGCTCCTTAAACCACTTCTCTCAGCCTCCTGTCTTCTTTTCTACATACTATAGTCAGAAAGTAAGCTTCTGGRCTCCAAAAGCACATTCTGCAAGGATATGGCAAATTATTGCTTACTTCACCTTTTCTGTAAGTAGAGGCATGTGTTTGGGTGAGGAAGGTCTTAAATATTTTGGGAGAGAATATTTCAAAATGAGTTTGAAGATAAGCAGTTGACATTTCAAATGCTAGAGCACTACCCCTAGCTATTGGATTGTGTTATTTATATCCACAGGTGATTGATTTCAAAAATACACCAAGTCTCCTGAAGCCYATTAACTTACAGCAGCATGTTGCCAGTCTTTAGCCCTTAAATAGAGGCTCAAGTGAACAGAGAAATTAGTTTCAGCTCTGAATTTGTACAGGTACCAAGTTAGGACTACAGGAAAAATAACCAGATTTTACAAACTGATCCAACAGAGCCCTTCATACAAAACATACCTGAAAACAACYCCAAACTTGCAAACAGTTGTCATTCAGCCTCATTTGAAAGTTGTTGGGTTCCGTTTGTACAGTCGTCTTCACTACAAGGTGCATTTGGAGATAGCTCCAGGAGGTTTAAATTTCCAACAAGACAAGATGCAGTACTGARCCCACCTGATAAAGCAACCTCATAAAAGCTTTAAAGCTCTTCCTCCTCCCCAACCTCCCTCKACATACTTATCAACTCCCCTAGGTATCTGCAGTCACTCTGAGTTTCATTTTACAATTGCTTCAGTTATCACTGTCAAAACTCCAGGTATTTTTTCCTTTGGCTTATCCTAGTGCATATGTACAAAGATATTTTTATAGATCTATGATCCTTTCAAAAGAAAAGTTATATTTGAACTGTATAAGTGAAAAACTGCATGCAGAAAGTGGTCCTTAAAAATCCCMAAAAAAAGACAAAAGCTGAGAATAAGATATTATTGTATTCAAAGGCTACTCTCGTTAGTGTAAGCATGGAAATAGATACATTCTTCAGTAGAACTGGTTTCAATAATCATAAACAATATTTTGCTGCACTTTCTTAGTGCAGTTGCAATCTTAGATCAGTCGCAATCTCTAGCCATATTCCTTTTTGTTCAGATACATGTAGACACAGAAGTCGGTACAGATTTGGTTTCTTTTCATCTCAGTTTCTGATCCACAGATCACTCTTGRTGACACAAGGTGCTCACTTCAGTTCCCTCTTCCACTTTCCTTGCCAGCTTTACCTGTACCTACTAGATGTCCAGGGACACCAGGCTTTTGGGGCATGCTGGTGACAAAACATGCTGAAAGCTATGAGAACGTGCAAGGTGAGTGATCTTTGGCTCCCAAGGCATAAAAAAGAGCATGCAGTCTGCTCTTTAGATTGCTGCTTTCCCAGGCCAGACTGAATCACATTATTTTCCAAGAATCCCAGAAAATAAATTGCTTGCAAAAATTATTACGTTAATACCAATATCTGCAGGGAATATCACAGCTTAAACTTGGAGAAAAGCCTGTTCCATAATTGAAAGTTTTCACCTGAACTACTTGATTGATTTTTTTTTTCAAAGAAGCTAATAGAAAAAAAAAGTTTCCTCATACACAAAATGAGTTGCTAGGAGAAAAAAGAAAAAAAAAACCTTTAAATTCCTTCCTTTATAAGCCTTTCTTCATTAGAAAGAAGAGAGATGATAAAGAATGCCAAGAAGAAAATAAACTATCTTCTTTCCCTCCCCACTCAGATAGCCAATTTGTTTTTTCAAATTAAATGCAAAAAGTGATTTAATACAGCTTTTAAGATGTGATGAATATTTGGAAAACTTAACCATAAATACATAGCTACTTTCACAGAGATTCAAAGATCTCCCCAGTTCTGGCCTATTGTATGAGCCAATTCATCACAGTACCCATACATACACTTAACTGTAAGCCAAGAAATATTCCTAAGCAATCAAACTGTGTTCTTTTTGTTGTTCGTTTGATTTTTTTTTTCAGAATAAGAGTAATCAAACTTTATAGATTCTTTTATTTTTTGGGAGAGGGGGACAATGGAATAAAAATTGAAGAAATGGTTCCACTTTATTTAGTATCAAGCTAAAAATAAATATTTATTTTAATCAATGTCTTGATAGAGACAGTTTAAGSTAGTTAAGCTTGAACAACTATCACAGAGGTGTCCTCTCTTATCATCAAACAACATATTATTTGCAGTTTTCTGTMTTATCTCAAGTGCAGAACTTATTYTGTAGCAGTACAAATATCTACAATAGGAATTACATTACTATAGCTCATCTGAGGCAAGTCAATTTCCGATCATAACAGCAAGTTTACTCTTTCCTTGCTAATTGTTTACTTATGATAGATATTTATAGAGTAAAATGCAATTTACATATGAGCAAAGCCACAAAAGAAATGCCACAGGTCTCTGCTTTAAGATATTATAAGTATGCATGTGGCATGCATACTTATAAAAGCAAATATCTGTCTTACATATAGTGGTGTGCAAATTACCTTYTTTTCTCCCATTCACTACTGTCAACCACTAGGTGGTAATGTTCACTCTGTGGACATTACAAAAGACAAACCACAGGTGACATTAAAATAAATTCTGTCCTCACTTATCCTTCTGCAGCCAGCTAGTACCCAGAACTGAATTTACCTTCATTCCTTTCATATCAACAGTTTTATTTAACGATTGTGCTCTGTTTTATTGAAGTATAAAAACGGAGCATCTACCAGCATTGGGACTGGACCATCTACTATATGAGGAAAGATTAAGCGAGCTGGGCCTGTTTAGCCTAGAGAAGAGAAGACTGAGAAGACTGAGAAGACTGAGAAGAGATCTGATCAATATGTATAAGTACCTGAGGGGTAAAGGTAGGGAGGTGGTGGTGGCAAGTCACAGGACAAGGGTAATGGGTACAAGTTGAAACACAGACAGTTCCATCTCCATGTGAGGAAGAACTTCTTTCCTGTGAGGGTGACAGAGCCCTGGCACAGGCTGCCCAGAGAGGCTGTGGAGTCTCCTTCTCTGGAGATCTTCCAAACCCGCCTGGATGCCACCCTGTGCCCCGTGCTCTGGGTGTCCCTGCTGGAGCAGGGGGGTTGGACTAGTTGATCTCTAGAGGTCCCTTCCAATGTCAAACATTCTGGGGTTCTGTGAAGTCATAATTGAGCACAGAGAGGTGTTGCATGGGTCTCTAATGCATCCTTCCATCACGCATCATCATGCAAACATGGCTATTTCTCCTCATACATCTACACTACCTCCAGAGGAACTCCACCCCACAGGCACTGATTTCCTACTGGAGAGATTTCTAACAGAACAGCTGCATGCAGTGTCACCACTAAAGTTAATATAATAATGTATTTTCCTTGATTTCTACATGACTTTACATCTAATGGTTCATCTAGAAATGGGTATAGGTTTTCTATTCCCAGTAAGTTCAGAGTTTATGCTTTGCTAATAAAACATTATGCATAAGTTACTTTCCCACTTCTAGCGTCTAATCCTCTTATAAGCASACAATACTTTGAGCAATCTGGAATTGTTACAGCAGTGGCATTTTTACAAAGTACTTCTATTTACTTCAGACCAAAGCAACATAAAACTTAAAAGGAGCCTGAATTCAATACACACTTCTATTCCGCATAAAGACATAGGCGGTTATGCCTTGAACTAAACCTTACTATAGAAATCACAAAATAACACAGGAACAGAATGTTCAAGGTATTTTGTGAGATTTTTCTATCTGAAGTTCCAATAAAAAAAAAGTGTGGTTAATATTGTGTTGACTTGTTATTTGAAATAAAATTACATTTTAATGCATATTTCCCTCAGGGACATTGAAAACAGCAAGAACTGAAACTAAACAGAGGTCAACAATAAAGCTACTTTACCAAGGCTACATTTTCTCTAAAGAGCTTACACAAGGCTTTTAAGATGGCATTTTGTCTTCAAAGGCATATTACAACTAGTGAGAACCTTAAAGATGTCAATATGCTTAAACACCAAGCAGCTGGAACGTAATTTCATCTCACTGTTGTTTGGCTAAGGAGTATTTTATAGCATAACATCCTGTAAGTCCAAATAGACTTAATAGTGCCCAAAAAGTGAAATAATGGGATGTCTCCCTAATGGAAAAAAACCAACAGTGCCAARAATTGATCTAACATCTAGATTATTACTCACAAAAGAGTTAACTACATAGACTTTTGATGCTTACTTGTCACTGTGGGCAGTGGAGACAATGACCAGGGACAGATAGAATTTGGCCAGCACAGTTTTCCATACTAGCAGAATTTGCCCTATTGTATTATCCAACAATCTGGTTTGACAAAGCTTTGACTTTTCCCACTTCATTCTGGTTGAGGCGGCACGTGAGGTGCCTTATTTCCAAATAAAGCCAGGGTGTGACCCTAAACTAAAACCCAAAGTCAGAGTTATCATGAGATATATACAGAAAGAGCTGAATACAGGCTGACAAATTAAAGRACAAGAAAAACGAATAAAATACCATTTGTCACTGTCAGCCCTGCTGTCACCAGTGCTCTCTTCAGAGCAGACCTGACTGCAATGTCAGACTAATCAAACAATCTAGATGGCCTCACAAGTGAGAAACATTTGTCATTTATARCCAAATCAATTAAACAGAGATTTGAAGCAACTTTACCTCAAAAAGAACTACACAAAAGGCTACTTTAAAAATAACTAAGAGGCCATCAAACCAGCAACACTGAAGACATTTCAAGTGGTAACACAATCTTTTCTTTGTTCATACAGCTGTGTTTAAAGGGGAGTTATCCTTTCTTCAACAACTACAGCTCATTAAAAAGTTTCCAAGCTTTTCTCTGAAAAGCAGAGACTTTTCACTCAGATTTATCTCCCGTTTTATGTTTAGCTCTTATCACATGGTAGTGTATGTTCAAATACCTCCAATTGTTTCCTATTCTCCTCTTTTCACAATCCACCATATTGTGTGCCATTTCACTCTGCCCCTTTCCTCACCCCAGAAAAAAAWCAGTGCATTTGTCCCATCATCTTTAGAACTCACAAGCTTGCAAAAGTCCAAAAGTTCAAAAAAAMCCCCACATAGTTGCATACTCACTGTACAATATTTGTTCATAAGGAGTTATGTAAACAAATAATTGTATAGGTTGTATCATATTTTTATAAATCAAAAAAAAAAATAGTGAGTAAGATGAAATGCATCAAAGTTACCTTGATTATGGAAGGACTCTCTTGTTTTGCATGTTAGCAACCACAAAGCAGAAAGAGTGCTGTGGCCATAGATRAATACAGGCACAGTTCTGTATTAAGCTACAATCTAAGCTACATTTATGAAGGAGCAAATATAGCTTCCTTATTACAAAATTTCATGTGTTCCACTTAATTCTTTAGAGAAGCTGTGAAATTCTGCTACTCAAATATGATCTATCAATTTGAGTAACTCTAAGGAAAATAAAATCTTAAAATAGTGTCTGTCTGAATGTGCAAGAAATTCTGAAGACACTCTCACCAGTCTCTATATCAGTTGTGCAAGTAAAGTAAGAATATATAGCAAATGAGGGGATGTTTTTAAATCTTGGATGCAAATGCCAGATTACACTTATATCCATTCTTTTATTCCTGATGACAAATGTTTAGAGCAATAGCCTGATAAAAACTGAGGCCAATAGTAGAGTTTATTTAAACACTTTCTTCAGAGACTTTTCATGTTAAAGCAAGTTCCATTAGCTCAGTCGAACCTCGTGAAAGCATGCTCTAGGGGACCCTGCGTGTGCMGGGGGGTTGGACTAGATGACCTCTASAGGTCCCTTCCAACCCTAGCCATTCTAKGATTCTATACATTATGTCATGTGTGACAGGGCGTAATGTTACACAAATTACATTAATGAAAGAGCTCACTAGCAGCCATTCAGTTAAGTGAATGTCAACATTTCTTTTACAGGTATGAGGACCATGGGAGTATCCCCAGGGCCATAAGGGAGCGTCGCCACACAGTGTTGCACGACGAAGGCCACTGCCCCTGGGTCTGAACTCAACTCAGATCTCTAACAGGAGCAGCTTTCAGGTGCCTTTTCCATGCTTGGCTTCAACAAGTTAGGTACTAACCTGGCCTGCAAGGCCTCCCAGGCTGCCCAATGCCCGAAATRGGGCTGCCCCAGCTGGCCCAAGGCTCTGCTCCCTTGCAGGCAAGTGGGGTGGACCCAGGGAGCCACCAGCCCTCACTGCACCGTGACCCCAGAAACCTCCATATTCACAAATATTTAACAGTTTCTATAAAATTAGTGCATGGCAGAAACTTGGCATCTTATGCACAAGCTTGATTGTGATTTTTTTTTGCTTTTAATTTATATGCACAAGAAAATTAAAAAGTCTGTCACTTCCATCTTATATCATGTTCAGATGAGCAGACACTTACTTACTGGCCAAAATCATCTCAGTCCAATCAAATCATTTAAAGCATCAGTTCTCAGTGCTGCAGATTAGTTTAGCAACAGACTGAAACAATTGATGCCAGTTTTGTGTTATCAAACAGAATAATACAAGCAGAGGCAAACTTTGCAGGATAGCACAGTTATCCCAGCTCCACCAATAAATACACTTAACTCTCATTCAGGTAACTTCCAAGACATTTATTTTTTCCTGACAACTATTATTTCACATAATCAATGTGTTTTGACAAAATGCATCTGTGAAAATAGCATAAGAAAGTAACACAAGAACTAAAATCTGCAGCTATCTTTAGACCAAGAACTAAAATGTAGTAGTAGCCCAAGTTCTAGATCACAGCACTATTAGAATGGAGAGTCACTCTCTCTTATTTTGTCCCAATAAATAAATACTGACAATAATTCACACCTGTCCAGATTGATTCCAAACACTGGGTTATGCCAGGTGAGAGAGGACACGCAGCCAGGTTATTGGGGACAAGCAATAGACAAGCAGCTCAAGTAACATTGCTTAAATAACAGGATGTTTTCTGATCTCAGTGTACTGCAGTATTGCTCTCTGGAACACCTAAGAAATTCCTCTGTGGAAGCAATCTGTATGAAGAAGTAAACTGGTATAGAATGGATATCATTTTTGAAAGAAACAGGTTATGACTGTGAYCTTCTCTAAAATAACTTTCTACTGCACTGGCACTGCTATATATGTCATAGGAGGTGGTTCAGGTACTCAGCCACGTCCAGGATTTTCAGTTCACCTGGAAGATGTAGTGGTTTAGGAAAAAGGGTATGGATTTGGGAAGGCAGAAKCCTGGCAGGAACCAGGTACCAGAGCTGGGGAACCTGCCCTGGGACAGTGAAGAGAAGGGAGCAGGGCAAGGTCCTCAAGGAAAGTTTTGGTGTGTAGACCCTGGAGAAATCCAGGCACAGGTGGCATACCTGCTGGCTTTGGGTGCTGCTTCTCCAGCACTTCTGATCACTCAAGCTGCTCTTTCTCATGTTGTTGCAACAGAAAAATCTGTGTGAGCACMTGGCATAAAAGAAAGCCCCCTGCTCATAAAAACCTCTGTCATCTCTAATCCTTCTGCCTTGTACACTACTCTGACCTCCAAAAAGARCATGCTGTGAACTAGCAGAAGCCTTAAACTATTCCCTTCCCTTTTCCATCCCACTTAGCTCTAGACGTACCAGGAGTCTGCAGATTAAGCACTGCAGAATTAYTTCTGAATGCTACAGCACGCGCTAGAAATGAAGGCAGCCACTGTCTACCTGCCATGCTGCCAACATACTGCCTGTATTTGCGCTGGGCGTCTCTCTGAATCACTTTATCATGGAAGAAAGGGAAGACAGATGCCAAATGCCACTAAGTTTCAAATACAGTTTTCGAACTGAGCCAATGTACTCCCTCTCTGTTTTTAATCTTTTTTTTTTTCTTTTTCTTTTTTCTTCTCCACTGATAGGTATTTAAACTACACAGAGATTCAGTTGTGCGTACTTATGAATCTTCTCCACATTTGTTCCCTCCACCCCTTCCCCTGAGAAGAACTGAATACAAAGGTTAAATGGCTGCAGCACCACTTATTTCTTTCAACAGCAAATATGCAGACTAATCATTATAAACGATTAAAATTAGAAGGTCATCTGTTCTGCACTATAGTAGTACACAGAGATTTTCTGTTTTTTCCTTGCAGGAACTTGATATTCTGAAATGCATTTTTAAAGTAAAGCTTAAATTTATTAATCCCATKATACTGTATTCACAGAAAAATAAATATATGGAAGCTTGATTAACCCATTTATTTAAATACAAGCCAGCCTTCCTGTTTATTTGTTATCACTGCACTGAAGGAGGAAAGCTTTCTATCTGATCCTGGTATGCATGSATTCCTCAAATAAAAAAGTGTTAAGTATTGTATAAGACTGACAAAAAGCTCTATTAAAATGATGCTAAGGAACCTGCTTCAAATCACAAGGGCAGATTAGTTGAGCTGCCAGCTCAGCAAGTGAGCAGCCTGCAGATACACTTGCACAGAAACTGTGAGCCCCTGTACCTCACACAGTCAGTCCTTCACCAAGTAGTGCTAGCCTAGGAAAGTAAAGAGCAAATGGTTCCCTGCTATTTTCAATGTAAAGTCACAAAGATCCCGCACACACACACTGCATAAAAGGAAGCTTTCTTAAGAGGTTTCACACAAAGCAGTCTTCCTTTATGGAACGTGGGGTAGGAAATGAGGTTGGAAGGGTTTGCTTGTTGCTTTTTTAGCAAAACAGGAAAGAATGGAAAAAAATGCAACACTTCCAAGCTTTCCACCCGAGGATCCAGGGAAAAAGATCTAGCTGTAATATCGAACGCTAACTGGTTAGCTTTCACACTACACTGAAAGTTGAAAGTGGAGAAATGAGCCATGAGCTGGCTCGAGCCCAGCTTCAGAAGTATCACACTTTCCCATCTGTAATCTTTCTTCTATCTTCCATTGCATGGCCTGCTTTGGCATAGACTGTTGTCTGTAATCACAAATTGCATCCTGAAATAACCAACATTTGCACCACAGGCAACATCCTAACTCCAAAGCTTCATCTGTGTTTTTTGCTCCATATAAGTTGGAAATTCTCCTTCTCTGAACATAATGTGCTTTTTCTCTCTGTTTGCATTGCGTCTTTCTATTTTGGCCTGGCTTAGAGTAGCTTAGAGACCTCTCCATTCGAAAATGGAGAATCCTGCTTGCAAGAGCTCTTGGCAGAGAGAACTTATCAACTCTTGGGGATGGAATGAAAAAGGGGTTATTTTCTAGACAAGTGTAAAGAGACTTTATGTGTGTATATCTTTGTAGAATACATACAGCCTTTATAATAAGCGCTCGAGGGCTTTTTGGAGTAGTTCTTGCACGGTTACCAAGAACTGAAAAGTACATATTGCAGAAAATCTTCTCTTTTGTTAAAAACTAGAAAGCATTAAATTTCAATCTTCCACACATTCATAGCTTAAACAGCTTGTGCCACAGGGAACCAGAAGTGCTTGACATGGCACTTTCATTCCAGAAGCTGCAGAACATGTATAGAAGAGCTGAGAGGTAAAAACTGAAAATAAGCAGAGTGAAAAACACTTGCGGGTRCATACAAAACTGTTTTCTTCCAAAACCAGTTGGAGATTCCTGTTATTAGAAATATTTTTGATCCTAATTTTTTTTTAAAAGTGTTTTAGCTAATTATAAAAGATGCTTTTGAAKCACGGTCTGAGCTGTCTGCTGCAGAAGGTTGTAACATCACAGAACAATCAGCCAATAACAGTCACACAGTTCACACTACACTATACTTTCATGTTATCACACTTACATTTGTACTCTTACAGTTGGCATCAACTCAGAAACCCTGTTCTGATTACCATCTATCACTTCCAAGCAGAAAAGTTGCCTGGTGGTCATCAGCAGTATAAAGCAGTGCAAATTTTACTGGGAAAACATAATTATATATCTGATTGAAACAATATATTTRATAGCAAAATCTTTTAGAACCCAAGCACTTTTTCTTTTCACTCAGAACAGTATGTGCACATACATGTATATATAAAACAAATCTTTCCTCCTCCCTTTCATATTTTTTATATATATACATATTTACATTTTACAAGATATTCTTTATTCATTAATATTTAAGTAGAAGAAAGTTCTCAAGATCTCAACAGACCAAAAGTTCTTTTAGAAGAATAATCCCACAGATCCAGAGCTAGCTGTATTTACCACTTAAACCAAATTAAAATCCTAAAATTCTTCAAGGAAGCCAGACATAACATAAATGATTAAGAATGGGACCAAGGTAAGGTAATACAAACAAAATCTACAGAGTRAGGAATTTAAAATGCCAAAATGGCAAGTAGAGCCTGGAAGAGACAAAGCTAAGCTCAGCCCCGGTTTAACTTCACTGACCTCAAGAACCTCTGCAGAATAAGTCACAGAGAAKCACAGAGTCCGTACGTGACTTATCTCCCTCCCAACCTATGAGTTTAAGTCTGCTGGTTCTAATGTAACATGAAGTGACTGGTTCAACTGATGTTAAGGAAGAAAGAACAAAAATATATACCTACAGAGTCTGACCCATGACCTGTGTGTGTCCTCTTCACATTTCTGTAGGATTTGTACTATATTTCCATATATATTTATTTATATTTCCATAGGAAAAAAAAAGTTTGAACACTCAAAGATATAAATTGTCATGTCAGTCAATACTGTATTTTTAAAATATATGCCAGTTTCTATCTTTCAGGAAGTTTCTAACAAGATACAAGCAAACATCTAAATAAATCTTCATGCAAATACCTAAGTAAAGGGATTAGATACACGGACATAAAATGCATTGGAGGCCAGCAGTGGATGATTACTGAAGTTTTAACTATTTTGTCTGTCTCCTGTGGGAGTATAATAAAAGTTCTGTAGCATTAGGATGTGTGGATAAGCTCRTGCTCCAGCCTTTCATCTAATGATTCGAGTACAATAATGTACTGCTGGAGATACATGTTCCAAAATGGCCATTTGTCAGAAAACAGGCTGTCAATCAATGCATTTATATTGCCCTCATGACATATGTGTGGCAGTTTTATAGASAGAAATGTCAGTAGAAGGAAGGCACCCAATTAGAACAGAATTTTAAGGCAGGGCACGCATTAACAAGGGAAGGATATAGGATCACAGAGGTCACGTATCAGCGAGATGGTTGCAGAAGATAAGAAATCCAAGAATGCTATTTCTTTGTTAGTGAAAACTTCCATGATTAAGTGGAAGCACTACTCTTCTCTTCTGGAACAGGAGGGAGGAGAAATTATTCTCCAGAGCTTGCCTGAAATATTGTACCATTTAGTGAAGCCACTTAAAATGTTTATTCAGAAGCCGTGTGAAGGAGTGAGGGGGGTGATTATTTGAAGGCACAGAAATGAATGCTGTGATTAAGCTTACACTCCAGTGAGTAGCAGGCATTCATCTGCAAAACAATTTGGTCAGAGTCCTGTTGCATACACAGTTAATGAAGGTTTTTTCCTATCATCTCACTTTCAACAAATGAAGAKTACATGCAAAATTCAATTGCTCAAAAAACCGAACAAAATTTCTATTCTTTCTRCTGGCAAGAGCAACTTGTTCCACTCCCTTTTCTACACAGGCAGTCGCCTCCAACATCAGTGACTTAAAAACAGTGAGATTACATTTGAGAGAGGGCAATGATTTGAGTTCTGTCACATTTCATAACACAAGGCCAGAGCAGAAGGTCATAACATTAGAACACAAGAGCTTTAGTTAATCTCCAGGAAAGAAAAATATTTTTCCGTAAACTTGTCCTCGTTGTTAATTTGTATAGGCCACCATCAAAAAGTGTTACTGAAGGAAAGAATTCTGCAAGATAAAGGACAAKTAAGTTTTAAAACATGTCCCTGTAGCTCTCCCCTAAGCAAAAGGAATGTAAAGCTATCACGGCAGCCCAACTGCTTATGAGTAATTTGGGGAAAAAAAAAAAAGAAAAGAAAAAGAAAACCGTATGAACGATTTTTTTTCTTAAGCAATTTATACTTCTATTAATAGGTTCTTTAATGACTCTTAATTGGAGGTTAGACTACCAATTTACATAGCATGGTGAACTAATGTAAAGTCCTGTAACCACAGGCCACACAAATAAAAAGTATCATCAAAATGTATGCAGAAAGCAAAAGCTGTAAAAAGTGCAAATATCTCTTTAAAGTATCTTACTTTTAAATAATATAAGCTTTCAAAGCAACTAGCATAGGGAACTTCTGATTTTAATAGCTAATTTCAAATATTTTTAAAAATAACCAAAGGTATTACAGTGATGAATATATCAAGATAATCATTCAAGAACTGAAAAAAATTCAACCAATGATTTCAAGTAGCAGTTTTATTCTTATGTTGATAATATCTGTCCCACTATTCATGGCAATGAAAGAAGGTGAATGATCCCCTCTGCACTTGAAATTCAGAACCCAACAATTCTGTTGCATTAAGCCAGCATAACACCAGCACCTAAAACTCCAGCCACAAGCACCATTTATTTTAATGGAAAAGAGAGGCTACAAATTTCATTTGATATGTTCAGAGACTATGGCAGTGAAGATAGTCACTTATTTCCTACCCTCAGGTTCTGAAATTCAGTAGCTTCCCTGTCCCAAAATACATTCCTCAAAGTGCCTTTGTGGAACTTGCTAGCAATTTTCTAGGACCTCTTTTCAGAGAGTAAGATGCTCGTGTATACAGCATGGGCATGGGTATTTTGAGAAATAGCATAAATGCCTGGGTTTTTTTGTTTTTTCTTTYTACAGTTTCAGGAACTTAATCTGATAGGATTAAGTTGAAGACATTATGGAGGAGTGACATTACTCTCAAATCTCAAAGTTTTCAGTGGATAMGGCAGATGATTGTGTGAGATGTATTTTAAGATAACACAGAGATACTGTAAATTAATTCTTGTCAAGAGAAAAAGACTAAAAACTCCCGATTATGAAATGCTTCTACATATATTTACATKCTTATACATATATTTTCAAATGCCAAGACTCTTAATAAGAAAGATAATTGTGTTTCTGAATTTAAATAATGCTGAGGAAATGTTTACACAGTAAGCCTTACTCCAAGATGGCAAATAATGTTTCATTTCCATGGGCACCTATTCATTCTAGAATTCAACTCTCAGAGTTGATATTTCTCCAAGTAACCAACTTCAAATAAAAAATAAAGATGATGCAAGAAAACACTATTCCCATTTCTTCTTTGGAGGCTGGTATCACATTTTCAAGACCATTCCCAAACTAAGCCCTAGCTTCAAACTTCAGGATTAATGGTTGCATAATTTTTATGGTGCAGTCTATAGGACAACTGTCTAGMTCATATAAAAAGGATGTGGAGTTTCTTTAAGTCACGCAAACATAACCAAGTACTAGTAGAACTGTTACCTTCCTTCAGGTGATYATTATGATTAGCCATGCATATTTGTGGATTACTGCTAATTACTGTAAATATTGAGTAATATTTTCCTTGCAATATTTTATCATTTTCAGTACTCCAGATTACAGAGCTAAAACCAATAATGACATTTTACAAAAAAAGAAAAACAAATAAAGAGAGATAATAATAAGCTTTTAAACTGCAGGTGCTAGAACTGCAGCTCACAGATAAATTAGATACTCTTGCTTGCTTGCTTAGTGAGAAGAGGGGGTAGGATCAAGCTTACTTTCCTCCCACATGCTGACAGGAATACTTAAAAAGGTTTCTTAGGCTCCACAATAATCAGGTCAAAACRTTCCCCATATTAGAATGTAAGTAAATACCAGTTAAAGGCATAAGATGCACACGATATGAAGAGTCAAACTTGCGAAAAAGGCTGAAACATGAATCCACTTACAGCTTCCCAGTCCCAGAACGCATTCAGAAGCGGGAGCAAAGGGAGCCCACGGGAGCAGCCAGATTGCATAGCAAACACCCGTCATGCTTGATTTTGTACACGTAACGCTGCACAGTATAACAGCACTATATAGTGCTATACACAAGCCTATCTTGCAAAAAAAAAAAAAAA